>CM053772.1:143269104-143348290 GCA_028658325.1 Potorous gilbertii
GGGGAGAATATTTTGGAACCCAAAATCTTGTGAAAATGAATGTAAAAAGTTAAATAAATAAATTTATAAAAAAAGAGAAAGATATCAATATGAAACCATTGTGGAATCATTAGAAAGCCACTCTAATTGTAAATATTATGCCGACCACATAAAAATTGTTGATGAAATGTTCGTGGTAGGCTAATGGTTAGAGAAAGCTAACATTATTAGTAAGAGGAGACGTTGTAGAAGAGATTCTGAATTGAGACATCTCCCAAATGTATATTTTTAGACCTGACTCTGCTTTATACTTGCCCAGTCTGAAAATCCTAGTTCAAATAACTGAATTTTTGTAACAGCAAGGACCCTCGAATACAAAGGATGGCAAACTGGGAAAGAGGAAGAGACAAGGGAGGAAAAACCAGCATTCTATCACAAGATGCTAAAGTTTAAAGGGACCTTAGCAATAATCTACTCCAACTCCCTCATTTCATAGATACATAATTCTGAGAAATCCACCATGAAAGGCCAAGGAAGTCGAATTTATGATTATTCTTCTAAAAAGATGAAAATAGTTCAATAAAATAAAGATTCTTGACCAGGTCTTACCCAGGCTAGACTAGAGATTCATGCTTGTAGATTAAAATGCAATATGGCAATTATAGGCCAGAAAGTACAATAAATACAACTTTATTAATAACAACAATAAATTAAAATATTTATTTTTTTTAAAGGATAGAAAACACTATTCTTCTGTACTTTCACAGGTAGGATAACATTCCCTGCAGGTAGCAGGAGCTCTGATAACACTTCTGACACTAAATTCCTCCTAGCCTGAACCATTTACCCTTTGGATGGTCCCTCAGAGGACCAGCCCAGCCTTTATACCACTAGAACCATAGACCACTATGTAAGATACTGGGTGGGGCTACCAAAAAAAAGGAGAAGGGAGAGACAGGGCAAAAGGGAATGAAAAGGTAGGCCCCAGAGGGGGCGTGTATAATCCAGGCCCAGTATGGTTGGGCAGCCTGGGTATTCCTCCTCAACAATGATCCCTACAGTTCCACTTACTGTTTGCATTAAAGTGCTGTAATGAAACAAGGATAGCGTTGTTTAGTAACTTCTTTATGGGGTTCAAATGGTACATATGAATGTGCCTCTAAAAAGACAAGAACAGTTATATAAGACAAACAAGCCTCAGTGTACAGTAAGGAAGGAAAAAAAATGTTCAGCTGCTTCTCCGTGGAATAGAAAGTATTTAAAATATACACCTTATTCCCCATGTACAATCTCAAATTCAGCATGTAAGAGTTCGACCTTGCTGAGCATTTGAGGGCTGAAGTCACTGGATTACTACATACATCAGCAAACAAAAATTTCATGTACGGGACATTTTAATATGACATGAGTTGGAACAGTCTTTGAAAAATCATAACTGAGTATCATTTAGGGACAATGGGAAGTTACATGGTAGGCATGAGCAAGTTACATGTAGTATATAATAAGGAACTTGGTCATAGTTTTTGCATTTCTACACTGTATAGGAAATGCAGAGGGGAAAAAGGGACCACAGTCACATGTAACAAATGAAAGGAGAGAGTAAGAGAAAGTAAAGGAAATTAAATAATGCATCTTAGAAAAGAAAACAAAACATTGACTCAAGGAAGCTGGGAAGGAAATGTTAATGGGTAAAATGGACAAGGCCTTTCAAAATACAAGGCCATACGGTTTACTAAAGGGACAATCCAATGTGGAACCAAGGGGCTTGGGTTTAAGTCCTCTCTCTGGCACTAGTTAATTGGATAACCTTGGACAAATTATTTTACCTTCCTGGACCCTAAATTTCTCATCTGGAAAGTGAATGGGTTTGACTAAATGATTTGTATGCTCCTTTCTAGCTAGCAAGCCTTTAAAAAGGCTTTAAAAAGAGTTACTTCAGAAGAGTCAATATTGGATTATCCAAAGAACTAAATCATAAGTATAGAGAAATGACCTTAGTGGGAAATAAATACTATAGTCTTGTTATGGCAATATTCTTTGGATTCATGTCACACCACCATGTTATAGATGACATAGTATTATAACATACTTCTAGTGCTTCCAGTAATAAGCCCTTTTGGTGAAGATCAAGAAAAATCTGCTTTATGATGAATTCTGAGCTATAGCTACATGCTACGAAGCCCCAACAAAAAGCAGGGGAAAAATCAAAGTGAGGAATTTGGAGATGAGCATTGATATGTCAGTTTGGAACCACTTGCCACTTCCAAACTTCATCAGGGAAAAGTACCAGTCTCCTCCTTCAAATTTTGTTTAAACATTCAGAGTTTTAAATTGTCATAAACTCTGCTTCCTCTGTCGTTTTTTAAAATCTGTGTAATTATTCCTTCTGTTTCTTATTGACTTGGGTTCCTGACTTTCTCTCTTCTAGGATACACTTTTGAAAATTGATATATACTTGTATTAATGAATCCTAGATAGTATTATCTTCTGGGAAACAAAAACAAGATGCCCTGTACTTGGGTAATTATGTTTTCTTACAGAGTGACTAAGTCTCATCTTACTGGTTTTTAAGGTATTAGATTAAGCTAACTACACTAATTATATTTATGCCTGAAGATACTGGGAAAGGCAGTAGGTCATTTATAATAAATACTATATGAATGCATAATTGCTAAAGAGTGAAACAGGGTGAGCAAGCATTTGTTAAGTGCCTACTATGTTCCAGGCATTGTGCTAAGGACTTCACTACTACTATTTACTACCACCATCACTACTACTACTACTAGTACTACTACTACTACTACTACTTACCTACCTGCCTAACCAATTAACATTTATATAGTGTCTTCTATGGACCAGGCACTGTGCTAAGTGCTTTTCCAATATTATCTCAATACCAACTAAAGCATTAGCCTTAGAACATTACTATATTAGGGAATCCGCCCGGGCACAAGGAAGAGGGTAAAGATGGTAGACTTATGGTGGGAGAAATAAAATGTATCTCCAACCATTTGAAAAGACTCAAACATAGTTTTTAATCATAAACTAGAACTAAGAGGTAAATGAGAACTGAATCAAATTACTTTTTAACGAATTAGTTGCCTCCTACACATCCAGGTACACATTATACGCCAACACACATTACAAACCAATCATACAAGATACCTTACCAAACATGTGTAGTAATTTAGTAACAATTAGATTTATTTCTTAATGTTTCCCAATGTACTTATCTACAAAATAACTGTAGGCTACAAAAATGGTATTAGATATGAACTGATTTGTGATACTTAAGAATACTGCTTAACATATAGAGAAAGTTTATCTTAATTGGTAGGTGATTTTTATGGGATCTGTTTCTCCATCCAAGCTAGTACTGCTAGCTTTCTTTTGTAAGAATAGTTTTTAGTATCTTGGCAGTGAAATGGGTGTGTAGAATAAATAAATGAAAACAACCCAGTTCTCTGCTGCCTCCTCCTACTTTTCCTTCTAAAGACAACATCTTCAGACTTTGGGAACTCATCATTTGCCCTCAATCCTGCTTCTGAAACAGGGTGGTTAACTACTGAGTCTCAGGAAATAGACTTACTGCTAAGACGTTACACTCCTTTAGTTTAGAAAATCCTCTTAAATCGAACAGAAAGGTATTTCTTTTTCAGTCCAAACCTGTGATTTCACTGGCATAGGGTACACCCAGAGAGGATAGTACCTCAACCACCCTGCATTGAACCGCTCTGTCACTTAAGATTCTTAGAAAGCTGTTTAGGACACTGAAAAATTAGTGATTTGCCCAGATTCCCAGGACCAGACATATGCCAGAAGCAGAAGGGGAACCCAGGTCTTCCTGACTTCCAGGCGAGGATTCTATTTACAATTTCATCTTGTCAGTAGATGGTACTTGACTGAAATCTGAAGCAACAAGAATAGTAAAGAGCAAGGAATAAAGAATTATCCATTATCCCTAATCACAGTCTGGGTAATTAATGATTTAGGTTCAATAAAGCACAGTAAAAACTTATCTGGCTATTTAAAATCATCTCTAGGAATATTATTCCAGGTAACTGAGTTTTCCACACAGTTAAATACCTTAAAAGAAAATAAAAACAAAATTAAAAACATCAATAATTTTATGTAAATTGTCAGAGGTATATGGGAAAAATAGCTGGTTTTAGTTAAGCAGAGTAGGGATCCTTTTTCTGGCAAATGAAATATTACAGAACATAAGCCCATAAGCCATTCACACTGTTTCCCTGCAGACTATATCCTCTGCTTCTTATTCCAGTTTTTTCTCCCCTTTTGGGACAGTTCTTGTTTTTTAGAGGAAGTAACCCTGTGGTTACTTCCCATTGAGATTTAACTATCCCTCAGTTCAGTCTCTGGCACAGCATCCTTCCAAAGACAGCTGGAAGATAAGAGTAATTTATCAAGAATATATCAGACACTTTCTGGCTTTGCTAAAAAAGAGCAAAAGGGACATAATCTAACTTTTTTCAGACTCAGAATCATCAATACGACAGCAATTATTGCACTGGATTTTGTACTGTATGACAGCGATGCCCTCAGTGGTTTTTGCTCCTTGACTGAATGACACTGGAACACTTGGTTTTTTATTTAAGCTGTACTTTTTCCTGGCTTCCCTTATGCTATCAGTTGTCACTTCTTGCTGTTGTCAATGTACCTTGCCCTTCTCCCTAACTTCTTCTAATCTATTTGTAGGCTTAGAACCCAGATAAGCAGGCTTAATAGAATTATGGACTTTGGATGAGGGTCTGAGGGGACCTTGATACATTAAGTTCAGGATCCTTAATGAAGAGATTTTGTGATGTTTACTTTGGGAGTTTATGGGATTTTGAGGGGCTTTATTTTCTGGTATTTTAGTTAAGTGAGGTTTAGCTTTGTTTTAGATATATGTTGTAGTTAAAGGTAAAAAATCCATACATTTCAGATTCACATAAAATACTAACTTGAGTTACTTTTGGGGGTTATATGTCATAGATGCTTATGAGATGCTTTACATCTATTGCCTCTCAATGAATGTAATTCATTGTAATGTAATGTAATATCATGTAAGATCATAATGCAATAATGCAACGCAACACTCAGTCCTATGAGAAATCATGACAAAAATATATGTTTCATAAATAAGGGAATTAAGGATGAGAGAGGTTAAGTGACTTGCCTAAAGTCAAATTTTAGTTTGCTCAAAAGGAGAAGATCTGGATTTGGAATCCATGGCTTGAGGCTCCAAATCCCACTTGCCAAGAGGCCTCAGTTATTATGTTAATTACATATTTATTGAGTACTCACAATGTGTTGAGCACTATGTTGGGGGCTATCAGTAAAAAAAAGAAATACAAAACAACATCATTGCTGCTAAGGAGATTATATTCTTGTTAAAAAGTCAAAGCCAATATGCCCAAAATAATTAGAGAATAATTAAACGTTAAACAATGTGGTTCTACATGCACAATAGTATGTTTCTACTAAACAGCGTGACCCTGTGTGCCAAAAATAATATTCTTCCTGAAATGTTAGCACCTTTCAGCAGTGAGACGGAAACCACACATCTCCCTAAACACTGAGAACAGTTAAAGTATATGTTCAACCAGCATAGAGATTTTTCTTGGTACTGCTGGGAGAGAAATCAGCAGGCAAAAATCCTAAACAAAGCAAGCAAGAAAACAAACACATGCAAAGCATGCTCTTGCATGCACACATACACAGGTAGGAATATACACACAAAAAACTTGTCATTCTAGCAAGACAAGTATCCCAGATATAGATGGCACTGTATATTAACTGCTATGCAGCCAGAAATGACTTGTTTCTATTTGTCCTAAGGCAAGTGGAGAAAAATACATTTATTCACCTTTGAAGAAGGCTATTTTCACAAGTGCTGTTCCCAAAGCAGACCAAATGGATGGCTGACTAACCAGTTGCTCTGCAGTGTAGCAAAATCTAATGCTTTTCTGTAAGAATGCTTTTCTGTTTTTCTCTCATATAAATAAAAGGCAAATAGAAAATCTGCCATGGAGCTTTGAATGAATTTAGACTATATTCCTTAATTGTAGAGTTAGGGCACTCATATCTAAATTGGTTTCTCATGCTGATGGATTTAAAAATCACCAACTTTAATAAAAATAAAACAAGAATTACACAAAAGAAGTTGCATAAAGGGTCTGTAAAATTATAGGTGTTATGACTGAAGAAAAGGGTGGGCTAGTCATAGGGAGAGAGTGAGTGATAACCATGGGACCTGCTTCATGGGTCTCCACATACTGTCTAGAGATTTAGGGGAAGGTCCTATCATATTGCATGGACTTCTTCTGGAGGAATCATGGGAAGACAGAAAAAAAAAGTCACATGAGAGGGTATGGTGGTCACTATCTGCACTACAGCTCCATACCAATAGTGTTAAATTATTCCACATGATAATAACTTTTCCCCAAAATGGATCTGTGATCTAATTGTTTCAGGAATTCTCTTCAAAAATGCAGATCACAACCTATCCAGGCAGATCCATGCTGAATAATTGTCATTCACATCTCCCCAAAAGTTTATCAAAGAGGTTCTACCAACATGCTAGAGGTACCCCTTTCTTTCTCCTGATATCCTAAGAATACCAGAAGAGCATTCCAGCTGTCCACCTTTCATCCTTGGCTATTTCCTCATGAACAGCTGTAGCAGCATCCAGGATGGTCTGCTAGCACAGGTTCTTACATCTGCTTTTCTAAAAGAAAAACCACTTTTGAGGGATCAACAATCTTTTTTAATCATATTCATCAACAGAGAAAATACAAGCAGAGAAATAAAGACCAACAGGCAGGGTTTCCAACTATCTGACCATAAGCAATACATATATCACAGATCAACAGACAGATCCAGCTGTCTGACCATTACATACATACATAGTCACCAGAAAGAAGCACCAACATCTGGATTTTCAAAGAAGGAAGTGGGGTCCTTAATGGCTACCCCCCCAAGGCATGACCTGATCCAGTGCCTCATTAATTAACAAAAGGTGTAGACTTTCCTACAAAACAAGTCTCCCCTAATCAAACTTCCCTTAATAGGCTCCACCAGAGCCCTATTAGTGGGTGGGGAGGATCTTTATCTCCAATTAACATTAAAACAGTCCATCTTCTCTTTCAATCGTACAATTCTTGAAAGTAATACTCTTGTTTTCTTTTTATTGGTTAAAAATCACAGCTCTCTGCCTCTGTCTCTGTTTCTGTCTCTCTGTCTCTTTGTCTCTCTCTGTCTCTCTCTTGCACACACACACGTACACACACACACACACACACACACACACACACACAATTCTCCTTTCCATTACTCTCTGTGTGATACTCATCTTTAAGTCCTTGAAAAGCAGCAGTAGTACCAAACAATGTGCCAAATAAATTTCCAAATAAAAGTACCAGTAAATGTTTTTTGTATTGAAAAGATATGTCTCTGTTGTTATGGGAAGCTTGGAACCCATAAAAATGCTTTGAAATTTCCCAGAAGTAATCTAGCTTGCTCACCTCCTCCTTTTCAGATCTGAGTTCAGCTCACTGTCCATCTACTTCTTCGGTCCCAGTATTGTACCTACCATTGGACAAATTCTATAGGGTGTTCATTCAGCTGCATGTTGAAACCTGGGCAATAGACAGACTTCATCGACTTTCTTTCGATTTTCTGGGTGGACGGCCATGTCAAATTTTGTGCAAAGTCTTGCGATTAACACACTGTCCCATACAAACAGAAATACCTCAAAAGCCTTACCACCACGGGGAAACCTGAACTCTGTGGTGGATTTCTTCCATCATAATGGTGAATGCTTTTGGCAAGCATATATCTCCCTGTTTCATACAATCACTGGTGTTTATTATCAGCAGGTCAGTGAAAAGAATTATTTACGTTGCTATATCTTTCAAGAAATCATAATTGACCTTAATGTCTCTTGAGGAGCTATTCTTGGTTGTAAAAAAATCTGTGAGGTGTTGTTATGTGTTACCAAGCTGAATGCTTTTCTATAACCAATAATACTGTTGACTATTAGTTAACAATAGATAACATTGTTGACGTAGTTCTCAATATTTTTTGGTTGACTGAAATAATAAATGTATGGTCCATTATTCAGTATCACTTTTCAAAGACTCCCCAAATAATGGTCTTATTGAGAGTGCCCTTAATTTGTGTGTAGATCACCCATATAAAGATTTTGTATAGATAGGAAAGTAGACACATGTCAATGGTTGATGATGTTTTCTAATTTATTTTGGAATAAATAAGGTCCCAGATTTTTACCAGTATCTTTCCCCATTTAGGTTCCTTGTAGTTTGATTCCTCAGTGCTCTTATAATAATCTGGTTGGATCCCTTGTTTCCATTTTCTCAAGTGCCTCTTTTATTTCCTTTACCTCAGGTAAAGGAAATATTTTTGATATAGAGAAAAATTTGTTGTAATTTTTCTTTTGCAAACCATTTCCATATTCTTCTGTTTGCAAAGCATCTCTCAATTTCCTTCCTTCAATGGTATTTTAAAATTAGATGCATTTTGTATGAAAATCATACTTTCCTGAACTTTTAGAGGAAAAAACTCACCAAAGTTAATAATTAGTAGTTTACTCAAGTTAAAATGCTTTTGCCTACTTTCTGTTGTAAACCTCATCATGGCATGGAAATAACTTTGCATTCTCATTTTAGTAGTATTTGAGCTCTAGCAGATATTATAAGGGGGAAATGCCTAGCAGTGTGTCTATCTTCTAAGGATGAACCTAGACAAGTCTAGAGTGATTCATTACCAGAAGGTTGGTCATCAGGTGATGATGTTTAATTTTTGTTGTTTTTACAACTCATAAAGACTATTAAGTAGAGAGTTTGCCATCTTCATCATAAGAGAGATTAACCACACTGATGAAATAACAGCTCCTTAGTATTTAAAGCACTGTTTCAGCCCAAAGCCTTCTTGCCTAAGTGGTCTTTGGCTGACAGTCTGCTTTAAATACCATCCTTAGCTGAAGTATTTACTTTATAGTTATGCTTATATTTATTTTAAATATTTTATCTCCCAAAGATCCAATCAATCATTGGTTCTTACTTCCAGAAATTTCTATTTACCAAATACATACTTCTACAGGGTAACAATCTACATTATAAAGCCTTCCAGCCAAAAAAGGAAGAGATCATGTTTGAAAAATGCCTATGAAGTGTAAGGAAAAACATTATATAAAAGAAACTGATTGAATGTTCTATAAGTATACCTTTAAACTTCATCTGAAATCTTTAGTTAAATACCTGTTTCTACATAGAACACTTCTTTGAGGGATCTCTTTGAATTATCAAGAGGGAATACTCTTAAGAGTTATTTCTACATTAAATATTTATTTTTTTCCTCTGGAATACTCTATTGTACTTCAAAACAACATGGGTTTTCTCTTGGTTAATTTATCACCTCTAAATTCCCATGAATGCCAAACAAAGACAGGGTAGCCTAGCAACAAAACCATCCACCCTCTGTTGTGAAAACAGGAAGTTTATATTCTGTAGAAGCTATGCTATAATTGGAAAAACATGGTTTTTGAAACTCAATATAAAACTAATGGTTTCATTTTCAGTCCAATTATCTTCATCACCTTAAAATACCCTGCTTATTGTGTCTTGGGTATTCCAGACTGGTGGGTGGGGTGAGTAGGGATATATGTCCAACAGTATCTAATTTGCTTATAATTATGCATGTATGTAATAGGGAGGCTATAATATGTAATTAGGGAATACATTTTAAACATGATAGTCAATACATTTGATTAAACATTAATTTTCAATAATTCAATGTTTTTGGCTTAATGTGCTATGAGAATTAATATGGTAATATTTACTAACCATTTCAGAGATGAAAAGAGCTCATATAAATGCTAAGTGCTCTTACTACATTAATGAAAAATTACTGAAACTCTCTAGTGATCAAACTCATAACTCAAAATTCTCTCGTATGATTAACTGAAACTTTATAACCTAGTACTTTATTGTCAGATTTCTAATTCCAAGTGGTTTCTCATACCAGTTGGAGATAATATATTGTGACCCTCTCACTCAGACGATAGATATTATTGAAGGTCTAAGGCTCTCTATATCATTCTCATTGAAATACATTCTTTTTTACTACAACTGATAGTTTTCTCGGTAGCAGGAACAGGGAAAGACACAAGAACTGTACCTATGATTTCACAGGTATAGAGAGCTCCCAGGTGAAGAAACTCCTATAAATGCAGACTGACATCTTTCTCTAACTCTTGAACTCAAGGGTGTGGAACCTGCAGCCTCGAGGCCACTCATTCCTCTAGGCCAGCACTTTGAGTGAATCCAAACCTCACAGAACAAATCCCGTTAATAAAAAAGATTTGTTCTGTAAAACTTGGACTTAGTCAAAAGTTTGCACCCAAGGACCTAGAAGGTCACATGTGATCCCAAGGCCACAGGTTCCCTACCCCTGTGAGAGTTACCAAGAGTACTGAGATCTTTATGTGGCTTTCCCAGGTCACATAAAATATACAGTCAGTATATTTTAGAGTAGGCCTTGAGCCCAGGTCTTTCTAACTCTCATCTATTATGCCATGCTTTTTTTCTCTGGTATTAATGGTAACTGGAGGTCTAGGGATCACAGAATTTCATAGTTAGGAGGGATCTCAGAGGGCATCTATTCCAACCAGCACCTGGACTATAGAATAGTACTTGAAATAAATGCTTTTGTTTTTGAGTCATTTAATGGGTATCCAACTCTTCATGACCCCATTTGGGGTTTTCTCTGTATAGATACTGGAGTGGTTTGCCATTTCCTTCTCCAGCTCATTTTACAGACTTGGAGGAAACTGAGCAAACAGGGTTAAGTGACTGGCTCAGGGTCACACACCCAGTAAGTATCTGAGGCCAGATTTGAACTCAGGAAGATGAGTCTTCCTGACTCCAGGCCTGGCACTCTATCCACTGTACCACCTAGCTCCCCTGAAATATAACATCACATATTACATATTCTATACAGTATATATGCTATAATATACTATATACTAATTTTAATTATTCTCTCTATTAAGCATTTGAAATGAGTGTTGATCCAGAATTGGCCTGAACCTTCCAAGATGGCCTACTCAACTTTTGTAAAGTGCTTGTTGTTAAGAGATTTTTCCTTAGATCAAGACCAAATATGCTTATCTGTAACTTCTACCTGCAGTTCCTTGTTCTATTTTCTGGGGTCAACACAGAGCAGTCTTCCAGATATTTGAAGACAACTCTCATGTCCCCCTAAGTCTTTTCTTCAGGCATCCACAACTGTTTCCTTGTTCCTTCAGCTGATTCATACAGAATTCATATGGGCACGACCCTGAGGTTGCCCGTTTATGGGCAGTTTTCCAGTGAATCGATATTTTTTCTTGTCCTAAAATGTGGCACCCAGAAGTACATATGATGCTTCAGGTGCAGAATGCTTTTAAAAGTAAGTTTAAAATTATATCATGTCTTTTGGCTTCTATAGTCACATTACTGATTCGTTTTGAGTTTTGTTCATAAAAATTCCTCGATCTTTTTCAGATGACAAGCAGTCTAGCCATACCTCCCCCATATTGTACTAGTCAAGCTGAGTTTTTGAACCCAAGTATAATATTTTACTTCTATACCTATCAAATTTCATCTTGGATATACTGAACTTGATTTTATAGCCCGTCAAGGTCCTTTTGCATCCTGACTCTATAACAAACTCGTTAGCTAACTCTTTTAGCTATAGGCTACATGAAAATTTGATAAGCACATCTGTCCATGTTCTAAATTGGTACCGAATCATTAATGACTACAACACTTTGGATCTGACCATTTAACCAGTTATGAATTTACATGACTGTACAGTTTTCTTGTCCATATTTCTTCAACTTTTCTTCAAGAATGCTGTAAGATGCTCTCAAATGTTTTGTTGAAATCTAAATAGTCTACAGCACTAACCATACATACATACCCAGTAAGCTCATAAAAAATTGGACTAGTCTGAAGTGACCTGTTCTTCATGAAGCCATGCTGTCTCTGTGATCACTTATTTTTCTAGACCTTAATTTGCAAAATATTCTCAAATGAGGGTTCTTGTGTTAGCTGACAATCCAAGTGAGAACTGCTTTCCATTCTTTAGAATGACTACTAGTTCTCAAATTCCCCTCTAAAAATGTGGCATCCAAAAGCAAACCCTGTCTTCATTCTGGATGCAATAGCCAGTCAACCAATCAACATTTACTAAGTACCTACTATGTGCCAGGCACTGCACTAAAATACAAAGAAAGGCAAAAGATAGTCCTGGCCTTTGAGGAGCCAGTAGTTGGGGGAGAAATGAAGAGATAACTATCCTGGGTACCCTCTTGAAGTAGAAGGTCTGGGGAGAGCTCTCTGATGTCCATCCTCCACCCACTCCAATCAGATAGAGGGAGGAGCTCCAAGAACAGAAGGGACTGAGTAAGTATGAGTTTTAGGGATATTTGCAAGGGTCATCTTACAGGATGATAAGATTCCAGGGAGCATGATGGTTCCAGAGTACAGCACATCAGGAAATGAAGAGATGACTGCCCTGGGTATCCTCTTTAAATGAAGGATCTGGGAGGCATACTGTATACTTTCCTCCCTCTCATCAAAGGAAGAAAGAGACCCCAGGGAGAGAGGGGATACTATCCAGTCTAATATTCAGCCAAGTCTTAAAAAAGTCACATTGTATTGTTGAATCATTTTAATTTCCAATTAACTAAAGTTTCTTATTTCATTCATGAACTGCTGATAAAAATCAGGTCTCCCTAATTATGTGTTTGTGTTGTTGAAACTCTAACCTAAATTTATCACTGTTCAAGATAAGATGTTGGAAGAAGAAAATAGATAAATAATATTAGAATATAAGAGGCTTTGTAGTCTAGTGGAAAGGGCAGATTTTCTCAAAGAAATATCATCTCAGATACTACCTGAATTCATCCTCTCTACCCCTAATCTTCCTGCTAGTCTAAGGTACTACCATCTTTCCAGTGTCCAAAACTCATACTCTTGACTTGCTTTGGAAGCCTCAGTCTCCTTTATACCAAATATCCAATCAGTTCACAAAACTTCGATTTCTAACTATCAATAACTTCTCCCTCCTATGATTCTGATGCCATTTCCTATTCACATGACTGCTGTCTTTCTTCAAGATCTCATTCCCTCCCATCCAGATTACTAATGCAATAGTGTCCTAATTGGCCCCTCTGCCTCAAGTCTTCCACCACTTCAGTTCATCCTGCTCACTGCTACTAAAATAATTTTCTCCAAGCACAAGTCTGACTTCTCTAAGTTAATAAATTCTAGTGAAAATCACTCACCTCTAGGATAAAATATAAATTCCTCTTTTGAACTTTCAAATCATAACCTGTCTTCAACTTCAGAGGTCATACATTCTGTGATTCAGGGAAGCCAGCCTTTTTTTTGGTTATTGTTCCTCACATCTCCTCTATCCATGCTTTTGCACTAGTCCTCTCCATACCTGAAGTACTCTTTTTTTCATCTCCACTTCAGAGTTCCTCTCCTCCTCTAAAATGCAGCTTAGATACCATCTCCAGTATGAAGCCTTTTCTGATGTGCCCCTCTCTCTCACCTGCTAATGCTCTCCCATATTTCCTTGTATTTAACTATTTTGTATTTATCAACTTTTTATTATATATATGCATATGCATGTATATGCACACACACACACACACACACACACACACACACACACACACATACACACACACACTTGTCTTTACCATTTGAATGTAAGTTTTTCACCAGTAGAGATTTTCATTCTTTATACTTATATCCCCTGTGCTAGCACAGTTCCTGGCACGTACTAGGTACTTAATAAATACTTTTTTTATTGACTGACTTATTTACCTTAACTGGCCTTGACCGTAATTTCCTCATCTGGATAAGATGGGTCCTAAGGTTCCTCTTAGCTCTGAATATACAGATCCTATGAACATGCTAGTTTCAGTCTTTAGAACCTTAATTCTGTCTTCCATCGTATATCTTGTTAGCTTTATATCACTGGCGATTTTGTCTTCATCCAAGTAGTTGATAAAAATGTAGCCAATGACAGGGATTTGGGAGGATGCCCAAATATGAATTTGCACTGTTTTGATATTGATTCATTAATCAACATTCTTTCGGCACGGTCATTCACTTAGCTATAAATCCACTTCAGTCTGTGATCTTTTAACCCATATTTCACCATCATTTCCACACGAATGTCATGTGACAGATACAATATTGAAATGCATTCTTAAAATTCATGTTGGTTTTGCCCAGAATATCACCTTCATTTATCAGTTTTTTACAAAGCACAGATGTAGTTTTACTTGGCTGACACATAATGTACTGACTTTTATACATATTCTTGTATTTTTATAGTAGTTTTCTCTTAGTTTTTTAAAATATAAAAACATTATCTAATATGTATTTAAATGACAAAATACACATTGATTACTTTTTAAGAGACGTGATCGAGTAACAAATGCAATGGTTTTACTCGCGACCTTAATGGTTGAAAATGTATGGCTCTTTCTTCTTAATTTTACAGTCAGATATATAGTATTTCCATTCTATAGGCATAGCATTCAGAGAGGATTAAAAGGAGTCAATGGAAAATTTGAAATAGAATTTCCAAATTCCATTACATTTCCTTCTCTCCAAAGCTTTCCTAATTTTCCCCTGAAATTTAAAATATTACATACTTTTCTGCTTATCATTGCTATAAATCTAATGCAATATTTAAGTAAAGGCGCACATGTGTCGAAGAATTGGAAAAAAGGTAGAATGGGGAAGTTAAATGGCTCAGTGGATAGAGAGCTGTGCCTAGAGTCAGAAAGACCCAAAATTTGGCCTCACACATATACTATCTGTGTGACCCTAGGCAAGTCACTTAACATCTGTTTGTCTTAATCCACTGGAGAAGGAAATGGCAAACCATTCTCGATCTTTGTAAAGAAAACCGTAAGGACAATATGGTCCAGGAGGTCAAGAAGAGCTAGACATGACTAAACAATAACAAAAAATAATAGTGGTACAATAAAATAAACTAGCAGGAAATGCATGTGGAGGGCATCCATCTTGGCATGTTGGGGTCTTCTGTGGTCTACCATAATCTTAAGATCAGTCAACAAACCCCATCAATGTGGATAGGGTCCTAACTAAAACCTCATAGAAGGGCTTGTATGTGACTAAGTATTTTTTTTGAACATGGACACCAATTATTTCAGTCTAGTTTCTTCTTTAAAGCTGTGATACTATATATTGTTCCTTAATTAAATGCATATTGTGAAAATTTACTAGACTTTTCTATTTAGTTAGCTATATACCTATTACACTTAGAAAAAAAAGGACTTCAAATAATAAATAATTAACAGTGTAGCATTAAAAAGTTGAATAAAAGGAAGAAAATAGCTTTGTTACACGGACCAAAAAAATTGGATAAAAGTATGAAAAGCAGCATAGCACACACTTAATCATATTCAGATAAGAAAGCACTTCATATAAATGCTATTTCTCACTGGTAAAGCAACCTGGTAAAAATGATCCTTCAAGAAATAAACAATTTCGGAATTCATTCTTTTAAAAAGAAACCATACTGTAGGGATTCTCGTATCTTTTCATAAGCAAATGAATGAAATGTAATTTCTGATATTAAACTGTCACATTGGAGCATTAAAATAAACAGGTGTCTTACTGTGGCATGAATGAGATGAATAAGTTTCATCAGTCTTCTGAGCATGATATTTAACAACATTGAAAGGCAGCATGCTAGAAAATAAGTAAGAGCTCTCCTACTTGAATAAGCAGACAAGAAGGAAAGAGAACTGCTGCATAATAGACTTCATTCACATTATTTGTGAAGCACTGATTGGTCTTGAAACCATTCCTATTGCTGGCATATATAATCAAGGTTAGAGAAGTACATCCGATTACATTTTCCCTTAAATAAAGTGATGAAGTAGCTTGAATTAAAAGTGTTCCTAGCTTGCTGCTGAGACTGATGGGATTATTTCACAGACTAAAAAATAAAAAGTTGAAGAAAGATTAGATAAAGTGAAGTAGTATTTATTAACATTCATTTAATCTGGACTGCAGTTTCATTTTTTATTTGCATGAACTCAAAGGATACCATCGTTGTCATTTGCACAAGAAAACTATTGAAAGTTAGACTTCTCAGAAATTTTGAGTACATTATTTGTTTTTATTTAATTAAGATGTAAATTGGTTAGGGAGTTTGCAGGTATGTCAGGGAATCTGTTACTAACTCCTTTTATGCACATGCTTTCTTTAATGGCTCAAACAAATTGTGCCACAATGAATTAATATCTAGAGACTATGGAGTCCTTCATGCTTCTATGTTTCCTTTCTCAGATGGATAGAATGAAAGTGACCTCAGAAGTCATCTAGTCCAACACATTTATTTATAGATGAGGATATAGCCTCATAATGGTTAAGCAACTTGCTAGTACCCTTCATCTTAAACTGCCTTGTTTCATGTAACTACTTGCTGTTTATTTATATTTATTGTTTCCTCTATTAACACATAAGCTCTTTGTGCTGACATATTGTTTCATTCGTTGTATATAAATGTTCAGTATAGTGTACAACAAATCTTTTTCAGTCATGTTGGATACCACTTGGGATTTTTCTAGCAAGGACACTGGAGTAGTATGCCATTTCCTTCTTCGGTTTATTTTACAGATGAGAAAACTGAGGCAAACGGGGTTAAATGACTTGCCCAGAGTCACACAGCTAGTAACTGTCTGAGGCCAGATTTGAACTCATGAAGATGAGTCTTCTTGATTCCAGCCCTAGCACTCTATCCATTGAACCACCTAGCTACAATTGCACAACAAGTAATAGTCACTTAATAAGTACGTGGTGTTTTAATTAAGTGATAAAATATTTGAGTGCATATAGCTAGTATTTATACAAAAATTAAAACAATATTCTAGCAAAAATAAATTCTTTTAGCTTTTAACTTTAATGAATTGTTAGCTACATGACCATAGGTCAGTCTTTGAGTCTCGGGTTCCCATCTGAAAAATATTGGACTAGGTCCTTTACAAAACCCTTCTAATTCTCCAATTCTATGCTATTTCTAAGAAGAAATTTTATAGTAAAGTGTCTAGTACATAGTAGGTGCTTAATAGATGCTTGTTTCCTTCCTTCCTCCTTACCAAATGGGCAGGCAGTTTAGTCACTAGACAGCAGCTGTTTCCTCAAGTTCTAGAGGTAACACTACTCTAAACCTAGAGATGCATCATGATCCAATACTGGTGTGTTTTCCTTTTAAAAGTTGGCCAATAGACACAATTAACCCTTAGCATTGACATTTTCCAAGCCGGTATATTAAACATACAGATACAAAACACTTTTTCTATAAACATGGGACAAATTGTCTCACAAATACTTGCACTATCCATGGGAAGGGTAGACTCAAAATTAGAGTAAAATAGAGAAGCACTAGCATAGTTTACACTTGTGGCAAAGATAACTCACAGTTCTTTGTACTGGAATTCTTTGCTCCTTTGCATGTAGGGTCTCTGCTGAGTTTGATGCTCAGCCAGATTGACAAGATTCACTATTTACTATCATCCTTCTATCTTCTCTGCTGTCAGGGCTCATGTTCTTTGAAGGTATTTCTTCCTTTGGGTGGCTTTTTAGAGTATATGTCTGTTGATTGTTTTTCCTACTGATGCAATGTCTTCTACTGATCTAGTAGCTCATCTTCCAAGCTAGCTATTACCATCAGATGAGGGGAGAGAAATTCTATTCACCTCTTCTGGAGGGGTCTATTCCACAGGCAGCACTTGGCTTGCAAGTCTTTTGCATTTCACAAGATTTGGTTATTTAAATGCCCCTTAGGTGTAACTACTAGGTTTTTGTTTTTGTCCAGTCAGTAGAGGTCATTTCCCCCTTATATTAATCAGGAAAAGGAGACCACACATGATTAAGGGATCAGGATGTAGACTCATCTTTACATCTTGTTTAGCACAATACCTCATTAACACTTTACATTCTAGACTTTTTGGCCAAAGATCAACTCCCCATTAAAGCTAAATGCTATACAATGTATAAAGTCTACAATTCCTATGCCAGTATTATTTTAGTTTTGGTTTAAAGAGATAAAGAAAGCCATCTATTTTCAATCATAATATAGTCCTGACCAAATTCTACATTTTTCCCCCTTCAGTTGAAAGACTTCAACATATTGTAAACATTTTTTCCTAATGGAAGCCTTTGTCATGACTCTTTTTCACCTCATCTACCACCTTTCATTCTTCTTTCTCTTCTTATTTCTTGCCTTCTTAATATAATTTAAAAAGGAAGAAGAGGGGAATATAGTTTCTCCTCTAGGTCATCACTCAAATAAATTCTCCAGAAGAGGTTAATAACATTAAGCTTAAAGGTAGATAAATCTAAGAGGTATGAATGTGTCCTCAGGGAGTCATCTATACATTTTAATAGTATCATTTTCACTTTTAAAAATTCAAGTACTAAGTTTTAGGAAAAAAGGACACAGGAAAGGGATACAAATGAATTCACTTCACAGTGAAATGAATAAGAAAAATTGAAATTATCATTCAGTAATCAGCTATTACTTCAAAATTTTTCTTTTCCTTGGAAGATTGAATTTTAATTGTACTTTTTTTAGTAACTGTAAATTCACTTTGCATTTGTCTCTGTTTCTTAAAAGTTTACTTCTATATAACTCCAGAATAGAAAAGATACAGTACAGCCTTTAAAACATGCTTAAGAATATCTGGACTGCATTTTTTAATGGTAACCATCCCAGGTCTTATCAAAAAAAAATTTAGTGGTATCCTCTGTTTTAATAGTATTATCATATGCAAATATGATAATCATTTGTATATACAGCCTTGCTTCACAGTCTTTTTTCCCTCAGAAAATCAATGTTCTTACATTCCTTCCACAATATAACAACAACAATTTAGCAAAACCAGTACATGGACACTGACAGGGCATATAGTATTCCATATCCATAGACCCCCCATATCTCCAACAAAAGGAAGTGCTTTTCTTCATCTCTTCTGGAGACCAAGATGGGTATTTATAATTATACAGTATTTAGTTGTACTTGTTATCCTTTTCATCTATACTTTTATAAGACGCTGAAGTTGTAACATGGATAGAGCTGTATAAGACCTGAGTTCAAATCCTGCCTCATGTTTTTTAACTGTAAAAATGGGAATAGTGATAGCACAGACCTCACAAGTTATTTTGAGAATCAAATGAAAGAGCATGTGTAATGTGTTTTCTAAATCTTAAAGGGCTGTATAAAATCCATTGTCTATGCATTATATTTTCCTGGTTCTATTTTTTTTACATCTGTTCAAATCAGTCTTCCTGCATTTTTCTAAATTGCTCTAAATTTCTAAATAGTATTGATCATATCTCATAACATAATAATAATTCATTTTTCAAATATCATAGTTTATTACATTTGTATACTATTCTTTATTTTTGGATAGTCATTTTGTTTCCAGTCCCTTTATATTAAAAAAAATTGCTAGGAATATTGTGAAATTATATAGGACCTTTTTTTCTGTCTTTGACCTTGTTGGGGTAAATGCCAAGGAGTTTCCCAAGGACTTCTAATTCAAATTTTGGAAGTAAACTAGAGTCAGTGTTCTTAAGGTGTGTGTGAGTGTGTGTGTGTGTGTGTGTGTGTGTGTGTGTGCGTGTCTATGACAGAGAGAGAAAGAGAGAGAGAGAGAGAGATCAAACCTCTGGGAAAACCTATTAAACTCTTCTTTCTAAAAAAAAGTTTGTTGCTCATATTCACAATGGAAGGAAGTTTTAGAGGCTAATGAAATTATATATAATACATACATACATGTGTGTATGCATGCAAATATGCATAAACATGCATATATATGTACATATATATATACATACATACATGCATGGGCACACATGCACACACACATACACATACACATATACCCATCCGAGATCACACACTACCTGAACCCTTTCCACAAATCTCAGGTTAAGAACCCTGAACTAGGGAGATTCCTTCTTTAGCATAAATACCAGGTTAAAAAGCATGATGTCTTTTGGCCTGGTTAAAATGATACCTTTAAAGTTAATCTTCCATAGTATTTTATATTAGAATTTTTCAAACAAACCTTATTTTAGCTCAACATGAACAAGTGTGGGTTATATACTAATAGAATATAGACTAGGGCTTAGCAACCACTATTACTCCATTTTACAGATGAGTAAATGGAAACTCATACAGGTTAAGCGACTTGCAAGGACAACAAAGTCTATTCTGACTGAAACTCTGCCTCACTTTCTCCTGTTCTGGGTGTTTACCGCTCTCTCTTTCCCCATTCTTGTTAATCCTATTAACCTAACAATTAAGGTGTTAGTTGATGAAGCTTATAAAATGGTCTTTCTTAGAGATACTGACATTTTAAGGAAGGATGACATGACCCCCATGTGTCCTTATACGTCTGCTGAGAGGATCAGTCCCCTACCCTGCAACCCATCCTACCAAAAAAACCAACCCCCAAACTTGCCCCTCCCCCCCACAAGAGACCCACAGACACTATTCATGCCATACCTTAAACCCATGACGATAATGATTATCATTTAGAATTGACAAAGTGCTTTAAGGTTTGCAAAGCTCTCTACAATATTTAATTTTCACAACAACTCTGGCAGGTAGATATTTGTATTATCCTCATCTTATTTCTTTGAAACTGAGATATAGGCGGTTAAGTGACTTGCCCAGGATCCCACAGATCTTAAGTGTGTGAAGCAGGATTTCCTGACTCCAAATCCAGCACCTTCTCTGTTAAATATACTTGACTGACTATTCCTGAAAGGCTTCTGAAGTCTAACCCATTTTGAATTTAGAAGGATATAACAGGAAAGTACCAGATATAAAGATATGAGGGAAGAGGATGGAAGATATTTTAAAACTAGTTTGCTGTTATCTCTGAGATCAGATACCTGAGCTTTCCAATGATTATATTCCTTATCCCAGAATAATGTATTTTGTACTGGGATGAAATCATTTTAGAGATTTTGCTACACTTCATCTGGCTGGAAAACATTATCAGGGGATTTCCTTTCTATTTACAGTTTCAAAGTTCTTGCCCCCTGGCTTCCATGAACAAGTCGCTGTATAGTAGTAGCATCAGCTTTAGAAAGGAGACAGACAGCTAGTATTGATAAACTGATATCTCCTCTTATAAAAATTCCTTTAGCTTCCTGTCTTTTCCCTTACTTCCTCTCCATGCTTTTTCAAGTTTTTTTCCAATTCTTCCTCACTCTCTGACCATCAATGACTGGAAACTGTAGGCAGGTGTGTTATAAGTAGAAGTGGAGTTAGGTTCTATGTATATGAATGCTATCACATGTTTTATTCAATTGAACCAAACAAGAATTTATTAAATACCCACTGTGTTGAACATACTGCAAACAACAACGATAAACATCAGAGTCCTGACTCTTAAGAAAAGTACATTCTACATAAAGGAAACAGTATATAGGCAGATATCTCAACATCTCACCTATTGGAAACTTATCCAGCAACCTCACCTACCTAGAACAAAGCTCATATTAATAAATACATAAACAAAATCTCTGAGTAGCCAAAATAGATGCCACAAAGTCAGTACATTGCATACAGCTCATGCTCATTAATTAGAATAGGATACTTCAGGCTCTTGATACCAGTCTATTTCCCATTTACATGATGTTATAAACCTTGATTCCAAGTCTAGCATTCTTTCTACTATTTCACACTGCTTTTCAACATATCTGTATGTATTTTAAATATAACCGAGAATTGGAGCAGAAATTCTTAGCATTGACTTTCCAGTATTTGAATCCAGGAGCAAGGTTTATGGCTTGCATTCCTAGGGATATTTGTGAAATGCAAATTTTGAAACAGGGAGAAATGGCCTTGTTCTTTTCACCACAAAGTCGTAAAATCATACAATTTAAGAGTTGTACGGGTCTTCAAAAATCACCACTGTTCAAATCATACCTGAATAAAAATATCTCTTACAAATATTCAACCATTGTTAAAAGATCTCCAGTGAGAGTGAAGTCAGTATCTCTTAAGAATGTCCATTTCACTTTTGGAAAGTTCTATTTGTTAGGAAGTTTTTTCTTTTTATCAAGAATAGATATGCCTCTCTACAACTTCTACCCAAGACTCCTAATTTGCAGTAATCTGCCTTTAGATCTTTACAATTGAGATCTCTTACTAGATTATGGACAGATATCCCCAAGGCTAAAATCATTCCTTATATTGAGCTAGGCCATGAGGGAGGCATATTTAATTTTGCTGGTAATAAGATGCCAGTCATACTGCAGTATATCAAATGGGAGTTCTATATATCCTTTAGCAAACACTCTAGAGTGTCTCGGGAATGAGACAGACTACAGTATACTTGGTACTGAATCAATCATTTACATTGATTTTTAACTAGGGTTTTACTTTAATGGTAGTTATGTGATAAATTCTAGAAAGCATATAGCACTATCCAGCTCAAATCAGTCTTTCTAACTCATTATCTGTATCTTACAACTTGGTCTCACATAAACAGATTAATTTCAAAGCAGCAAAAATCCATTTTAGATAAAGATTAAAACCAGTCTTATAGTAAAGAATAACTACTTTTAAAGTTAAAGTACATTTTAGTTCGTAGAACAAAAACAAGTAACACTAGAAATACGTCTGTATTGCATGATTTTACACTAAACTCTGAAGCTCTGATGAAATCTGTAGTACTGTATTCAGTTATGGGGGGCAATGTTCAGAAGGAAAATACACTACCAATTAGAATATATTAATAATAAGTATACTGCTGTCAACACCCACTCACCATGCACCTAGTTACTAACCTTTGAAAGACTCACAGACAATTCTTTGGAGATGTGGTATTCCATGACTTATGGTCATACAACATCACTGGAAAACTGATGTCAAAAAGATGGCTCTTTGTTTCATGGAGAAAGTGGGGGTCATAAAAGGGGATCATCCTGCAGTTTCCCCAAGATGGTATTGTGCTCCAACCCATTCTCTTTCCCATATTAAATAATTCTGGGCATATTTGCTGTCAATCTTTAATGTATGTCCAAGATTTCTGTGTTAATAGATCAACTCAATGGATTTCCCATCCAATTGCATACCATAAATCTCTACAAGATGCATTCATCTCTTTATTTTCTCTTTGTAATCATGAACAGGCTATAACATATTACCAACATAGAATTATGCAAAATAAGTGACATAAATACTATCAAAGAGAGATATGATTGGAAAAAGAGATGGGCAAGTTACACAAGTAAAAGCAATGATAGACAGCCCACGCACTCTGCTGGGATTCACGCAGTAGCAGAACACTAGGCAAACACTCTGTGGAAGACTGACAAGAGGACATGGATGAGAAGTGTACATTGGAGGACTTACACACATTCATACCCAATAATTGGGCAGTCCAACTTTGGTTGAAGAACTCCAAAGAGGGAAAGGACAGTCAGTTCCATGTATGCACTAATCTAATTGTTAGGAATTCTCCCCCCTACCCCCAATATCAAGTCCACATTTACCTCTGTAATTTTTCCTTATTGGTTTTTCTTGTGTACTCTAGGGTCAAACAAAGTAAGTCAAATTCCTCTTCTTCAGAACTGCCCTTCAAATCCTTGAATGTAGATATCATGTTCCTTTCTCTTCTACATTGAAAAAAATCTTCATTTCCTTCAACTATTACTCATAGGTCATAGACGCAAGGCTCTTCATCACATCCTGGTTGCTTTCTGGCTTATCAATGTCCTTCCTGAGTGGCATCCCAAAGGTAACTGAATACTCAAGATGTGATCTAACAAAAGCACAGGGATTACTCTCTTAGTCCTGAAAACTATTCTTGATTTATTTTGGTTGTCCTTAGAGGAAAAATTTAGGAGTAAGGAATTAAAATTTCAGGGAAACAGATTAGGTCAGATTTGAGGAAAGACATTCTTATAGTTAGAGCCATCCAAAAATAGAATTCCTGTCCAGGAATTAGTGGACTTTCACTCACTAGCGGTCCTTAAGCAAAATCCTTATGGTCACTTGTCATGTGTGATGTGCAATGGATTCCTTGTATATGCATTTGATTGGACTAGATGACACTTAAGGTCCCTTCAAACTCTGACATTCTATAATTATGTGAAGTTAGCATTACTAGGAATTTTACTTGCTTCTATTTCATTGATACTTGGTAAATTTTTAGAATGAATCAATTCACTACATAAACAAATGTCCACCATTGGGTCACTTCTCTAGGGACAGGAAATTGGTAACAAGATGAGCTCATACAACTCAAATAAGAAGCACTGGGCTGAAATTGATGACAGCTTTGATGATGGTTTCTCTCTCCAGTTCTGGGAATCTCTAGACATGTACTAGTCATCAATCAATTAATCAAGCAACCAACACGTGTTAAGTATCTACTATGTGTTAGGCACTACACTTGATACTTGTGAATATTACTGTATACCACAATGATCACATACGAAGAGAAAAACTTAGGATCAAAAATGCCAAGAATGTATCTAATTCTCACCATACTTCATTCACTCTAACTATAGACTTTCTTTTCCATCGCCCCTTTCTCATCACCAAGAACAGGTGATTTTGATTCAAGAGCTATAGCAGTAACTTTCCCACTGTTTCCCTTAAATGACCTGGCAGCAGTTTAATACCATCAAATAATAGGAATTTAGAGTTAGGAGGTTATCTAGTACAGTTTCTTGATTTATATATAAGAGATCCAAGTTTTATGGAATTTAAGTGTTTTGACCAAGGTAATAAATAGCAGAACTCAACACTGGCCTTCTGACTCGCTTCCTTTTCATGCTTTACACATCTTAGCATTTATATTATGCTGCATTCTTGTGCTATGCTGTTACCACTCAACTCAAGTTGTTTCTTGATACTTTGGCTCTGTGAGGTGTGTCTCAAGGAGATCGCTCATGTGCTCTTTCTCACTCCCAATATGAGCATTTCCCAGCTCCCCTCTACTATTCTGATATATCCGTATGTGTGTGTGTGTGTGTGTGTGTGTGTGTGTGTATGTGCGTGTATTTTACATCTTTGATCATGATATCTGTAGCTTCTCACTATAGCAGCAAATATTACACATGATCTGTATGTATTGTTCCATACGTGGAGGGAAGGGGATAGAGAGAAGGAAATTGCATCTCAGAAAGCATCACTAGAGGGGAAAGCAGGATGTTCTGTTCTACCATCAAACTAAAATGTAAGAGACCTTCCCCCCGATCTTCTACCCCAACCTAAAATTCAAGTTTAGTCCTTTGGGATGGAATAGGAAGAAGGCTGAGTGTGGGTACCGGACTATCAAGATATATGATACTACTGTTACTCAATATATTCAGTTCCGTTCAAATATATTCAATTATAATGAATAAACCAACAAAACCAGGTGTCCCTCAGTTACAAAGAGATTGTTTTGTAAGGAAATAATTAATATGCAGGCTAAATACTTAGAACTTAGAATAAATCTTCCCATAGAAACCATGTTACACATTATAATTCATTTCCTAGGCTAGACTACAAAAGCCCACTAGCCCATGATATGCCTGAAGTATATACTAAAATGATCACCACAACTGTTTCTAGCCACCATTTCTAATATATTTTTCTAGAGGAAAAGTAATTCTCACAGCTTGGGATGATCTGACATGTCATTTCCCCTACCAAACAAATTTTCCATGTTTCACTGCATAGCCTCCAATAGCAAGGCATTACTTTTGGGCACTCCTGCTGCAGAAAAGGTACTTCTCTACATTTACTTAAGGAATTCACCTCTCAGAATCAATTTACCCTTTTGTTTCCTGAATTAGGCAACAACTGAAAGCTGCTTCCTTCTATGGCTTCAGGTTATTCAAAGAACTTGCCTATATTATATGGCTCTTAGATTCTTCCTCAAAACATTTTACTATGATTTTAAGAGTTATTTTACCAAAATTTCAACTTACCTCTAAAAGCACTGATATCCCCATAATGTACTTGTAGCACAAAATATTTACTGCCCATTCCTCCTCCAACTCTGAATCCAACACCTTAAAATTTAAAGAAAAATTTATAATTGAGAAATGTCAAGATCAGAAATGGAACTGGAGTCATAAGTCTCACTATTAATTTGCAAAATAAAAAAGGGCAAGATTATACATAAGGTAGAACATTTGAAATTTTGTCTGCCTACCACCAAAAAAAATCGGAATCAAAAACAAGTCAAATATTTCTGTGTATATATGCATTTGCAAGGTTGACAGTCATTAAATCTCTTGAACCACTAGAAATTTTATTCTGTGTCTGAATTATAACTACAGCCACTTCAAGCAGACAATTTACTCATTTTGGAAAACTTCTTCCTTTAATAACTATAAAACAGATTTGTGCAATTTCATTTCCGCCACCTGCTTGTGATATACAGTCATATTCATTTCTTGATTAAATGCTTAAAGCACATATTTTTTCAGTGACCCTTATAGAAAGTTGGCATCAAAGAATAGGTCATTCACAGAAATTACTTTTGTCTTAGCAAAGGCTATTCAATGCAGTGTATAAGTGGATTATATTGAAACCATACAGGATGCAACGAATTACATCTGACTGCCTTACCATTCACAACTATTAATGTGGAAGCATGAGTAAGTATCTAACAAGAAAAATGTCTGGAAGTAGAACAGAGAGTTCTTTATATTATTTTGCTAGTGTATCTTATTAGATTGGTTCGCATCTCTGACAATGGTCTGAAAGAATATTAGACTTTTGAGGATGAAGTCTTTTTTTTTTAATCAACTGGAAACAGAAAGATAACAAAAAAGCCAATTAATTCAGTTATACATTGGAAGCTATGAACAGTTTAGAACTAAAGCAAGAAAAAGCTTGCTTGGGTTTGATATCATATTAAATGCCCTAGTTCCTGTACCATACTATCTCTGAGATGCAGCAGTTATTTTCTTAAATTCTAATATGCTTAGTTCAAGAATGCTTCTTCCAGGAAGACCCAAAGGTGGCCCAAGGTAGATTTGGCCATTTTCTACTCCTATCTAAACTGTTATATGGGCAAGTCACCCAAAAATAGGGAGGAAAATGGATGATTATCTCAATTAAATCTTCCCAATATAGCATCCCTTCTGGGCTGTTTCTCTAATTTGAATTTACTCTTATAGGTATGTTCCAAGGAAACTGGTTGTTGCTTCAGGCTTAAGGTGTAACTTGTGGCATTATTCTAATACTCTAACTCATAAGCCCCCACTGATGTATTTCTCATTAACAAGTGACCCATAGATACAATCACCTTTTAGCAAAGACATTTACTATAATGGCATAGAAATAATAGTAGTTACAAAGCATTGCTTCTAGAAAGTTAGGGCATAATTTTCCACAAATGGACTCAATTTCCATGAAAGGAATGGGCTTCAATCCAGAGTACAGTGTTCTCAAGGTACACATGTTTGATACATGTGTTGCAAAGGCAACTCACAACTTCTGGTACTGTACAGTATGAAAGACCTTGCCCTTTTCTTAAGGTCATCATTCAGCTCCCCTTGAGCACACCATCTCTATTGGATGGGCTACCCATCTAGGCTCCCAAGGTCTGTTTCTCTTTACAGTTTGATTTTTGTATCAGGACTAGCTCCTTGATGCTTTTTCCTTTCTTGAGTGACTATCTCTCTGTATTATTAGTAACTGTATGGCATATGCATCTCTCTTCTATATTGGATAAAATGTCCCCTACAATTGAATAGTTCCTTTCAAAGATACACAAGTTGAAAAGCAATTTTTATGAAATTTTACTTAATAAGTAGTTCCCTCCTTGCAATGTCTCCAACTTTCAACTTCCTGGATTCAATAGCTCCCTCTGGGCAAGTAGCAAGTAGATGCCATGGCTGATGGGAAACTTGGGGGGCAGAGTTGGGGAGGGATTTCCTCTTCCCCCTCTTGCAGGATCTGTGCTTCACAACACTTTCAAGATTTAAACGCCTTCTCCTCTCTAGTGTCTAAAGAGCAAAGCTCTTGGGGGTCCAGCTAATTTATTTACTCAGCCAATCAAATCACTTTCTTTAATTCATCAGAGGAAAGTTTTTTTTTTAATACCATCACATTCTACACACCATAAGGGTATATTTGCATCTCTACAGTGAGTTTATTACTTCATTAATACATTGTGACTACATATATTATGGCTCCTCTGTGACTATGCCAGCTAAATTGTGTGTATGTGGGGGAATCATATTCACTCTCCCTTATTCAAGTACAAATAAGGCCATGGCGGTTACTTTCAGCTTATCACTGCTAAGTAGAACACTGAAGAAATTACTAAATGATCGATATTAGAAAACTCTAAAAAAAGATTTTTGGGTAAACTTAAAAATGAAAAGATCAAAAAGTATCTTCAATGTACCTTTAGGGAGTCTGGTGGGGGGAGCATTTCTTGCCCAGGCATATAAAATATTGACTTTGTCTGAGCAGGTTCCTTCATCACAATCCCTGAAACAAAGAAATGGTAAGGGAAAAAATGAGAGTTAAATCAGTAAAAACATAAATTTATCCACATTCTAACCAACTGGGGGAAAATGGATTAAGCATGAGGTAGAACATATCACCTAATCTGCTACTGTACCAACTTGTCTGTTCCTTCAAGACTGACTTCCATTCAGTACTCAAGATTTCAAAAATACTTTTGAAAAACCTTTTTGTCAGAGAATACAGTATAATGTTAATGAGAATTTTGAGGCTGAAGATATAATAATTGAAAACTGTATTCCTACTTATATTATATGCTTGTTAAATTTATTATAAAAAATGTTAGTTAAAAAAATAGAATTTGTAGTGAGTTTATATACACAGAAAATATTACACAACAATCTATGTAAAAAGGTAATTGTTTATCGTTAATAGCGGGTGAATAAGAATCATCTTTCTGGGAAGTGATCCTAAGTACGAGCCAACAATATATTAAAAAGAAAACTAGATTTTTTTGAAGTGGTAAACAGTGTCAGTATGAGAAGAAAAATGCAAAAAAAGCCCAAAATGTTTTAGTTTGAGAAAAGATGGGCACTAGAAGAGATCTAGCTTGTCATGTCTGATACAACTTTGTGTCCCAGAGAGTACCTCATCATAGTAACTCGCCTCTGGTAGGCAGCAAAGAGATATTTATTGACTGAAAAAAAATGAATGTGCCTCACAAGTACAAAGGAGAGGATAATTCAGCAGTTTACTTGGTATGAGCCAGGAGAAGATAAAGAAAAGAATTCCAGACTAAGAGACTGCCATAAAATTTGTCTTGAAAGTGGGATAAAGTTGAGTGCTGTAACTACTCTATGTGCCTGTAAGTACCATCCTGTGCATAATTCATGCCTACATATATCCTCATTTCTATAGTAACAACATTTTTCTAGTACTCCCAAGTATATAAAGATACCTGCTTTAGGAAAAACTCATTCTCATCATCCCAAATTCTAAAGTAATGCAGGGGTATATTTAGATACTTCTTCATTAATTACTAAATTTCAATATCTCTCTCAGGTTCTGAGCCCTTACCACAGTTAGTTAAATATTATTTATTTAATAAGCTGGAGAAAACTATTTCCCCACAAGTAGCTGCTCAAATCTCTCTCTATGTCAAAATCCCCGGCCTCACAGGATTAAATGAATATCAAAGTTCCTGGGTATGCAAATTTAATCAATAATGAAACAAAAGCATAAATGATGATTGAAATACTTTAGTCATGAGAAAGATCGCATCCAAAATAATTTTTAACCAGAAGCAGATGGCTTGTCTTTGATTCTGGAAATATGAGTCCATCATTCTGTTCACTCTAGATACTGATTAAAATCTCTCAAGAATTCTCTTCATATTTTTCCCCAAGACAACAGGTAAAAATCAGTCTCCCAGAAAATAACTTATTGAAGTGCTTTTGCTTTGTCATGTCTTGAGCCATCATAGACAATGACCTCTCTAGAATGTAAACTACCAGTTCTCCCAAATTCTTCATAGAATTTCCTTTAGAATTTTTTCATTAAAAAATGTTAAGAACAGTTGTCCTAATAACATTTTTTTCCTTTATTCTTCCTCTGTCTTCTTCAATTTTCTCTCAAGCAACACCATTTACTCTTTCTCCTTAATTTCTCAGACACCAACTGCTGAATCCTCAATGTTCTCCTTTGGCTCTCAAAACTCCAGAGACAGTAACTAAACTTTCCTTAGGACAAGGAATTGCAGCTGAGAAAAGGAGAGATATGGGCTGAGAATATTTCTATCTTGAGGCATTCGGAGAGGAGGGGTATAATTCACAAAGGGGAAGGGCTGGTCATAACCACAGCCAAGTATCCCAAATCCTAGTAGTGAATATGAAGACAGAAAACCAATTTTTCTCTCCCCTGCACATCACCTATTAAATCAACAAACTGCCATAGGAAAACAAAACAAAACATTTTGAAGAAACTGAAAATTTGTAAATTAGACAGAATGTTTATCAGTTTAATTTGATTTCCAAGAAACCAATGTCAAAAGATTTAGAATTCTAGTTCTGATGCTGTAAGGACTCTATGAATATCTGAATGTAGATTTACTGTCATCACTTAATTAGGCAATGGGGAATTATGGACTGTGGGGAACAGGAGGTATGGTATGATATCTCTTGTTTCACCCCAGTTCCATAATTTAGTGCTTAAAAACTGAAGTTGATTTCTAGAACTGATCTTCCTAGTAGGTGAAGCAGTATCTCTAAGTATATTAGTTATTGGGGGCAGGAGGGCTAAATTTATTCATTTAGGGGTGTCATCTGGATAGATTGCTTCTCCAAAATGTAAGTGCTGGTCTTACAACTCATTCTTTCTGTATTCTGCATAAATCTTTTTCTTCTTTCAAGACAAATCTTGTGCCACCTACTTCATGATGCTTTCCTTTATCCTACCAGATAAAAGTAATTTCCTCTTCCTAAAATTTTGCATAAATGCTTTGTTTAGGTCTGTTCTTTATCCTTATTTATACATGTTACAGTCCTCATTTAACGCACTCCCTAATAGAATGTAAGCTTTACATTCTGGAATGAGCTTTATCCTTTTATTTATTTATTTATCCTTTTTCAGTGCCTTGCACAATGCTTTATATATAAGTAGTAAATAAATTGTCTTTGAACTGAATCCTGTTCTGTATCATTTTGGGGAGAAATCCATATTTACATAATTCATTTCATTTAGTCATTAATTCATAGTGAGGTATAATCATATTGGAGAAAGGTGAATTCATGGCATTCAGTTCAGCAACTGGAGAACCCTGTTTCACTTTTATTTCACTTTTTATTGATCTGAATCTGGGTGGAATGCAGAAATGTATAACTGTCTAATTAGGATATCCCACCCCACTTCTATCAGAATACTCCCTTCTTCAACCTAAGTAAAAGTGGGCTCTAACTTGATTTAGGTGAACAGATTGTAAGTGAAAATTTTTTAACAATTCTTGTCACCAAAAATCTTATGGCATTAACTTTTTCCACTTTGAAATTAAAAAAAAGTATATGCATGAAATTTACAAGAAAATGGGGATGACCTAATGGAAATGAGAGAGGAGACGAAAAGAAATATGTTGACCCTCTTCATTCCTCACTAGGCATTAATCCTGATGCTTGAAATTTCTTTACACTCCACAGAAACATGCCAACCTGGGACTTCTCACACTGGAAGAAACTTCCAGAAGTCGTTGTTTCTGACTCTGCCTCCCAGTCTTCATTCTTCTTCATGCTCTACTCCTGACTCGGGAACTCTTGATTTTTCAGATTTCCCCTACCATACTACAGATACTTCTTCACCCTGGAAATTCATGCTACCCCTAGAAGTCTTGCACTGGAAGCACCCTGAACTTTGCCCTCATATACGTACTTTCCTTTTCATTCCCTTCTCAGCTCCCTTTTCTGTGTCATCTTCCCTTTCTAAAATGTTAAGTTCTTGAGGGTAGAGACTATTTATAGTTCTACTTCTATTCATATTCTCAGAACTTATCACAGTCTGGCATGAAGCAAGTACTTGTTGATTTGACTTGACTTTCTAATTTCCTTTATCTTATTTTCAAGAGGATACATGTTTGTGGGGAAACTCAGCATATATGTTATAAACAGATGTTTATGGTAAGGATAGAGACATAAGCATTTTTCTTGTAAAAATCTTTATTTGTAATATAATTAATTTATAATCATTTATAATGCTAATTGTCCCAGTAAATGTAAACCTGATATACCATTCAGCCTTAAAGATTTTTAATGTTATCAGTTAAACACGAATTATTTATTTTACCAAATAATTTTATTTGCCCTAACTTGGGACCAAGGGAATCACTGTAGAATTAATTCATTTAAATAGTTAGCCCTTCTGAGTGCCTTTAAAAGATGATTACATCTATAAAATTTCTATTTGCATATCACCTGTCATATAACCTTCATTAAAATGATATATTCTTAAAGAAATAGGTAAGTAGGCAACCCACTTCCCCCATGTGAATGTTTCTGGAATCTGCTTCCAGGTATATGTAAAGGAGGACCCTGCTTGTAAAAGTATTTTTCCTACCTGCTCATTGTGTGGTAAAAACATAGACTTTTTGGTTGGCTGCTTAGTCAGAACGGAATGTGTATACAAAAGGCTCCAATGACATACATAATCTCGCTCCCCTTTTCCTGGCACTGAGCAAAGCAATTATTGCAGTAAACCTCTGGGTGGGGAGAGTGCCAGCAGTCCATTCTTTCCATATAAGCTGACATGAAGCTATAAACACATGGAATGGCTGTTTGTCTTTGTCTTTTCGTTATCTTTTCTTGCTCTTAGGTGAATGGATGTTAGAGATGGAAAAGACTAGGTCACAACTTTGTGAGCTCGGAGAAGGGCAGAAGAGCTCCACAGGACCAGAAACTGGAGTCCACATCAGGGTGTCCCAGCAGCTCAGGCTTAGTGACGAGATGGCAAGCAATGAAACAACTTATCCATGAGTATCTTGTATTTGGAAGTTAATTTGGTGGAGTGAATACTTTGTTTTAACTGATTTAAGTTTGAGACCATTCTCTGAGGTGGTAGAGTGGAAAGTGCACTCTTGTTTGAGGGAGCAGGTGTGGGTACTTCAGTTCTTTCTACATATTTTCAGCAAATATACTTTTATATAAAGTTAATTCATGTGAATTTGGTCAAATTAACATTGGGATACCAATTACTAGATCAATCAGTAATACAGTGGAAATATTAACCATAATTGCTGATTGATATGAAGGAGAACAAAATGGAAACCCAAGCTTAGAAAGATACTTTCAACCCTCAAAGAGACCCCTAGAACTCTGAGGGGGAGAGATGTAGCTAGATGCCCTCAGGGGACCCTCCTTGCTAGTATGAATAATAAGGATCCTCAGGGTCCATATAAAGAGGTACATTAAAAACTGACAATGATTTCAACAAGGAATGAAATATTCAGATTAGGTTTTACTCTTAATGAGTTTTGATTCATCTCAGTCATTTTAACATACATGAATAAGCTGCTTCTCCCCTAGCAAAAAGTTTATCAAGTAGGTGAAGAAAACAGCCCAAGAAAGAGCAAATATTCTGTAACTTATCATAATGGTCTCTGAGAATATTAAAATCTTTCATGTCAGCACATATAAATTCGAAATCAGCAAGAAATTTTCTTGATGAATATGCTAAACAGCAATACATAATATTTATGGAGTTTATGTAAAATGGCTTTGAATGGTATTCCCTGTGATTCAATATACTCTCTAATTTATTTCCTTTCTGTAATTTGGGTTCATACATAGGCATCCTTTTCCTTGTAGACTTTTCAATGTGCTCTATCTTGCATCATAACCATTAAAATCTCTGATAAGTTTTGATGTGTCCAACCTAATGTTATCATCCAATATCAGTGCCAATATAGAAAAGATTCCTTTAGGATCAAGTAATGCCATTCTAGCAGAATGAGAACTCCATGGCTCTCTTTTTAGCTGGATACTGGAGAAGGAAATATGATGTAGTATACCTTGGATATTTGACCTCATTTCTATAATTTTAATGATTAAAACTAAACTTGCCACAGTAATACTTTTTATTTGACAAGGTTGAAGCAAGTCCATTTTAAACATCCTTCATTCAGATTCATTGCCATAAGATGTGCCCAGGAACACTGAAAACCCATAATCTATAATCTAGATACCATTTGTATGTCCCAGCCAAGGCCCCACAACAATGTGCTTTCAACTCTCCAGGCTGGCTGTTTGCTGACCTGTGAAATCCAATTGGTAAGCCACATGGTCCCTTGCGTATCTTCTGGTTCAGTTTCTATCTAGGTCTGGATGGATTCTTGATCAAGGACATTTTCAAAACCTTACAAGCATCTCAGCACCAGAACTTGCAAGCACTGTTTGTCCACCCTTTGCCCCTTTTAAATCAAAGCTCACTTCTAGGTCAATCGGCTTACATAGACTCTGAAGCTGCTTCATCTATTTTTTTAATGAAGCTTCAAAAGCTATATGCAATTGTTCACAAAACAGCAATTGTGTGAGGGATTTAACATCTATCTTCATTTTCTTTTTTCAGTATTTGGGCAGGAAGGAACCCATGAGGGCTGCTTGGGGGCACATCTGACCTGAATAGAGAATTATAGGTATCTGGAAACCAGAGAGTTCCTGACAAGAAAACTATCCAAGGTCATTTTTCCTTCTATAAGTTGTCTGTAAAAAGGAGATCTTAAAATATTTAATATAAAACATGCAAACCAGCAACTTTCTCATGATTCACTGTCAGGAATAACATATCTGTGATGAAGGATCAGCAAAATGTGTGACATGTGAGATGAACAAAGTCCTACAATATGATGTGCCAAGTATGTATAAGGCTTGGGACACTGGAATGTGACCAGAAAGAGAAACACTTTCTCTTTCATTTTATACTATAATAGCTAAAGAAATGAATTGTCAGTTGTGATGAACTTTGTATCTAAATATCACGAGTTTGATGAGCTACTTAAATTTAAATGTCTGAGCTTTCAGAAAATTTTTCAAAGCTTCAGGAACTATCATAATATCCAAGGGTGGAAGATCTAGGTAGCTGTCCAATTGCTGATTAAATAAACTCAGTCCTACCTCTAAGAAGGACGTGAAGTTAGTGAGTAGAAAACACCAGAATGAAAAATAACAAAGAATGATGGTAGAGTAATAAACAATATGAAATATAAATGGCTTGTCTGTAAATAACAACTTGATTTTCTAGTCACTTATATTATCAAGGGGTGGTTTACACAAATGCTCCTGAATTTTAATGTGTTAAGTATTACTAAGTGATTAAATACAAATAAATTCTAATAGTTTTACCTGACACTCGGAGAGAGTTCCCTTTTGTCTGGTTTCAAAGTTCATATAATTCATTGAATTTCATTTTTCATTTTATTGTATTACTAACAGTACTCAGGAATGGAGGAGGAAAAAGAATGGGGGTTGTCAGTATGGAATTTATTAATTTCTCTGAGTTTTGGCATCAAAATATCTCACAAAAGAAAGCTCATTTGCTGATTTATGAGGGGAAACTGGGAAGAGATACTACATACCCCTGCCATCTTGTTATTATACCCATTGAAACAATGTAAATTATTCTGAAATAGGACATCTATAGATACATAGAAGAGACATACAAGATATATACATGGAACAACATTTAGAAAGCCAAACCTGTACTATGATGATTGGCATATCCTGTATTGTCTTGGAATTTCTGCATCCAATTTTAAATATGAATATTGGAGGGATAGATTTCCTTTTTTGGTCTTATTTATGTATTGATTTATTTGTTGCAAAGGAGTGGTACTTTCAAAATTTAATTTTATGGTTAGAATAGTTGTATTTTTCAAGGCATTTTGAAGAGGGAAAAATACCAAAAAGTTGGGGGAGGGGAGGGGAGGTGGGAATCTGACCTCACTATTACCACAAAAGAAAAAATAGAAACAACTATCAATCTATATCCTTACTTTTCTATACCCACAAAACTTTATGCAAATAATCTACACATGAACTGAAGGCATCCTTGATGAAAAGAAGAGAAGGGAAGACCATTCAAAATGATATTCTATGGTGGGACACATCTTGATATTCATACAACTGACCGAAAGGTGTAGAGAACAGAAGATCCCAATGACCTCACTAATTGACTGTAAAAAAGTATTTGACTTGTTTGTCAGAGTAAAACAACACTTTAAAGGATCTACCATTCTTTAGCACTTCAAATGGATCTGTTGTCTCACTATTATACATATTACCTCCAAGGATGCAGATCTCAACTCATCCTTTTCTCCTTATGTTGTATAGCTTTTATCTATGTCCTTTCATAAATATGATGCAGAGGTCCACCCAGTGGGCTGAGGGGGCTACTTCATATCCTCTTTAGTTTGTGTGAATGTCAGGGGAGCACTGTAACAGCAAGCACTCTAGCATACCCAAGATGACCCAGTGCTAATACAGGGTATTAGATCTCATTTTAATAAAGGAAAGCAACTTTTAAGGGGTCAACCATCTTTTAATCAAGCACATGTATCATTCACTTAGTTCAGGGGGAAAAGTCAGTACCCTGAATTTCAGAATTACAAACAGAGAAAATAGCATGAAGACCAACAGACTGACCATAAGCAAGACATATATCACAGATGAACAGACAGATCCAACTGTCTGACCATTACATACATGCATAGTTACCAGAGAGAGAAGCACTAACATCTGAGTTTTCAAAGCCAGGAGGCTCTTTAACAGCTACACAGAGTCTCATCTGGCCAAATCATATGAATGCTCTGCCAATGAGCAAACCCCAACAAAACCTCACTTCAGAGTAAAGGCATTACAATCCATATGCTGCAATCTCAAAAGGTGTGAAAACCTTCAAGCAAGCAGGCCTCCCCTAAGCAAGCTTCTCTTAAAGAGCTCCATGTGAAGCTTATTAATGGGCTGAGAAGATCTTAAACCCCATTAACTTTACAATGATCACTCACTATCTGAACAGGATATTGGTTTTCAGTCCTTACATTTCTTTGATGCCACCCTTTTTTTTTTTTTTACCACTTTGGCATAATTCTTCATTTGTAATGTATTGTAGGCTATCACAATTACCATGCACCTCTCCATTGTCCTTTTATGAACCTTAATTCCAATTCTTCAGTGACAATAACATTTTGCACACTACATAATGGGGAAAAAAAACTAGTGTTAAGCCTTTGATTCAGGGAGAAACCAGGGATCATTAAAAACTTCAGTTTCCTGTTAATTTCTAGTGTTGATAGAAGCTCTAGATGTTGTCCATCAACATGCTACATTGACCCATAGATATTCTGAATCCATTTGGTTTTTCCTAAGTGAATAGTTTATAGGGCAAACTATCTTGAGTGATAAGAGAAATTATTATTAATAACCAATGATTTGGAAAGATCCAGAGCTCCCACTTTTTCTAAAGTCTTCATTCAAAAACTCAGTCTCTGAAAGCTGAACTTACTTTTCTCCTCTATCAGACCCCACTCAACCCTGCAAAGAATCTCTGTTCTAAGGTGAATTCCACTCAATCAAATTTGAATGGAGGTAGACTCTTTTTCTAGATTGTCTGGGAACATCCACTTTTCTAAGGTCATGTAAGTCATGAGTCTGCTGCCATAAGGCTCTTTGGCAATCAAGAGTACCACTGACCTCTTTTATTAAAATGCTAGCATTATTACCCAGAAATTAAGTCTGTCAAACTTTTTAAATGCCACAGTGATGATGAAATCTCAGAAAGCTCTGCAATTTTTTGTTATTTGCACCACCAGTACAATATTTCACAAAAAGAAAATCAAATGAACTACCTTGTCATTCATACTATTTTGCCTTGGATGCTATACCTTAGCATCCATGATGCTATGACAGTGGCAGATATCTTGGATGAGCATGTCTCTCTAACTTACACCTTGCTTGACCTTAATAATTTGTTGAACAAAATTGTATCTGCCATATACTTCAAGCTGCCATGCATGATATTAACATATGCATGGAAGATACCATGTTGGAGCAGGGCTCTTGAAGTGGAATTGTATTTTTCTGAATAAGTTCTTTTTTATAATCTTAAAAATAATAAGCATGGTAGTCTTTCATTCTCTTTACTTTTTCAATTATATGATTGTGTAGCCTCTGGCACAGACTTTCTGTACTATACTTGATTGATTATAGATGCTTTTTATAGCTTTGTTTTTAGGAATATTTCCACTTATAGTCAGAGTAAAAAAGTGCTAGCAAAAATTTTGTTATTAAATAACACTTTCCATATCTCTTCCACTTTTTGTTACCAAACCTGTTCATGAACTGCTTATTAGATATTTCAAAGCAGATGTCTCACTGAACTCATCATATCCAAGAGAGAAGTCATCGTATTTCTCCTCCCCCAATCTAGCCCTTTTTCAAACTTCCAAATAACTGTGATGTCACCAGTGGTGTTCTACTTCTAACCCTTCAGGTTTCCGACTTTGGTGTCATCTTTGTTTCATTCATCTCAAACATCCAACCAGTTATCAACTTACACAATGTTCTTCTCCATGCTCTCTACAATCCAGCCATGCTGGAATACTACTTGCTCTTTCCTACTCAGTATTCCATCTTCTATCTTCCTACCTTTCTTATACGCAGAGACTAGAATATTATCCTGTGACACCTCACCTTTCTCATAAAGCCCTTCCTGGTTGCCTCTAGCTGCTAGTGCCTTCCCCTTCAAGTTTTTATATACTTGAGTCCTACATCAGACATGTTATCTCTTCAACTAGAAATTAAGTTCCTTGAGGACAGTGGTTGTTTTACTTTGGTCATTGTGCCTAGGGTGAAGGGAGCACTAATAGCTGCTTATGGAGTAACTGATTTGTCATCCTTGTTCCAGTTTCATCCTTAAATGTCAGAGTGGTGGCTTTGCCCACCACTTTTCTTTTTGTTTTGTGAGTCAATACAGCTCACATCATCTTCCACTATTATTTTTCTCTAAGATTTTAAAACATGAATTTATATTCTAAACCGGTATTCTCTTTATCTGCCAAATTTATGTCCTTGGGAAGCTGATCAAGGCTGAGTTTTTTATGCTTTCTTGGTCTCTGTTACAGAATTTGATTTATAATGGTTACATTTCTGTATGAAATTGTTAGAATCAGTTTAAATGCCCCTTCTATTTCACATGTTCCATCTTTAATAATTTGTTTAAATAGGAGAGGTGGGAGTTGTGCTAATTATACCTTGTATCTTCAACTCTGTTTAATCTTTTTTCTATGTTTTAAAAATTAATTCTGATTTTCTTTCTAATAAGTTGGTGGTTAGAATATACCTATTCAAATGATTTCAGAGATGATTCCTGGAATTTCTTCAATGTATTTACACATAAGAAGTAAGAAGACGATGATGAATCAGAAAGGAGCCTGAGAAGGTACACTGAGACAGATAAGAGAACCAAGATAGAGAAATGTTATGGAAACCCAGGAAAGAGAAAATATTCATGAAGAAAGAGTGGATAACAATGTTGAATGGTGCAGAAAAAATTTGATGGATGTGAACTGATTAAAGATTATTCGGGAGAAGGGAGTAAGCATTTATATAGCTTCTACTATGTGCCAGACACTGTACTATGCCCTTTACAAATGTTTTATCTTTGCTACTTACAATAACCTATCCTCATCTTACAGGTGAGGAAACTGAGGCAGACAGAGGCTAAATGACTTGCCCAGGGCCCTGCAGCTAGTTAATGTCTGAGGTCATATTTGAAGCTGGGTCTTCCTGACTGCAGGCATAGTGTGCACTGCACCACCATTGTACCACCGGTTGTACCATCTACTTAGCTCCTTTTCTCTCTCTCCCCCTAGCAGAATGATATACTGGGTCCTTCAACTTTGTAGGGAGTAACCTCATGGATAAAGTCATATATCTATCAAAGTAAATAGGACTTGGCAGAATCAGCTACTTATTAAATGAGTATCCATTATTAAATGACCAACCTACTATCATCGATAGAATAAATTTTATAATAGGGTTTTTATTGGAGAAATTGAAAACTGAAAACCAATCTCCACATTAAATTAAATGGAGCACTGGGAAAACAAAATAAGGAAAGAACAGTAGAAATAACTCATATTTATATAACAAGTAAAGGTTTACAAATCACTTTCAGCAAAACTGTTCTGTTTTATGAATTATTCGTATTATTGCCATTTTGCAGATAAAAAACTGAGACTCAGAAAAGTTAGATGGATGACTTGTCCATAACTAGCATCACAAATTGAACCTGAAATTAGGTTCCTATCATCTTCAGTGTTCTTTCTACTATCAAATGCTGTTTTCAGGTTCTTGGAAGCAACTTTCACTACTTAACTGGTATCTGACTGGACTTTTTGTGGGGAGCAATTCTCAATATGTCATGTTATGGGGTTTTGTTTTGGTTTTCACAGAATAATAAAATTTTCAAGTTGGAAGAGCCTTCAGCTGCCATCCAGTCTAACACATATCACCAAAACATGGCCAGCTCGTCATTATACAATCTCTACTTAAGAGCTCCCAAGAAGAGGAGCACTACCTCTCAAAGCCGTCCATTCCACTGTGAGATAACTCTAATTATTAGGAAGCTATTTCTTATATTTTCACCTACATTTGCCTCTGTAGTTCCTTTCTGGTTCTAGCCTTCATATGGTCAAATAGAAGAAGTTCATTTGGCCACAGAGATAGAACTCTGTTCCACATGACATTCTTTTAAATCCCTGATAATAAATATCCCACCCCCTCCTTTCCCTAAGGGTGCTCTCCTCTAAACATGTTTCTCTATCTATGATTCATATCATGACTTATGGCCCTTCAGACATTCTGTGTTCATCCTTTGGACATTCTCTAGGCTTTGGATACAACTCTTTAGGTATGGTCTGCTCATACCTGGGCAGTGATTGGCGTGATCACATCCTCATTCCTGGATGCCATGTCTTTCTTCCTACAGCTCCAGACAGCATTCATTGAACAATCCAATTTATTCAACTTGTTGTCTGCAAAGTGCTGACCATGCTGTCTAGTCATGCCTCCCCCTTCTTGCCCTTCTGAAGATTATTTTTGAACCCAAATGTAAGACTTGACATTTACCCTTATTAAAGCACATCATATTAAATTGGAGTAACAAAGGATAAGTATTTATTAAATGCCTACTAAATGCTAGACACTATACTGTGTTTAAAAATGTCTCATTGAATCTTTACAACTACCCTGGAAAGTGCCATTACTATCCCCATTTTATAATTGAGAAAACCAAGGCAAACAGAAATTAAAGGACTTGTCCAGAGTCACATAGCTAGTGAGTGTCTGAGATCAAATTTGAATGGATTACTTCTTGACATCAGACATCGCTTGTGAGGACTTTTCTATATTGAGTCGATCACCCCATGTGTTAGCTGTTACTTTCAGTTATTTTATCATCTGCAAATCCGATAAGAATGGCATCCATACTTTTGTTCAAGTTATTGATAAAAACATCAACGCAGTTCTAAGCATAGATCCCTTAACTACTCTACAGGTGATTTAGGGACACTGAACTATTAAGCAACTCCTGGAACCTTAAGATTTAACCAGACTGAATTCATTTATTGTATTTCGACTAGTCCACATTTCTCCATTTTTTTCAAAAAGAAGTATTTTAATCAAATACTACTAAAATCTAGGTAGACTTCATCTACAGCATCCCCTGATCTACCAATTTAATAAATGAAAAAAGAAATGAGTTTAGTTTGGCATGAACTATTTTTGATGAAGCTGTACAGTCTCTTTTAAAAAAAATGAAAATTCTGATATTGGTAACGCTGTGTGTAACTGACTTACAGAGTCAGCTGAGCCAAAATCACTGTGTGGTTCACACTTCCTACTTTTAAATTGAAACAATAAACTCTCTTTCCTAAAAGGATCAAGGAGGTAAATTTGAGACAGCTTACCATGACTTTCCTTAAAGGATACTATGAAAATTCAGGGAATGGGGGCTATTTTTTGAGATATGACCACAAGGAAACATGCAAAATTGGGTAATTAAGGCATTCAGAATAAACCACATTAATTCTGGATGCTTTTCTTAATTTTTTCTGTAAATGGATTCAATTTAAAAAATTTAAAAGATGTTTATAGCCACTAATTCCTTCTTAGCATTTCAAGTTTAAAAAATATAAGAATTAATATTTGAAAATAATATTATCTTAGGTTCCTGAGCTTTTGGTGTATAACTGTCTCATCTTAAATTCAGTTGGAAAGCCTTCTGATGGTATGCATATTTCTAACTATATCAGGCAAAGGAAGAGCTAGTCTTTCATTTTGAATTATCCATATAAAGCATGATTGACTGTTAAAGATATCTCTGGTTATATCTGTTAAAGGACACTTAAAATCCAAGGTTATTCTGGAAATACCTTCAGTGATAATTCATTTTCTTACAGTTTTTGCTGGGGGAAAAGCTGTCATGCCCTCAAGCTACATCTGCATTGTCTTGAATTTTAACATTAACTATCAGGTATCCAAAATGGTTCACAAATAGGACAAATTGAAGAAAGGATAAGTTCTTTTTCCTAATTTTGCTGTGTGCATAGATTATCCTAAATTTTCAACATTATAATAATATAATATAAGCCAAATTTTTATATCTTAAAACTGTACAGCCATGACTATGTGATGTCCATGATTTGCTCTATAGGCTCAGTGACAATTGCTCCAATATTAAATATTAAAGAATTCTGTACTGGGCGTACAGTGATATGTGGAAAGGGAAAGTTAGATATAGAAGGTGACCCAAAGGCAATGATGATTGTAGAAGCATATTTCCGGTTTTCCCCTCCAAAACAAGATCTTAAAACAGAAAATTTATATATATACATATATATATGTATATATATGCTACCTTCTACAACCCAGATAATCTCTCATTTGTTGATTCACTAAGCAGCATTTATTAACTATCTATTATAATATGGGCTCCGTGCCAGGAACTAAGGATACAGAGACAAGATGCAAAATAATCCCTACTGTTAAGAAGAATATATTCTACTCTGCTTATATAGGTGGAAGTGAAGGGGGGGTATTTATAACACGTAACTAGCAAAATAAATACAATATAATTTGAGGAGGGAGAGAATACTAACAGCCAGAGAAATCGGGAAAGGCTTCCTGTTGGAGGTGGCACTGAAGTTGAATCTTGAAAGAGGCTAAGGAATTCAGAAAGGAGGACAAGGCAGTACATCATTGGCATGTAAGATAGTATGTACCAAGGCACTGAAGCCCACGATAGAATTTTGAATGGTAAATGAGCGACTAGTTGCAAGAGATTGTATGTGTAAAAGGATGCCATGTGAAATGTCTATTAAGTTGAAATGGAATCAGATTTGGAAGAATTTTCCATTTCAAACTGAGGAGTTTGTATTTTAAATTAAGTCAGACTTGGAGGGAGGCAATATTGGAAGGAAAGCAGGCTTAAGATTCAATTAGGAGGCTATTATAATAGCCCGGGTGATGGTTGATGAGGACTTGAACTCTCTATGGCAATGGCTGAGTCAAAGGGTATAAATACAAATAATGTTATGGAGGAAGAAATGACAAGTCTTGGAAACTAATTGGCTATGGGAGAGAAGAAAATGAAGAGATGAGAACCCTTGCCATATGATATCAGAGTGAAATCCTCCAACATTTATTCAAGTCTGGATCCTACTGAGACTGTTAACAGCAGCGCAGAAACTGAAGTAACAATTTGTAGTAACAAAACTAGCAGCGATTATGACATTCATTTTTATTAAGACTGACACTAGTCTTCTAGGAACTGGCCATTTGCCTAAAGAATTTCCATCACTTCTTTTAATTTATGGCACCGAAATGTCAGCCAAGAAAAATTATGTGTGGTGTCTACAGACGAAAACTCGATACAAAGCAAAGCTGTAAGGGTCCATTATTCAATGTACTGTAAGTCTATCAACACACTTGAATAATGCTGTGAGGAGGGGGAAAGAGACAGATTTTCTGCTGAAGTCTGGGCAATATTCCAGTGCATACTGCAGTTTCCTCCACTTTCTGTGATTAAGTCCAAGGCTTAGGAAGGCACAGAATATATTTTGGTGGCCTGAGTGATTTTCATTCGAGTATTCCAGGAGGTTATAAATGAAGAACTCTGAAGCTTTCTGGCTTTCCAGGAATGAAAGAGAAAGGAAGGAATTTAATTTGGGTCAATGTGGAGGAAAAAGTTTTTAAAAGAGGCAACCAGAACTATGGGCATTAAAAATTTGATTTAAGTGCTTGAAATTACTTATGGGGGAATAATACGGTGGAAATATGAGAAAAGTCCACTGTACGAGGGATGTTTTTAACCCAAAGATTTAATATTGTCACCTGACTAGGCAAACAGGTTGAACTTATCATCTAGGAAGCAACACAACATAGAAAAATATCTAATTTTAAAAATGTCATCTAAACACATAGTCAAGCAGGATTCCTCACATAGAGCACCCTCTATATATTTTAGCTACTTTTCTATTTTGGCTCATCAACATCTGCCGTCCTGTGGAGATAGTGGCATTTAAAAAGACACAGCAGGTGGTTAATAGATAGAAGCAGTTGAAAGGGATTTAACTTAAACCTCAGTAGGATGGTAAAGTACTTTGTTTTCACTTTAGGATAGTATCAAGTGAGAACAGCTGGAAATAACCTCATTTAAACAGCTGGATTTCTTCCTTAAAAAGAGACCAAATAACCTAGAGCAACCATCTTTGATGTTTAACATATTACTTGGCCGAAAACAGATTTACAATTAAACATTTTTAGAATTTAAGTTGTGAGCAGGAAAGGCCATTTGGTTTAATGATCCAATATTTCTGAATGACCCACCTTGAGGTTTAGCAATCCTATATAGCTCTAAACACAAAGCTCTGTGCTCAGCAGAACGGAAAATATACCTCTTTTTTTCTCTCTCAAAAGCATCTCAGAGTTAGTTTGCAATTCTCTAATGCTAGTTACTTTTTAAAAAATTCTTAGAGTAAATTATGAGATTAATGGACATGTTTAAATAATTTAATTAAATGTTACAATTTACACTATGTCAGCAAGAAGTTCTTGCCTTTTTTTAAAATACAATTCCATGAATGATCAAAAACTGATCTTTTATGGCTACCCAAATATAAATCATAGTGGAGGCAGGTAGGTGGTGCAATGGAAGGAGCTTCAGACCTAGATTCAGGAAGATCTCTCTGTGTCCAAATCTGGCCTCTGATATGTATCAGCTGTGTGACCCTGGGAAAACCACTTATCCTCTACATATCTCAGTTTTTTCAACTGCAAAATGGGATAATAAGACCTACTTCATAGGGTTGTTGTGAGGATCCAATGGAATATTTGCAAAGTTCTTGGCACAAAGTAGATACTTAATCAATGCTTGTTTCATTTCTTTCCTTTGAAAATCTGCAGAACTCCAAATTGCCAAAGCATATGAACATCTGCAATCCTAAACTATAGTTTGGCAAATTCATCCTGCTTTTTCTACCCTCGCTCTTCCCTCATTGCTGTTACTTAGTATAGGTCCCTAGACAGTGTTAATTTTCTCTTCCCTTAAAAGCCTGGGAAACAGCATCAACTGCTAGGCATTATTTTCTTTCCATGGGTCAACATAGCTGCTGCTTTTCCATCAGAAGGTGCTTATTTCTGGTCCCGAAGGCATGTTAATTTGGAATTAAGCCTGAAGCTCAATCTAAATATAATGGGAATGCCTCACAGTATATTAAAAGGCTTCATGTGAATGTATGCAGTTTAAATGCACATGCATATAATTAACGAGACACATTACCAGCAGGAGATACTCATTTGGAATGAGACACAAAAGGCTAGGATGTGCTTGGAATGATAAAGATGGAGATAGGACCTATGATTTTATTTATATGGGGAATACTCACGTAAAGAAATTCATTTATATAAAGAATGATTTCATTTACAGAGGGAATGGCCACATAAAGAAATTCCCTCTACCAATTCATGTCAGCATCTTTTCTGAAACACAAAGTTAGAACATGGTCTACAGCAATGAGAGGTTAAGCAACGTGGACAGTTATGTGTCAGAGATCAAATACGAACTCAAATCTTGTGGCTCTTCTGGACACTTTCTACCTCACTATGCCACTGTCTCTCATGTTTAAAAATGTATATTTAAGTTAAGATGCCTAAACAATGAAAAGCATTTCATGTTGTCTACCATTTTCATTTACCTTTAAAATTCCTGAATATGTTTTCTAATGAACAGTAGAAAGAGGCAATTACAAGGAGCAAAGGAGGGCAACTGATCTGGGAATCATGTAATAGCTCTTTGTATTCATGTTAAGATTGACCCTATAAGACAGAACTTCCTCCTTTCCAATTAAAAGAAAACTTTTAGTTTAAATACATATGCTTATTGTAAAAAAAAAGAACCCAACAAACATAAATACTGAATCATAAGCAGAAGGGAAAATCTGATCAACCAATATGAATGGAGAGGCTTGACATTTTGGTGCTGAGATATTTCATTACCTTATTCATCTTTCTCTCAAAAAATTTTCTCTTTATGATTTCCCTATAGAATGAATGAATTCTTGCTATTCCAAAGCATACCAGGCACATTGGTAGGAATCATAACCAAAAATATTTGTTAAAGTTTTTTTTCCCTCCACTAGTGTAACCATATTAGTATGACAAATGCCAAGATATGATGCCTCCAGGAAAACAATGAATGACTTTTTTTTTAACTGATGTTTTTTCTTCTAAATTTATGTGTGTGATAAAAAGCTAAACATGAACAAATTCTTCTGGCTATTATTAAACCACTGCTGCAAAGGTTAATATTCTTGAGCAGGAGCTTAGCAACACACATATCCAGTCCATCAGATTTTCTACGAATTAATTCCTTAAGGAGTCATGAATTTCTCCCTTTTATTAAGAAATAATAAATCTGCACCTTCCCTGTCTCTGCCCCCAAATATAGCATCTTTGAAATGTAGATATAAAAGTCATATTTTGGAAATCATGCCCCAAATTATAATAATTCTTCTGTTGTACTGATTTTTACTCATCTCATTTCCAATTTTTAAAAACCTGGGAAGGAAATAGAGAGATATGGGAACTTTAACTCAAAATGTGAATTATCACCTTTTATTTACTCTTTTTCTGATGATTATGAAGAAAACTTGCAGCAAAAATATGAAATGGTTAGATCACAGGGGTGGGTACCTGTAGCCTTGAAGCCACATGTGGCCATCTAGGTCCTCAAGTGCAGCACTTTGAGTGAAGCCAAATTTCACAGAACAAATCCCCTAAATAAAAGGATTTACCCTGTAAAACTTGGACCCAGTCAAAGGGCCACACCCGAGGACTTATGGCCTTGAGGCCACAGGTTCCTCACCCCTGGTAGGAGAAATGCAGCAATAAATCTGAAATAGATTTTCCATGATATGGACACAAGGAATTATGAATTCTACAGTTCTAGCAACTATCTGACATAACACAGTGAATTGCTTATGTGATTTTAGTCAACCATGTCACGTACATTCAGCTTCTAATAAGGACTGGTTAACTCTGAATCAGCACTTCAGAACAGAACTTGCCTTCACAGAATTCCAAACTGATAGATTAATGGCCTTTAAAGCACTTTAAAAACTCATCTAGTCCAATTGTCTCACTATACAGTTGAGAAAACTGAATCCTAGAGAGGTTATACAAATCATACTCCTGATTAGTGGGAGAACTATGTATAACTGGGCTCTACCCAGTTCTTCTAATTCCTCCTCTAACTCTCTCCACTACACTTTTCCCTCAAATAAAATTTTTAATGAAATTTAAATTAAATAATTATTTGATGTAAAATTTTTGTTTTCACTTATATTCTAATCAAAAGTTTGCACCTGACTGCATTGTTAAATTCCTTCTTTTACAAACATATGCTGGTAAATATATGTGTATATATATATAATATATATATGCACTTATTCAAAAGTAACATGATTATTATTTTATTTATCTGAAAACATAATCTCAACAAAGTATTTTCATCAGATACAAGTGAAATAATAAATGAACCAAATATAGAGTAAATCTCAAAAGCAAACCCTATTAAACTACCTTCTGATTGAAAAAATATGAGTATTTCACCAAAATAGAATAACTATGTAATTGTTGTGTAGCTCCTTCCAAATCTGTAACAACATATAGTCTTTGTTTCTTGTCTTTGTCTTTTGTTGACAAAGAGATCAATAACTTTATGAGGGTGATTCCTTGACTTGCAAGTGAATTGGATTTAAGTGAGGCAGGCTTGGGCAAAGTTATCAGCTTCACTCTCTCCTTTGGAGTCACTCACAAACACTCTCGCTCTCAGTGATTGTCCAATAATAGGTTCCAGTCTTTGCTAGTAACTCGGTGGATATAGGGCCAAGCCTAAAGTCAGGAAGACTCATCATTCTGACTTCAAATCTGGTTTCAGACACTTACTAGCTGAGTGGCCCTGGACAAGTCACTTAATCCTGTTTGCCTCAGTTCCTAATTTGTAAAATGAGCTAGAGAAGGAGAAGGCAAACCACTCCAATATTTTTGCCAAGAAAATCCCAAACTGGGTCATAAAGAGTTGGACACAACTGAACAATTGCCACAGTTATTCTTTTTTGTTTTCTAATACGATTTGTCACTGTTTACTTTTTTCTTATTCTAGTGACCTTGATTTGTATCTCTCTGTCTTTCCATATTTATGTATTCTTCACATTACAGTAGTAGCTCACTGCAATACATACAAATATTATTGAATCATTCTTTAGTTGTAAAAAAATGAGACTAGTTCCACTTTTGCACTACTAAAAGAAAATGTAGCTTTATTAGGGAATGCTAATACTTTTTTACAAATGTCAAAATACGTTTTTCATCTCTTCTTCCTTTCACTACAATTGCTACCCTTTGAGGCTCATCAGATTATCAGGATCACTTTTCACCATCTTATTGTGTGGTTTTTAAACATTATGTCAGAACTTTATTACTTATCATCTACACAATTGGAATAAGGTCCTATTCAGTCTCTGCCTCATACTTCTCTCCTCCCCAATCAATCCTTCACTCAGCTGCCAATATAAGTTTCTTAAAATACAAATCGGTCAATATTACTCCCTACTCAATAAACTGCAGTAGCTCCTTGTTCCTTCTAGGATCAAATGCACTCCTCTGTTTGGCATTTAAATCTCTTCTAAACTAGGTTCAATTTGCTTTCCAGTCTTCTTGGACATATTTCCTCTCCATCTCCATAGTGGCCCTGCCTTCCTGCCGCTTCTCATACATGGGAATTCCCATTTCCCACTGCTGTGTCTTTGCTCTGGCTGTTCCCCTCAGATATAATGTACTCTTCCTCCTCCTCGACATCTATTTTTTCAAGGATCAATTGAAGTGCCACTTTCTACAGGAGGTCTCTCCTGATCCCACATTTGATAGTACCTTCCCCTAAAATAATCTTTTTTGTATTTCCTTCCTTCCTTCCTTCCATCCATATATATCAAATCTATCTATTCATGTTACCTTCCATAGGTAGATTGCAAGTAGCTAGTGAAAATGGATTGCACGGTGATTGATACATGGCAGGTGTTTAGTAAATGCTTGTGATTTAACTGGAAAAAACAAACAACCAATAGAATTCAAATGACATTTTTTACTCTTTTTTACTCTTTACTATTCTATTTAATGAAGGTAAAGTCAAGTATGACAAAGAAAACACATCCCCATCTCTCAGATTGTTTTTTGTTTTTTTCAGTCATTTTTGCCTCATTTCCTACCTAGTCTTAATCACTGAATGGGCACTGCCTCAGGCAAATTGAAACCTATTAAAGACCTTAGCTTAAAAAGCCCAAGGTCTTCCCCTCCATCCTTGGCCATCTCCAGTCATCCTGATCTATATCTTCCCATTGGACCCAGAAGGCTCCAGAGGAGAAGGTGAGGCTGATGTCGTTGCACAGCCCTGCCTCACTTAAAACCCATTCACTTGCATGTCATGGCATCACCTTCCAGATGTCATCACATCCTCTTGGAGAAGAAATGACAAAGGACAAAAATAACAGTGTTTGTTCCAGGGTTCAGCAGAACTGAATGAAATGTTTTCCCTTTTCTCAGTGGATTCCATACTTCTAAAATATTTATTCATGTTGTTGGCTCCTTCCTCCCTTTCCCCTTTGGATCAGTCTCCCTTCTTTTCCCTCTTTGCCGCTTGTTATCACTATTCTTTGACTCCAAGTGTTGCACTCCTCACCCTCCTCACTGTAATGAACAGTGGCTAGATGTAAACTCCATCCAGCAATCTCGCTAGATGTCCCCTTCCTTTTTTCTTTCATAGCTGTTATTTTTTCATTTCTTTTGTTTCCTGAGTGCCTTTTTCATTGTTCTAGGCTGCCATGTGGAAAGAGAGTATATACCCTACCCTTAATTGAGCCCTCCCACCTGCCTTCATTTTTAGGTCATGCCCTTCCCTGCCCTTCTGCATCCTTCATCCATCTTCAGTGGATCATCTCTTCAGACCATAAGGGAAAGGTGATTTAAAATAAAACGAATAGCTCATTGAAAAACACTGAGTAGACTTTGACAAGCTGTGGCAGACAGACAGACATCACAGGGCCATGCTGAAGGAGATATGGACCTTAGAGGCCTGTTAGATAGCTAATAAGAAACACAATGAAAAAAATAACCTGAATGCTACGTTTGAGGAATTCATACAGGAAATTTGCCCAGGAGAGTTAAGAAAAAGTTGTTAATGCCAGATTCAATCTGATGAGTTTGCAGTGAGACCTACTGTTATTTTTCCCTGTATTATTTGCCTCATGGAGAGTTGTACAGCCTCTCCTCTTGTTTTAGTTACTCTATCATAATTGTTATTATTTTATTTAGTGTGAGGGGGAGGGAAATAAAGATTAGATACAACTTTTACTCATCGACCTTGGCAAAAAGTGTACTATTAATTCTTAATGATAAAATTAGAATATAATTTAACTTAAAATATCAATTGCTCTGCTGCAAATTACTTTATTATTTATAAAAATCCTGGCCTTTTGCTAACTACATAATATGATTTGGAGAGGTTCTTGCTGTCTATAATAAAAAAAGTATAATGAAAGTTAACTTTTTTTATTAAGACAATTCCAAATATTGATCTTTTTTTATGCCAGTGTCTTCTATCCTATGGGCTGTGAATTAATGGGAACAGAAGAGTTATTGCCCAGTATCTGTAAAATAGCACTAGTCATCTCTTCAAATAACTCTATATAATAAATACATAAACATACTTTCTAAAGACTGATAGGCTTAACAAGGAACTATCATATAGTGAGTATTTGGTAAGTTCTTGTCAATTGACTGGTACACATATTACTTTTTTTCAAATACATGTAGAGTATCCAAGCATGGGAAACCTGCCACGTGTGTGGTCCTTTGACTGCATCCAAACTCCACAGAACAAATCCCCTTAATAGAAGGATTTGTTCTGTCAAACTTGGACCCACTCAAAAGGCTGTACCCAAAGACTTAGAAGGCTACATGTGTGCACATTCCCCACCCCTGTCTTTTGATAGAGCCTGATCGTTAGTCTCTTCCCAGCTCTAGTTTATCAAATTATCAAACTATTCTCCCTCAACATAGATCTGACTATGTCATACTTCCCTTCTCCACCACTGTTCACTTAAATTTCCATGGCTTTCCTTTACTTCTAAGATCAAATATAAAATTCTCCATTTGAATTTTGGATCCTTTCACAACCTGGCCTCTTCTTTTACCCTACTGACCCTCTACATATTCTGTGATCCACTGACACTGACCTGCTTGCTGTTTCTCCCATCTCCTGACTCTGCATTTTCACTGGCAGTCCCCTATATCTGGATGTCTCTCTCTGCTTATTTCTGTCTCTTGACTTCCCTGACTTCCTTCAAGGCTTGGCTAAAGTCCCACCTCCTCGAAGAAACTGTGCTCAGTTCTCCTTAATATTAATGCCTTCCCTCTGAGAGAATCTCCAGTTTATCTTGTTAGATATCTTATTTCCACCCAGTTGTTTGCGTATTGTCTCTCATGTAAACTCTGTGAGAACAGGGATTGGTTTTTGTCTTTCTTTGTAACCCAGTACAGTTACTCACATATGGTAGATGCTTTACTATTTAGAAAATCCAAATTTGTTTAAAAGCATTATTAAATTCATAATATTTTTGTCATGTTGTTTCTCAATTGACAAATACTAATAGTATGACTGTGATGTGGTTATACAACAAATTTGCTGTCTTCTGATTTATGCTAACAAGGCACAACCAGAGAACACCACCACATTAGAAAGAAAATGTTTCTCTTCTAGAAAACAAAACAAACTACTGTTATTATCCTTTTGTTATCTAAACAGTATAAATGTAATTGTAGGTTGTAAATCACATGGTTAAATACAATGTGCACATAATAAATTTTTGCCCTTACCAATAATTTTCAGAGGAAGAAGGCATGTTACATCCAAACAGGAGCATGTGATGGACAGTATCCATGCTTGCACGAGGCTTGAAATCAACTACAAGACGAAATGAGAAATGGGCATGAATGAGTCACATCCTTGAACTAACAAAGCAGTATGAAGAAGACATTACAGTACTCTCATTATGTGGTTCCTAGCAGTGTAAAATATTTGTGTTTCCTATAATCAGTATAACTTGATAGTTTGATATAACAGGGTAATAAACTATGAAACAGCAAGAAGCAGAGGATCACTGGTCTCCAAGGACTCGATACGAAATCATTTCTTAGCATATAAAAGGCAGGCTATTTTTAAAGGAACCACGGTACTGCTAGCTACAATCTGTTCTTTGATAATGTTTTCCCTGTCAGGTCACCATGTAGTGCTAAATGACATAAAATTATATACTATGTAAACAAAACATTGTAATGAAATGGAACCAAAAATGAATGGTTAAAACCCCATCAATGAGGTTAAGACAGCGTATCTGAAATTTTCATTTAACAATTGATCACTGGAATATATTTTGAAAAAGTGATTAAACAAGAAAAAACACATATTGATGGTATATATATATATATATATATATATATATATATGCACATGCACACACACACACATACATATATATATAAATGTATATGTATATGCATATACACACAATAGGATCTAAAACTAGAAGAAATCTTAAAAATGAAATTCAATAGTCAATTTATAAATGAGGAAACAAAGGCAGAGAGAAGTAAAGTGATTTTCCCAAGGCCACACGTGTAGTAAGTAGCAGTCAGAAATCATCCCCAGGTCTTCTTAATCCATATTTTATAACGATATCACACAACCTCCATATGGATAAGAATATGAAGAATATTTAGTCTCAAATACTCAAGAATCACATTATTTTCCTGGATAAATATTCTTTATTTTGTTTTGAAAGGTGATTGAAACTCATTCATTGAATCACATCTCACCAGTTCTCTTCAAGGTGAAGAAATTTATGTGTGTGTGTATATATATATATATATATATATATATATATATATATATATACATGTATATATATGTATGTATATATGTATATATATACATACAGACATATACATATTAACCTTGAAGTACTATAATAGAGACAATTGTAAAAAATTGTTAATGACATATTCGATCTGATGACTCTGCAATTAGACCAGCTGTTATTTTTTTTTCACTATCATTTGCCTCATGGCATGAGAGACAGCCAGTGAAAATAGGCAGGAAATGGAGTGGCTTGTATGAAGAAGCCAGTAATTGTGAATCACAGAGTACATGTAAGGGAGCAAGGTGCAGGAAAACTAGAAATGGAAGACAGGGCCATGTTATGAAGTACTCTGAACACCGAGCAGGATTTTATGTTTGACTGGGCCATTCATAAGGAGCTACTGGAGTTTACTGAATGGAAGCTGACATGATCAGACCTGAATTTAGGAAGATCAGTTTGACAGCTGGGTGAAAGATGGAATGGAAGGGAAACTTGAGGCAGGGAGATCAAAGAAAAGGCTATTTCAACAGTCCAGGAGAAGAGGTTGGGATTGGACAAGAAACCATGGAGGCAAATGAGATCACCAAGTGTAACAGCATTGAGAGAGACGAGAATTAGGACACTATGGGACACCACGGTGAGTGAGCATGACCAGATGAAGATACAGAAAAAGAAACAGGAGGGTGATCGGATTGGTAGGAGAAGCAAGAAAAAGTGTCACAACAACCTAAGGAAAAGAAAGTATCAAAGAGAAAAGGGTGATCTACATTGTCAAGGTTGCAGAAAAGTAATTTTGATGAGGAATGAGAAAAGGACACATGAGAAAGGACACAAGATTTGGAAATGAAGAGATCAATAAGAAAGAGCAGTTTCATTTGAATTATGAACTCAGGAACTAGGGAGTAAAGAGTTCAGAAGAAAGCAAGAAGGAAGGGAGTAGGAGCACCTACTGTGTAGAGAACCTTCTCAAGTTTAGCCATAAAAGGAAGAAGATATACAGGATGATTGCTAGAGGAGATGGACAGATCAGGTTCATTTTAGTTCAAGAAACATTTTTTAAGTACCTACTATGTGCCAGGCTGGGATATAAATAAAAAAAGACAATCGCTGCCTTCAAATAGCTTACAACCTAATGGGGGAAAACAAGTGAGAGTTTTTTGAGGATAGGATACTACATGGACATACTTATAGAAGGAAATATAGCCCCTGGACAGGGAGAAGTATTAGTGAGAGAGGGAGATGATAGAAGAGGCAATCTGCTGAAGACAGAACAGAATGAGATCTCTTGTGTTTTAGAGCTATTTGCCTTGACAAGGAGAATGGCTAAATCTTTATGGGAAACAAATGAAAGAGAAAGTGGCATAAGGAATGTGAGATAAAGAACAGAGGAGAAGAGGGACCTTTCTATAAATAGCCTCATTTTTTCAGTGCAATCTGAGGTGCAAGGTTCTCAGATGACAGGGTGATGGTAGGAGGAGCCATGACAGGATTCAGGAGGGATGAAAAGTTTTAAGAAAGCTTCTGTGGTGAGTGGGATGGTGAGTGAATCTATGAGGGAGCCTGAATTCACTGACTCAGGGAAGGATCAGTTGAAATTATCTCACACAAACATAAGAGGTCCCAGGCAGCATGGTTTCATGACTTTCTCCAGGTTTTTTCAGCATCACTGGAGTAGGAATGAAGACAGTAAATGATGGAAGTGATCCAAGACTCAGGTTTGGAAGGAAGCAAGAGCTTCAACAGAGCAAAGGCACAAGGGACTTGAGAGAAGAAAATAGTACGGAGTTGAACTTGTTTACCAGTGTATCAGCACGGGGAAGGGTCAGGTATTTTCTGGAGTACTGTGTGTGGTTCTGAGCACTATGCTTTAGGAGGGATATTGATAAAAAGGAGAATTTCTAGGGGAAGGCAAAAAGGATGTTTCCTTTGGTCCTTGAGACCAGAGCATACGAGGATTTTTTGAAGCAACTTGCTATATATTTCATCTGCAGCAAGGAAGCCTATGAGGGACATGGTGAGTGTCTCCAAATATCCGAAGGGCTGCCATACCTTGGATGAGCTCACTTGTTCTCTTTATCCCCAGAGGGCGGAAACAGGAGAAGGAAGAGCAGTTGCAAAAGAGGCAAACTAAGGCTTGGGAAAAACTTCCTAATAATTGGCATTTTTCAAACATAGCATGGGCTGACTTGAGAGGTAGGGGGCTCTCTCTGGAGGGAGGGCTTCAAGTAGAGTTGAGTTGATGATTCGTTGGGTATATTAGAGTTGGGTATATTCTTTTGTGCTTGCACTAGTTGGCTACCAAGATCTTTCTGAATTCTCAAATTCTGTGATTTTCATTCTTGAAGGAAACTAAGAATAATAACACCAACATTGATGATGATAGTAACTGCCATTTACATGGTACTTTCACATTGGCAAAACACTTTTTTCATACATTATTCATCTGAGCCTCACAATTAACTTGTTAGGTGAGGAAGGAGGACACTCCAGGGACAGGCTATGCAAAGTCATAGAGGCTGGCGAGGGAGTGCCATGTTTGGGGAATGTGGGAAATGAGTCTGGAAAGGTAAGCTAGAGATATATTGTGAAGGAATGCCAAGATGTAGTGTTTAAACTTTATCCTAAAGGCAATAGGAGAGAGTGAAGCTTCTAGAACAGGAGAATGATGTGATATGTCTCTCTGCTCTAAAATGATGATATGGGCAGTTTTGCGGAGGATTAAAGAGAGGAAAGAGTAAAGGGAGGTGAGATTTATTGTAATCATTCATGTCACATCATAAGATCCTTAATCCAAATCTAGCATTTATTTAATTAAACCATGCCTCCCATAGCAACGGGTCACTTTGATTTCTGATCTGTTTTATTCTTTTGGTCTGAAGTTGTGTTTGCTTATTATTGCAATGAATGTGAAGGATGAAAACTTCCTCTGCTCATGTAGCTAGGTGACTTATATATAACTTAAACTATCAAAGAATTGCCTAGAACACAAAGACATTAAGTAATTTGCCCATCATCACAGAGTTGACCGTGACTTTGATAATCATTTAATAACATTTTTGGACTTTAATAAGGGCGAAAGTTTGAATTTATCAACTACAAGAACCTGGATCTAACAGCTTCTGTGTTCTCTGAGTAAACTCAAAGAATATCTCCTTATGTCAATATGACCAGATGGGGATGACTTAGCATTCTTTATGAGACACTTAACTTGAGACACTATCTTGAGTAATGGGACTTCTTCGATATCTTAATATTTTGTGGACATAATGTGCCATGTTATGGCACATTAAAGGTAAAGAAAACACAGATATCCTGGGTCATAATTTCAATTGACACTTTGTCAACTCTCTTATCTTATTGTATTTATAACTTATTCAACTAAGAAACTTCCTTTCTACTGATATAGTTAAACACATATAGAGACCATAAATCTGAGGGACACAAATATCCTGGGATTGTCCTAAAACGGATTTAAGCCTGGTCATTCTTGTATCAGACTGTCAGAAGTTTCCTTCTGGCTACATGATCACATATATGCTAGCTTTTAGGGAATAAACAATATGAATTTATATTATCTTCTAGCCTGTTTGCCTTCTTTAACCAAACTTTCAGGTCGACAACTTGAATGACACAAAACTTGAATGCAGACACAAGACTTCTGACTCCAAGGCTGACTGCTTATCTAGCACTCAATGCTGTCTTTCACATAGTAGAAGACAGGTAAATATTGACTATATTAAAGATTTTTTAAAAAGGTCAGTTAAATCTGTGTGTCATGAAATGAAAAGGATTAATCATTTAATTAACTACTTTATATGATTAAATAGAGACTGCTAAAGAAGAAATTGATTCAGTAAAGGCTTTGAAACTGATACTGAACTGAACTCAGAGAATGTAAGATAATATGCTTAAAAATCCAGGAGAAAAACCTTTAGTAACTTCTGAGGTACATCTTTGACAAGTTTCTTACATGATTTATGGTAATGTGATGGATAGGAATTTTATGGATTTTAAGGGTTCTAATCAGAGAGGCTCTGAACTGGATGAAAATCAATCTCTGACATAGAGTTAATGCTCATAATCTGACAAAGCAGCTCCAATCATCTCTTACAAATGCTTGAACCAGTTATTATATTTCTAGGATCTTTACCGTACCAGCCAATAGATTGCAGAGAGGATATACAACCTGAGAAATGCGGGCGTTCTTAGTAAAGGCTTGGTGAGGCTAATTGATTCATTAAAAATCTAAAAAGAAAGTAAAAGTAAATTCAGAAAAGGGCTCAGCCCTATAAAAACACAGATGGATTCAAGGAGGCTGAACAAAGGATGTTATACCAAGCAGGGTCATAGTGCAAACTATATTTCAAGAAGTATCTCTAATAAAAAGCATTTTCCAGACTTCATTCTAAGGCATCAAGGTATCATTTGAGGTCAATACTAAAAAAACAGATAGTTTTCTCTCCCCTTCCTCCTTCCCCAATCCTCAAGTTCACTTCTTTTTTACTTGGTCTTCTTTGGAGAAAATTTTATTTCTACCATTTCTTTTTGAATGGTTGATTTGCTGCAGCACATAGAGACAGTTAGATGTGTGTATTTTCTTTTCCTCTCCTACACTATCAGTCACCTGCTGTGTGAGATCTTTCTCAAGGGACCTCATGAAAACTAGAGTTAGGAGGTGATTAAATCTGTGTTTTCACCATAAAATTGTAATGCCTTCATTTCAAATCTGTTAGCTTGGCTTTTTGCTTTAGTATTGAAGAAGCAATTGAGTCTTTACCAGTTACTCTTCAAAACTAACATGGATCTTGGATACATAATGTTCTTTCATTCATTAAAGGTTTTTGGTTTTTTTTTTTTTTTTAAAGAGAGGAGTATCATTTTCTAAATATACTAGACTTTTCAATTGCATACAGAACCTCAAATGCTGGGTAGCTTTTGCATGATAATCCAGATACTAGATTCTACCAGTCGTGGCATAAGTGTTCTTCCTCATCTGAAAGGAAAGGAGGAAACATCTGTTCACCAAGAAAGTAACCTTCTATCGTCTTTTTTTTTTTCCCCTTTTCTAGATCTGCCCAGCTAGTGCTTGGGGTCTGAGATTCAAATGCCACTCCCCAGCCTCAGGGCTTTCAGTGGCAGGTGGGGCTGCTATTCAGTGCTATTAAGTTCAGGTTGTCAGGTGGGGGCAGGGCCACCTCACAGGGCTCAATTCCCTCAGGGAGTTTATGCAGAGACCTTCAGTAATGGACCCCAGCTGGCTGCTGCTGCCTCTGCTGCTGCGCTGCCTCTCGAAGGGGCCTGAGTTATGGAGACACCCCGCTCCCATCTCAGCCAACCCAGAAGTCTCTCTCACTGACCTGTAGCGCCTGTGGGTGGAGGGACCTTCATGGCCACTGGAGATTCCGTCCCTGAAGCCTGCTCAGATCTGCTCCTCTTGGGGCTGCGCAGCCAAGGCAGAGCTTGGCTCCGCTCCTGTCTGGTGTGCGATGGACCTTTGGTGCCGGTTTTTCAGGGCTCTCTGGAACAGAAATCTCCTCCACTCCGTTGTTGTGTGGCTTCCACTGATCCAGAATTTGTTGGGAGTTCCTTTTTAAAGGTAATTCATGGGCTGTGGGTTCAGAGCTAGCATATGTGAATCCTTCTACTCCACCATCTTGGCTCCTCCCCCCCTCTCCGGCATAAGTGTTCTTTAGAAAACGGTATTACAGGGGGTGGAGTCAAGATGGTGGAGCAGAAAGACACATGTACTCTAGCTTTTCCCCCACAGCCCATAAAATACCTGTAAAAAATGACTCTAAACAAATTCTAGAGCAACAGAAGCCACAGAATGACAGAGTGAAAGAGATTTCCAGCCCAAGATAGCCTGAAAAGCTGACAGAAAAGGTCTATCACATGGTGTATGGAGCAGAACACAGCCCATGGAGCACAGCTCAGCCTGGGCCACTTGGCACCAGCAGAAACAGGACCAGAACAGGCCTTGGGGGTGGAATCCCCAGCAGCAGCAGCAGTGGTTCTCAAATCCCTCAACCCTCAAGCATCAAAGAAAACTTCAAATGTCAGTGAGAAACCTTTTTCATCTGAGAAAAGCAACAAAGTCTGGTCCCACAAGTAGCAACCACTAAAGCAGCAGTGTCCATTGTTGGAACCCTCCACCTAAAGCCCCTGGGAGAATTGAGCAGTTGATCTGAATCTCAGCCCTGAGTCAGGACCTGAGGTGAGGAGGAGGAGCACAGAGAGGGAATTCTACTACTCCAGATTCTGGGAAGAAAAGTTTTGGTTGCTCACAGAGCAGTGTGCAGGCCAGGAGAGAAGTAAACTTCTCTCCCTTGATTGTGTCACCTTGGAGGAACTGAGAACTTTCAGGTCCCCAGAGTATACCCTTCTCTTGACAAAGATTCAAAAGTCAAGTAACTGGCTGGGAAAATGCCCCCAAAAGGGGAAAAAAGACTATAGAGGGTTACTTTCTTGATGAACATATATTTTCTTCCATCTTTACTGATAAGGAAGAACAATGCATACTGTTAGAGGAAATCAAGGCTTCTGCATCCAGTACTTCCAAAATAAATATGCAGTGGTCTCAGGTCATGGGAGAGTTTGAAAAGTGAGTCAATAGCTTGCTAAAGGAGATCCAAAAAAATGCTGAACACAATAATACCTATAAAAATAGGCTAACTCAATTGGCAAAAGAGGCCCAAAAAGCCAATGAGGAGAAGCATGCTTTAAAAAGAATAGCCAAATGGAAAAGGAGGCTCAAAAGCTCACTGAAGAAAGCAGCCCTTTAAAAATGAGAATGGAGCAGATGGAAGCTAATGACTTTATGAGAAACCAAGAAATTACAAAACAAAACTAAAAGAATGAAAAAATAGAAGTTTATGTGAAAAATCTCATTGGAAAAGCAACTGACCTGGAAAATAGATCCAGGAGAAACAATTTAAAAATTATCCTGAAAGTCATGATCAAAAAAAGAGCCTATACATCATCTTTCAGGAAATTATCAAGGAAGACTGCCCTGATATCCTAGAACCCCTTGATACCCTGGAACCAGAGGACAAAATAAATATTGAAATAATCCACTGATCACCTCCTGAGATATGAAAAGAGAAACTCCTAGAAATATTGTAGCCAAATTCCAGAGTTCCTAGGTCAAAGAGAAAATATTGCAACTAGCCAGAAAGAAGCAATTCAAGTATTGTGGAAATACAATCAGCATAACACAAGATCTAGCAGCTTCTACATTAAGGGATCTTAGGACTTGGAATACGATATTTTATAAGTCAAAGAAACTAGGATTAAAACAAAGAATCACCTACCCAGCAAAACTGAGTATTATACTTCAGAGAAAAAAATGGTCATTCAATGAAATAGAAGACTTTCAAGCATTCCTGATGAAAAGACCAGAATTGAATAGAAAATCTGACTCTCAAACACAAGAATCAAAAGAAGCATGAAAAGGTAAACTTGAAAGAAAAATCATAAGGGACTTTCTGAAGTTGAACTATTTACATTCCTGCATGGAAAGATAATATTTGTAACTCTAGAGACTTTTCTCAATATTTGGGTAGTTGGAGGGATTATACACACATACATAGAGAGAGCACAGGGTGAACTGAATATGAAGGAATGATATATAAAAAATAAAATTAAAGGGTGAGAGAGGAATATAGTGGGAGGAGAAAGGGAGAAATGAAATGGGGTAAATTACCTCTCATAAAGGAGGCAAGAAAAAGCTTATCCAGTGGAGAACAAAAGGGAGGAGCTGAGAGGGGAAATGTGAAGCTTACTCCCTTCACATTTGGCTTAAGGAGGGAATAAACTGCTCACTCAATTTGGTATGAAAATCTTTCTTATCCTACAGGAAAGTAGGGGAGAAGGGGACAAGTGGAGTGGGGGAAATGATAGAGGAAATGAGAGGATGGAATAATTAGGAGTAAACACCTTTAGGAAGGGACAAGGTCAAAAGAGAGTAGAATAAATGGGGGTCAGGATAGGATGGAGGGAAATACAGTCTTACACAACATGACTATTAAGGAAGTCTTTTGCAAAACTACACATACACATACACACACACACACACACACAGCCTATATTGATTTGCTTGCCTTCTCAGTGGGGATGGGTGGGAAAAGAGTAAGGGAGATTAGTTGGAACTCAAAGTTTTAGGGACAAATGTTGAGAATTGTTTTTGCATACAACTGGGAAATAAGAAATACAGGTAATGTGGTATAGGAATCAATCTTACCCTACAAGAAAAGAGAGAAGATGAGGATAAGGGAAGGTTAGGGTATGATAGAAGGGAGGGCATATTGAGAGAAGGGGTAATCAAAATGCAAGGCTTTATGGGATGGGTGGAGGGGAGAGATGGGGAGAAATTTTAGAATTCAAAGTTTTGTGGAAATGAATGTTAAAAACTAAAAAGAAAAAAAAGAAAATGCTGTTACAGTTTCAAATCCTGGCTCATTATTAGTAGATTTCCATGTAATTCTTCATTCTTTCTCACAGAATTCAGTAACTGGATCTTGCTCTCTATCTCAATCTTTTCTTTATATATAAGTCCTTTCACTGTGTTCCTGAACACCGTGGTCCCTCAGTTCATCAGCCTCCTCAACTCATTGACTTTGATTTTTGTTCCAATTCAGCCACACACAGCAATGTCACACTTCCTGACCATTACCTGTAGCTGTTCTACCTCAAGGATTCATTACTCCTCTGATCACATTTTCCTATTCTTTTATCATTGCTTCATTCAGTCTCAGGCCACATGTGGCCTTTTAGGGGTTTGGGTGCAGTCTTTCAACTACGTCCAAGTTTTACAGAACAGATCCTTTTACTAAGGGAATATGTTCTCTGAAGTTTGAATTCAGTCACTTGAAGACCTGCAGCCTTAAGGTCACATATGGCTTTCTAGGTCCTCAAGTGACTGAATTCAATAATACCCTATCAATTATACCTCAGTCCTTTGTTACTTTGTCCTAACACGAGTTATAAAATGCTCCCAACCATGTAAATGACCTGTCATTGTGAACGAGTAAAATCTTAATAATTCAAGTATCCTCTTCTGACCCAAGTGCATAAAGTCATCATGTAATGCCTTTATGGCCATAGGGCAAAATACCTTGGGTGGCACCAACCTCTTCCTACTACAATGTGTGGATTAGTTGCAGAAAGTCTTCTATTGCATAGATACAACTCAGCTACTACCTCAGTAGTAAACTGTTCCTATGTAGGAAAAAGCTTGAGTTAACGAGGCCCCTACCTTAGTTTTTGGTTTCTTGAGTTTTTTCATCACTCCTCAGCTCTTGCCACAAATCATATAAGAATGATCCAAGTATAGAAGTTTAATTAATACAACAAAACTCACATATGTTAATGGCATATCATTTAGTGAACATCTAAGACTTTTGGGCATGCTTTCATTTGCCCAAAGTTCAGCTCCCTGGGCATCCCAGAGAATTTTCACTCATTCTTATGATGTTGCCATAATTTTATTGTCTCATACACTGAGACAGAGCATCTGCTTCTATATTATCCATCTCTAGCCAGCAGCATCCACCTTAGTACTTGGTTAAAATACAGGCTGGTGAATTATTGTTCACCCATACATGAAATTTAGCTGCAAACCCATAATCTTTAAACTTCTCCATAACAGTTCACCTTGATGCCACAGATTCACTGAGGATTATAGATTTCAAGCAGGAAGAGATCTTAGAAGTCAACTACTATAACTTCATTTTACAGATGCTGGATTTCTTGGCTTCCGTGAAATCTCTTTATCATGAGACAAATAGACTGATAACATTCTTTCAGTTTAAAGCCTGGAAACTTTTCTCACAGCTTTTTCAGAAAAGAGGTATCCATCAACACATTCAAGCATTAAACTAACTCAAGTTCTCTCCCCCGTTCCCCGACATCTCCCAAAGGAAAATAGAAAAGTTTGTCTTAAAGAATCTATTCCTTTCAGCTCTAGGGTAGAACAGACTTTTTAGCTCAAGCAGGGGATTCTTTCCCTGAGGCTTATCAAGTTCTTAAACCACAGAACAGAGTTATTCCTAGCTGTCAACTAAGTGCCCTCAGGCTTAATTTATTTTTATGAAGATTTCTAGTTTTCTGGCATTTGACTCTTCAACAGAGATCTCACTCTAACATAGGGTGAGAATTCCTTACATTTTTCTTCTTTAAGAGAACTGAGTGTTCTATGTTCACAAATCCATTTCAAGGGAGCTTTGTAACAGAAGCCCCATTGGAACTGACTGCATCTGATTCCTTGCAGTCTCTTCTTAGGCACCCAAGATGCTTCCCATTTACTGTGCAAATGAATCTAAGCCAGGACAAAACTAAACCTTGAAAGTGAAAAGGAGACAAGCATACAATTCCCATGTGATCACATTCCTGGGCTCCCACAAGCTTCTGCAGAAGCTGAGCCTTTCCAGGCTTCATCTTCTCTTACTCAGTTTTACTAATCTTTATAGTAATTCAAAAACGCATTCCTTTCTCCCCATTCATCTCCAACACTCTAGTTCACGTGGTTCTTACATTTTGCCTTGACTTTCGAAATAACGTTCTTATATATTTTCTTGTTTTTATTCTCTCCCCTCTCTCATTTACCCTCCATATGTCTGTCAATGAAATCCTTAAACAATAAATCTGACCAATGTCACTCTCCTTTTGCAAAATCTTCACTGTCTCCCTTTTGCCTCTGGCATAAAATAGAAACTCTTCTGGTATTTAAAGCCTTCCAAAATGTTACTTCCACCCATTGGTTCAGTCTTAATTTATATTAGCGCCTTTATGTACTCTCTTTTCCAGTAAAACTGGTTTGCCAGCTATTCTCTGTACTATAAATCTCATTTCCTTCTTCCATTTCTTTGCACGAGTGGTCCCCTATGTCTAGAAAATGCTATTTTCCTTATTTCTGCCCCATCCATTCTGAAGCTTCTTTCAGTTCAGATTCCTCCAGGGATTAGTATTTTATCTTTCTTAAAATTACTTTGTATGCTTTGGATGGAGAAGAAGACAGAAGGCATGGTCAGAGAAGTAGGAGAAGGTGCAAGAGAGATGAGGGGAATAGAAGGCAATGAAGGAAAGAATTTTTAAGGACAGCATAATCAAGCACTTGATACTGGTTTCTTACTCTTCAGTCATTTTTCAGTCGTGTTTGACTTTCCCTGACCCCATTTGGAATTTTCTTGGCAAAGATACTAAAGTGATTTGCTATTTTCTTTTCTCTAACCCACTTTACAGATGAGGGAACTGAGGCAGAGTTATGTGACTTGTCTAGGGTTACACAGCTAGTAAATGTCTGATGTTGGACTTGAACCCAAGTCTTCCAGACTCCAGGCATGGCACTCTACCCACTGTGCCACCTAGCTGTCCTTCATCGACTACCATAAGAACTTAAAATGCCCATAGAGATGTGAAAAATTAAATTCTTCAAAAAGAAAATCTGGTTTAGGAATAAAGCTAACAGAACTAGCTAACAAATAGAATTTCAAATCCAGTTTTCTCAGAACAAATTCTGTCATTCATTAGGATGCATTTGCTAAGTTAGAATTTTATTAACACCATCAATTCTCAGAGGATTATGAACATTTAGGCTACTTTTTCAGAATCCCTAGGAATTCTAAGATACCATCTCCTAGTACTATACTCTGAAGTAACCTTGAGATGATATTATTCAGGAGCTGATATATCTCTTTTGAGGAATCTAAAGCTTCTGCTGCTTTATTGAAAGTCAAAAGAAAACCCAAAGAAGACAATTTTACCCAATCTTTCCATGCTCATGCTTGATCTCAGCTGAGTCTCTTAGACTCTGGGTACTTCCTGATTTCTCTTTGGAAAGTTTCTCTGTTTTTCTTTTTTTGTCTTTTAGTAAATACTTGGAATAGTAATATCAACTTACTTTACTTATACCTCATTTTTTTTCATAAAAAAGAAATCAATATGTCACTTTAAGTGGTAATCATTCAGAGTTCTCTAAGCTTCCTCTCAAAAAAGCTTACCAGAACTGTACATTCTGGAAAGACATAAAAATTAATGTAAATGATGTCAATAATTTATAGACAATATAGCATAAGTCAAAACATATTTCATGCTAGCTATTTTCACTTTCCAGAGAAACTGTGAAATACCTAAATATTTATATAATTATAGTGTCGAATACAATTCATTGCATTTTGAATTGAGTTGAGAGATATCTCCAAGGAAAAGTAGTGTTACATCAAACTGTAAAACTAAAATAATCTTAAACTCTTTAAAATAAAGGCAGTCGACAGAGTTCATTGAGTGGTATGCACTGATGGGAAATGAAAACTTTATAAAAGATGAGAATGACAGGGTCATCCTCTGGATTTAGCCCATTCTGATTTATCATACCTTACTTTGTAAAATAAGATCTTGCCCTTCATGAATAAGGTTCACCGAGCACAAGCTCCATATAGGATTACATTAAAGGAATCTATACCACAGTGACCAAAATTTAGATAAAACTGTTTTTTTTAAAGGAGTCTTAAAAGAAATTCTCATCTTTATTTTTTTTTACATCACATGCCAAAGAAAGAAATGGCAGATCTAAAAGGCAGAAGTCAGAGATAATGATGAAAAGGACTGAATCTAGGAGTACAATCTGACGGGCAGAATAAACAAAGATTACCTCAGAATGGTGACAAAAATGGTGAAAATCCTAAAGGATTAAAAATGTCACAGATGTTCCTAACTCAATGAAAGGATATCAATTGTTTCAAAGAAAATGGTTCTTCACTCTCCATGGGTGTTAGCCGTTCCAATTACTGTCTGGTCCAAAAGTGGCAAACATTTTCTAAAAAAGACTAAGCTGTGGAAATGCAGACCTAAAATTCTTGCCTGACAAGCAATTATACTTTGAAGACTCTGAAGTCAGTGGGGAAAGCTGACTTAAAGTCACCTTAATTAAACAGAGGCTGCTGAGTCTTGAAGTGAAGGACTTGGACAAAAAGAACACCAAGTAGCCAAAAGGAAGAAGACGTAAATGTAGTTCTGGATGACATCCAAGCAGATGAAGACATGTATTTCTTGATTTCTAAAAACAATCTTGTTCTTAGCTGCATAATACTTTGGATGATTCATTTTTCATTCTAACATTAGACTAACCACAACTTGATTCTACAGATTGCCACAGAAATGGTCTAGAAAAATATCTTCATTCATTGGGCACTTCTATTTCCAACCAGTCTTCTTTTCTAAACATAGCTATTTTCATATTTGCTTTTCACCCACTTTTTTCATGTGGAAATTTATATAACCTGCCTAACCTGTCATGTGGTATAATCTAGGGTTAGTTGCAGCAGAAATAGGAGCTTTAAGTTTTTAGGATATGAATAAAATAACTTAAAATCTTTTGTGTTAAATAAACATAAAGACAGTGCAGATGACAAGAAGTGGAATTGAGTAGGAGTGTGTATATGTACATCCGTGCTTGGGAAGAATGACATTTTGGTTCAAAGGTCAGTGGCAGGGACTCAGTTGTCTATAAAAACAATTGGGTTTGAATAAGTTCGAGTTGGTAAGTTATAGCTTTCATTTAGTTCTTTTATCATTAACATTATCTTATGTCTAGAACCTCAGAAAGTAATACTAATGACAACTGGAATGAGTCATATAATAACAGACTCTAAGTGTTACATATAGACCCTCAGCCCAGCCTATACCTGATTCTCCAGCCTCTACTTGAAGACTTGGAATAACTAAATGGGGTTTTGGGGGAGGGAAGTTACTCATTCTACTTTCTGACATCTCTAAATGTCACGACGTTTCTCTTTTTAAAGGACTTAAACTGGCCTCTGCAATTTGGCCTTCTGCTCCTAATGCTGCTTGCCAGGACTATGGAAAACAAGTCTAATTTGTTTTCTATATGATAGTTCTTCACACAGACAACTATGATGCTTTCCCCCAGTGTTTTCTCTTCTCCAGACAAAATATTCCTAATTGACATCTATTTATCTAAGGCAAGACACAAGCCCTCATCGTACCCTGATGTAATAATTGGCTTGTTTTAATGATTTTTAAGGTTCATGGGTTAATGTCTTCTGTTTATTTAGGGAGTTTATTTTAGAAGAAAAATTATGAATACAATCACACTCACTTTGAACCACCAATAAGAAAAATCCCTATCATTTAGGTGAGATTTTGTTAACTCTATTAAATTATATTAATTTCTATCTCTAATTAACTTTTTTGTCTTCTTTGTGTTTGAGGTAATAGTCAGGTAGCCAGAAACGCTTGGGTAACAAAGCAGCAGATGATACTCATCCAAAGTGTCTGCGAATAGGTAAAAGGGGAAACTGTGAAAAGAGTGGGGTGCTTCACTCCATTTTTGAGTAGCTGAGTATAACTGGTGGTGTCAGCACAAATCTTCTGCTCTAAGATGCCAATAGACATTTTATAGGAGTTTACATTGGCCCTACTTGATATGTATCTCATGCCACAGCACATGTCTACCTTCTCTATTTTTTTCCCCTTTCATTGGCTGCCTCAGGGCTTCTGGTACTTTCCAGCTCAGCTCTGTGTGAACCTACTTTTTGCTCTCCCCTTCCAGAACTTTGGAATCTCTATCTGGTTCTGAAATATTTCTTCCTTTTTATACAAAGCTTATATATTTCATCAGACTAAATCTCTCATACTTGATTGGCTTTGATGGACTCCAGTTGCTATACAGACTCAGTTCAGATTTAGTTCAGATTGACTGATTCTCACCAACAAAAAATATTAAGTGCGGTGGCAGTATCAACAGAGCCCCATTCATACAATGGCAAAATTTCTTTGGATGCATTCAAGTTTGTTTAAGTTTTCCTAAAATATAGTGACAAGAACTAACTGAATGTATACTTCATATAGGGCCAGAATGGGAAAGGATATAAGCAAACTGTGTCCTCCCTTATTTTCCACCTCTTCATAACACCTGTAAGAGTATTGGCTTTTTTCTGCTTCCATGTGAAACCGTTCTTTCTATCACTTAATAAGAATTTTCGTAAGAGTCCACTTTGTTTAAGGCACTTTGTTAGATGCTGCAAATGAAAAACCAAAAGTGAAATAGTGAAACCCCTTCAAGGAGTTTTCATTGTCTATGGAGGAAACTATATACTATATACATTAACAATAAATACAATAGATGATAGATATATAGATAGAGAGATAGATAGACAAATAGATAGAAAGATAGAAAAAAGAAAGGTAGATGGACAAATATATAGACAGATGGATAGTAGCATGAGGATGGAGAGTAAATTAACAGCTAAGGATATCAGAAAAGGTAAGAAGCAGCACTAAAATGGGCCTTGAAGGAAGTTATGTCTTCTAAGAGTTGGAGTTGAGAAGGAAGTTCACTCCAGGAACAGGGGAAAGAATGTGCAAAGATGGAAAAAGGAAATGGAATTTCCCATTTAGGTAACAGCAAGTAGTACTGTTTGGCTAAAACATACAGTGCATGAAAGGGAACTGCAAGAAAAAAATGTTTCTGGAAAAATAGATTAGAGCCAACAGTGAAGAGTTTTAAATACCATACAGAGGAAGTAGTTTTACTGTAGATATAATGGGGGTGAGGAGGAAGTAGGGGAGGTAGAGTTTCTTGAATAGGACTGTGATATGTGATATGATATGATATATCAGACCTGTGCAGCTATGTGGATAAAGGATGGATTATAGGGAGGGTAAATATTAGAGGTTGAGATGTCAATTAGGAGGTTGTTGCAGAATATGGTGATGAGAGCCTGAATTAGCCTTAGTATATGATTGAAGAAAGAGTGATAGAAGCAAGAGATATTTGAGCGGTAGAATCACTAAAGTATGGTATCGGATTCACTCTAGTGGTTCAAAGACGATGGAAGCGTCCAGGGTTTTGAGCATGGTTTACTGAAAAGATGGTAGCATCTTGGACAAAAACAGGGAAGTTATAAAGTGAAGCTGGTTTTATGGGAAAGATAATGAACCCTGTTTCACACCTATTGAATTAGAGATGCCTTCAGATGGAATAGGCAGATTGACTGCAGCTCAGGAAAGAGATTAGGTTTGGATATATAGGTCCATGAATCATTTGTATAGATAAAATAATTGAATCTATGACAGCTATTTTGAACACCCAGAGGGGAAAACCAAGAGAGGAAATAAGAGGGTCCAGGACTGGGCAGTTGAGTTTGCAGCTCGCTCGAACTATCAAATCTTCTTCACAGGAATTGCTGTCTAACCACTTCTCCCACATCTTGTATTTTGAGGGTGATTTTTAGAGCCCAAACATAAACTTTCAATTACATTTGCCCCTACTGAATTTCTTATTATTCAATCCAATCCATTATTCTAGTTTGTCAAGATATTTTTGTATTTGGGTTCTGTGGGATTAGCTATCCCTTCAAGCTTTGTGTCTTATGTAAATTTTACAAATATGTCATCTATGACTACATTCAATTAACCAAAGAGAATGTCAGGCAGCACAGAGATGAGGAAAGATTCCTAGGGTACCCATTAGAATCTCCTGCCAAACTAACAAGGACCCATTTGAGATCAGTCATTCACCAATTCGAAATCTACCTAACTAGACTATTACCTAGTAGAATTAACCTCCAAATCCATCCATTCCTAACAGCCCAACCAGGACACACAGAAGATAAATGCAGGCTCTGACTCAGCAATTGATAGGAGGGTTAGTAAATAAATAGGACAATAGAGGCACGGAATTCAGAACCTATAAATATCTACCTTATATCAACTTTGCCAAGAGCTTCATGGCTGGGATTTGAGCCCAGTTCCTCTAACGCCATGTTCATGATCTTTTCCCATAACACTGCTTTGACTTTATTTTTATATTAACTAATAATAAAAAGTCTAATCCTACATACTGAAGTCATCTAATGATACACATTGTAAACTGGAAAATTTGTTTTCTAGACTCTTTTTCTCATTCCTGTAGTGCTTGAAAATTTATAAAGTACTTTTCTAACAACTTTGCAAGACAAGTAGTAGGTATTACGCCCATTTTAAAGATGAGCGAATGGAGGCTCAGAGAGATGTCAAGTGAAATGCCCAAGGTCACATGGCTAGGCAAGGGGAAGTTAGCATTTGAACCCAGATTTTCAAATTCAGGCTCAGTGCTTCATCATGCCATTCTAATTCTCCATAGGCTTTATATTAAAATTGTATTCATATTACATGAATTTCAATTAATAGAAAGATGGAATCAATATTTTAAACAAGTTGTTCAGTTTAACATCTGCTTTTGTATCTAGAATTATCCAATCAGCTCAAATTTTATTGTTTTCTGCCAAAGATCATTGTAAAATGAACTAAAACGAGCTATTTAATTTATAAAGATCAGGTCTGAGTGAGTGAAGATTTTGATGCAGTAATATTTTAGAACTGTTTTCATTTAAAGCAAACCAGTACACTTCGATGTCATTTTAGCCTTAGTTTCTAAAACAGATTTGTTTTTGATTTTCAACGTGATTAAAACAAGAGACTCTACTAGTTCTGTACATTAGTATAACCTTCGATAATTACGTTAGTAAAAATCCTCTCTTCCAAGCATCTATTATAATGAAGGAAACGACAAGGAATAAAAAATGTGATGCAGATCATCACATTGAAAAACTGTTCTTGCAAGTTTGAAAATACAGTACAAAACTAAAAAAAAAAGAACCCACTAAACAACTTGTGACCCTTAAGTACTTCTTTATCTCACAGTTTCCAAAAACTGAAGATATTTCAAAATCTATAATCTGAATAGGAGTAATGACACACTAAATTGTAATTTAAGTGTAGGATACGATCAACGTTTGTGTTTATAATCTTAAAGCTGGGCAAGAAAGGTTCAGATAAATGGGAAACTCAAAACACTATAATCCATTTGTGAGCATGTTAAAATCCCACAGAAATGGTATATTACATTATCTTTTGTCAGATTTCCCATAACCATAAAACAATTCTGTATTAAAACAAGGAAGTTTTGCTTGAACATTTTTAATCAGAAGATTACTAGAGAAATTGTTGTTGACTCTTGCCACTAAGGACAAAAAATGACAATAATGATAAATAATATTTATATCTTGTTTTAAGGTTTACAAAGAGCTTTGCAAATATTATCTTGTTCGATTCTCACAACAGCCCTGGGAATAGGTGCTATTACTCACCCAGTTTTACAGATGGGGAAACCAAGGTAGACAGAGATTAAATGACTTGTCCAAGTTTACACAGCTAGTATCTGAGGCATGCTTTGAACTCAGGTTATCCAGATGTCAGAGTCCATGTTCTAACCACTGTGCCTCCTAGCTGCCTCAGGAAACTTTAACAGTGCTTTATAAAATTGCTTCCTAAACTACTTTCCCAATTACATACATAATAGAATATCAGAACAAACCCAAAAAAGGAACATAAATTTAAAGTGGAATAATCCTTAGCTGAGTTAATGTAAGAACTTTAGAGAATTTAAGCTATGACCAATATGAGAAAGAATGAAATTATCAAAATTAGAAGCCTTTTAATATTGAATTTTTGGTTCTATATTAAAATCAATGAAGTAATCAAATAATAGACCTTTTTCCTGACCAGTCCATGCAAGATGTTTTAACACAGATAACAATTTTCCTTAAATATTACTTTTTGTCATGTCGCCCCCAACTGCATCAAGTCCAAACAACTCTGCTTAGTTTTTAAGTCATTTCATAATTTTGTCCCACTTTGATAATTATGATAATAATATTATAATTTTTTGTATCATTTACCAAAGCTTGGTCTATTGTGTACTTTTTTCCCAAGTAAAAAGTGAAATAGATATTAGCTATTTGTATATTTGGGTTAACATTTTGTTAGTTTCCAACTGTATGCTGGTAGATTATAAATATGGATGGTTGTTTCTTCATAATCTCCCTTCCTTACCCATGCAGCCCATTTGACTTGTGTTTGTACCTCATTAACACGAGAAGTGTCAATGTATGCTTTCACTAGCATAGGTGTTAGTGGAGAGAAGTAGCTTGAATAATATTAAGAAAACACATAACAAGGCTAGTGTGTGATTTTTACTTTTTACTGTCTTTAAATTTTGAAATCATTGGCTTTGAATAGGTGCTTACAATGAAATCCCAAAGGCCAGAGAGTGAGAGAGAGATGTAAGACTTCTACATTGACCAGGTTGGTTTTTGTTTCCTATTTGTAAGTATTTTAAAGCATAAGCAAACATCACTTTTATCAGGGAACTAGAAGAATTGTTCTTTAGGGAAACAGGATGCCTAAGAGAGGGTACCTAGCAGTCCTCTGGGAAAGGGAGGCTAAATAATTATCCTAGGAAAAGTGAGAAAGAAAATGCAATGTAACCAACTCACTAGAAGAAGGAATGAGATAGGAGGTGATAAAAAGGACCACTTAACAAATATTTATTAAGTAGCGCAATGAACTTTGGGGACACAGAAGCAAACACCAAAGACATAGCCCTCAAGGAGCTTCCATGGGGAGTGGGGAAGAGGAAGTAGGAAAACAAAATATACACAAGGAAGCATATTACAAACTAACAAGAGTGGAGAGAACATTAACATCTGTAGGAAGGAGCTAAGGCAAGAGGTAGCCTTTGCATGGAACGGTGAATGATTCTGAGAGGAAGAATGGACAGTGATTTTATGAAACCATTAAAATGATTTTGTATGATATTTCATGAAATAAGATTGGGAAGGTAGGAGGAAGTCAGACCATGGAGGGCCTGAAATGTTTGAGGTTATGGAAAACTGAAAAATTTGTATTTTATTGTAGAAACATGGAAGATTTTTGAGCAGGAGAGAAGTCTGTACTCAATACTTTGTTGTGTGACTAACATTGTACCTTGTGAAGATTATTTTGTTAGCTCCATGAAAGACTGCCTGGAGAAGAAGGATATTTGAAGGAGAAGACTTAATTGGGAGATAGGGCATGATGAGGGTCTGAACCGAGCTGCGTGTAGAACGGGTCAGGTACGAGAGATGTTGTGGGTGTAAAATTGTCAATACTTAACAATCGATTTGATGTGCAATGTGAGGGAGAAGGAAGAGTCAAGGATAACCCGAACGTTAATAATCTGGGTGGGTTATAATAATGTCTTTACAAAACCAGGAAAGTTTTGGAGGACAGGTTGGGACATAATGAGTTGTTCTGGACATGTTGAGTTTGAGGTGGTGAAGTTCATAAAGTGCTAGACCCAGAGTCAGGAAGACATAAATTGAAATCCAGTCTCGCTTACTTAGCTGTGCAACTCTGGGAAAGTCACTTAATTTCTGTTTCTTAATACTAATGGCACCTCCCTCCCAGGGTTCTTGGGAGGATGAAATGAGATAATGATGCCAGGCTCATAGTAAACACTATATAAAGTTAGCTTTTATTATTACTAAAATGAAACCGAAAACAAATAATCAGGCAGATAGGAGGAGAGACAGGAGACACAGAATCCAAGGGGAAAAAATATTGCCCAGGAGAAGGTGGTCAGCAGTACCCAAAATGGTACAGAGGTCAATGAGGATGAAAACTTGATATTTAGTGGTCATCTAAGTGAGTGAAAGTAAGGGGATGAAAAGGACAGTGAAATTTGTTGGTTGAGTGGCTTTCTGTCAGTCAGTTCTCCTGAGTATCTGGATTTGCTAGTTTCTTAACTAACTAGACTTAACTAGACTGTTGGTAAAATTGAAGAGAACAGTGCAATGAAGTGTTATAGTCAGAAGCCAAATTACAAAACGATGAGGGATAAATATGTTCAAATTTGGACAATTCTAAGAGTTTTAAAAAGGGAGAAGAGATATGAGGACAGTTTGAGGGTATGAAAGGATCAAATGAAGGTATTTTTGAAGGATGAGTAAGACATTAGTGAATGTAGAAGGAGCTAGTAGGTAGATAGTTCTTGAAAACGAGAATGAGGGATGGAGAGATGGGATGAGATGGGCTTAAAGGTACAAACAGAGGTTTTCCTTGGCTTAGAGAAGGTCTTCCTCTTCATCAGAAGCTGGAATACAGGTGAATAAGGAACTCATGACAGATAGCCTTGTAGAGACAGGGTGGTGGAATATCCATTGAAATTAGTGGGGCCAAGAAACAATGAAGGAAGAAGGCACCCATACATAGTGGAAGAAGCACTAGATCTGGAGCAAAAAGACCTTGGTTCAAAATCCTACACACATACACACACACACACACACGTGACCTTGAACAAGTCCCATGGCCTCTTTGTCCCTCAGTTTCCTCCTCTATGAAACAAGGAGGGCTGAACTAGAATGCCTTTAAGGTCTCTTCCAGTTCTAAATATCTGATCCTACTAATAAAGTGATTGTCTTACTACAGTGAAGATCCAGTAGAAATTAGACCAATTCTATTTAAAATACTCTGTGACCCTGGGAAGTCTCTTAACTTGTTTGAGTCTCAGCTTCCTCAACTGTAAAATGAGGTTAATAACAGCACCAACTTCATACAGTTGCTAAAATGATTAAGTGAGATAATCTAAGCAAATATTTTGCAAACCTTGCAACACAAATAAATGTGAGTTATTATTGTATCAATTTGTAAAACTGGTACAAATGAACTATCTGGAGAAAGAGGTGTGCATAAACATATACATACATCTTCCTCATGTCAGTGATGTATGTGGAAACAGTAGCTTATTTCAGTGATAGACCATACTGTTTATGCCCATCTGTCTGATCACTTTGCACATGATCAAAATTAAATTGTTCCTTCAGTACAAGGAAGAAACTGTAAATAACAAACATATTTTGCTTAGAAAAATTATTATTTTACCTCCTTTTTCCCCCAAAATTAAATGTGCCCTCCTGCAGAAGTAATTGTCCTCCATTTGGAGAGGTATGAGAAAAATAATTGCAAAAAGGCATTATATATTATTCATCTCCTTCTAAATGTGGTGGCTTCTATTCTATTTGTATGGTGTACTTTGATGGAGAGTAGCCTACTATCATCCTCAAGGAAGAAACACATTTATTTAGTGGTCAGCCAAGTGAGTGAAAGTAAGGGGATGAAAATGACAGTCAAATTTCTTGGCTGAATAGCTTTCTGTCAGAGTCAATTCTTCTGAGTGTGCGTAAAACATCCTTTAGATATCACTACCGTCCAGTAGTCAAAGGAAGATTGTATCAATATCTTCACTGCTGAAGGAAGCAAACTAATTTAAAATTTTGCAATCTGCCTACTTTTAAAAATATGAAAATTGAGGATGTTACCTGAAAGGAAACTCAGTAAAAGTTTTCACATAAAAATGATTAGTTGCCTTCAAAAATTCTTTTCCACTATTGGCCTTTCTGTTCATAGTTTACCCAATACTATATGTCAGGTACTGTGCTGGGTGCTGGGGATACAAAGAAAAATATGGAACCACTCCTATTTCAAGAAGCTTATGTTCTTTCAGGGAAAATAATATCATCTACTACTGCTACTACTACTACTACTACTACTACTACTACTACTACTACTACAGCCACCTCTACTCCTAATCTTCCTCCTCCTCCTCCTACTACTACCAACCAGCAATTGCATAGTGCTGTAATGTTTGCAAAGGGCTTTACAATATTATCTCATTTTATCCTCATAAAACCCCTGAGAAGTCGTTCAGCCAGTTTTCAGTTGTGTCCAACTCTTCACAACCCCAATTGGGGTTTTCTTGGCAAAGACACTGTAGAGGTTGCCATTTCCTCCTCCATCGCATTTTACAGATGAGGAAATTGAAGCAAATAAGGTTAAGTGACTTGCTTAGGGTCACACAGGTAGTAAGTGTCTGAGGCCAGACTGGAACTCATGAACATGAGTCTTTCTGGCTCCAGGCATGGAGCTCTAACCACTGCAACACCTAGCTGGTCCAAGTAGGTGCTATTATTATTTTTATTTTATGTATGAGGAAATTAAGGCAGATGGAGAGTAAGTGACTTGCCCAAGGTCATTAATAAATGACTAAGGCAGATTTTGAACTCGGGTCTTCCTGACTCCAAATCTAGTACTGTATCTACTGTACTACCAATAAATGAAAGTAACTTTTTTGGGGGAGGGAGAACTAGTAGCTGTGAATGGGATCAATAAAAGCTTCATGTAGCTGATGACATTTTACCTGAGTTGTAGAAAGGTAGGTAGGGATTTAAGGGGGAGATCCCTGCCTGATCCAAGCACAAATGACCACGTGGAAGTTTGGGGATGACTTAACTTTTGTCAATTATGATTCTAGGCTTTGTATTTAGTAGTGACAAAAAAATCCCTTTTATTTGGCCTTGGAGTCTGACTTACTTATTCCTATACAGGGTACTAAAAATAGTTCAATGATGCAAATAACATCTGAAACTGTGACGGGTCTAATCGGGAGATGGAGGGTAGGCTATGCTGGGGTTGACTCAGAGGCACATCTTATCACCAGATTAATTCATCTTTCCTCATGGTCTGCAAAATTAACAGATTGGAACATTATGTAGCCCATAAAAATACACAAGTTAAATACATTACATATATGCATAATATACATATTCTACTGATAGAAGGTAGTTTGAATCTCCCAAATAAGGTCTATATAATCAAGTCTGAATTTAATTCACAAATTTTGATTCTGATTAGATATGATGGTTAATTACCATTAATATATAATTCTAGCCTAAATTTCACAATTGGGAATGTTACCATCATTACAACTTTGGTTCTTAAAACATGTTCAAGCTCCTGAATTACAAGGATTGTAATTTAGATTTAGTATTGTTCAAGTTTTCATTTTTAATATTTTCTTTTATTCATTTTTAATCTATAATTTGAGCTTGAAGATGAATTCAGTTTAATATTGACTACTTTTGAGGAATATGATAATGATGAATTTTCTTTTGCTTTCAATACTACCTTTTCTTGAAATTGTAATACATAACTTCTTTTCAAAGTATAATTTTATCTGTAGCATTGATGTTTTATTTTCTTCTCTTACACATCATCTGGATTTTTATTTTATATTGAGTATTAATTTTTTTATTTCTTCTATTTTCATTTGGGGTTTTGTCTTCAAAATTTACCTATCAGTTAACTCCACTGAGCTTTCAAACAGAATGAATTACTCTATCATATATGAATATTAATACTGGCTATTTGACGATATCATCGAGAAAATCATCTTTTTAATGACTGCCATTAGAACTATAGCTGCTTATCTACATTTACTTTGCTAATGTTTTACTATTATGGTGGCTCATTTGAATTGATGGAGTTTTGGCCAAATTGGTTAATTCTTGTGCTTTCCTGGTAATCGGATAAATATTAGTATTATAGACCAACACTGTGAAAATAAGAGTGCATTACTTAGAAAACATTGTTAATTTATGAATGCTAATATTCATAAAGGATTGCTGATAGAAGAGACTATTATGATAGTTTTGAAGGCCAGAATCAAAAAACTGAAAGTTTATAAAATACTTCATATAAAGGTGAGATGAAAAGAATATTGTTAGAACACTGTGAATTAACAGACTCATATGATTATTTAAAAATATTAAAAAAAAATATAGTGCAGGAAAGCACCTGATGTAAGAAATGTTCTCTCTTGGGAGCTTTAGGTGTCACTATGGAGTACAAGGTTGACTGGCTGGCAACTCACTCCTCACTTCTCCCAGAAATTTAGAAAAGGGACAGGGTCATAACATAGGTTGTACCTATCTCTGCCCAATAGGAGTTGGCTTAGGTTGGGTCTTTCCTTTTGGCTATCATTCTCTTTTCTATTTTTTTTACCCTTCATGCCTTTAGGGAAGGGGCAGAGTCTTGTTGCCTTAGGGGCTTCATAACATCCTCCTCCTACAGTAGTTTCATCTACTTTATTTCTTTATTAAATAAATTTATTTATTTAACTTTTTACATTCATTTTCACAAAATTTTGGGTTCCAAATTTTCTCTCCATTTGTCCCCTCACCTCTCCCCAATACACTGAGCATTCTAATTACCCATATCACCAATCTGCCCTCTCTTCTATCATCGCTCCCTTCCCTTACTCCATCTTCTCTTTTGTCCTGTAGGGCCAGATAACTTTCTATTCCCCATTACCTGTATTTCTTATTTCCTAGTAGCAAGAACAATACTCAACAGTTGTTCCTAAAACTTTGAGTTCCAACTTCTCCCCATTCCTCCCTCCCCACCTATTCCCTTGGGAAGGCAGGCAATTAAATGTAGACCGTATCTGTGTAGTTTTGCAAATGATTTTCATAATAGTTGTGTTGTGTAAGATTAACTGTATTTCCTTCCACCCTATCCTGCCCCCCATTGTTGCTATTCTCTCTTTTGATCCTGTCCCTCCCTAAGAGTGTTGACTTCAAATTTCTCCCTCCTCCCATTGCCCTCCCTTCCATCATCCCCCCCACCCTGCTTATCTCCTTCTCCCCCACTTTCCTGTATTGTAAGATAGGTTTTCATACCAAAATGAGTGTGCATTTTATTCCTTGCTTTAGTTGAATGTGATGAGAGTAAACTTCATGTTTTTTTCTCAGCTCTCCTCTTTTTCCCTCCACTAAGAAGTCTCCTGCTTGCCTCTTCTATGAGAGATAATTTACCCCATTCCATTTCACCCTCTCTCTTCCCACTATGTTTCTCTCT
>CM053772.1:143348790-143393909 GCA_028658325.1 Potorous gilbertii
TACTTGACTTCTGAGAGTCCTCTCCACCCCTGGCCTAGGTCTGCCCAGCTAGTGCTTGGGGTCTGAGATTCAAATGCTGCTCCCCAGCCTCAGGGCTTTTGGTGGTAGGTCTGGCTGCTATTCAATGGGAGCTTAATTTCTGGTGCTCAGGTTGGGGCAGGGCCACTTCCTAGGCTTAGTTCCCTCAGGGGGTTTATGCAGAGACCTTTTGTAATGGAGGCGCTACCGAGCTCCTGCTTGTTCTCGGAGCCTCTGGCCACCTGCTGCCTCTTCCGCTGCCTCTGCCACTGCCTCCCGAGGGGGCCCGAGTCCTGGAGACACCCCGTTTCCCTCTCAGCCCGTCTCTTTCACTGACCTGTGCGTCTGTGGGTGGAGGGACCTTCGCGGCTGGTGGAGATTCTGTCCCTGAAGCCTGCTCGGATCTGCTCGCTCCTCTCCATGCCACGCGGCCAGGAGAGGGGAGGGCTCCATTCCCATCTGGTGCACGATGGACCTTTGGGATCTGTTTTACAGGGCTCTCTGGAACAGAAATCTCCTTCACTGTGTTGCTGTGCAGCTTCCACTGTTCCAGAATTTGTTGTGAGTTCTTTTTAGAGGAAATCCATGGGCTGTGGGTTCAGAGCTCGCATATGTGAGTCTTTCTACTCCGCCATCTTGGCTCTGCTCCCATCTCCTCAATTTTCAATATTTTGCCATCATGAAAAGGGCTGCTATCAATATATTTGCCCATATAAAGTTCCTTTTTCCTTTTTTAGGATAGCTTTAAAATTTGACCAACTGAATATGACATTAAAATAGATGTTGCTGTCAATTTTCACCTTACTTATCTCTCATATCTGACCCCTTTTTCTCGTCTGATACCGCTACCTCTCTGGCCCATGCTCTCATTACCTCATGCCTGGATTATTGCAAAAACCTAATAGTTGGTCTTCCTGCCTCAAGTTCCTCCCCATTCCATTCCATCCTCCACTCAATTGTCAAATCTTCCTGAAATGTAGATCAGAGCACATCTTTCTTGTATTCAAAAAAGTCCAATAGTTCCCTAACATCTCCAGGATTAAATGTGAAATCCTTTACTATTCCAAATGTAATATTAAATTAATCATATCAAAATAGATAAAGTTGTTTTTAAATGACTACCACATACATTTTCTTACTTATACATTTTGGCTTTTGACACATCTTACAACATAAGTCAAAGAAACACAATGAACAAAACTTTATTCAATTATCCTCCTTCTGCTTCAAAACAATATATTTATTATATCAAATAGATAAATAGTAAGTAATGAGAGCCACCTGTGTCCCATAATGAAAAACTGTTTACACAAAGAAGATAGTAGCAGTTGATAATATTGTCCATTAATTTTATAATTAAGTTCATATATATTACCCCCTTCTCATAATAACTCTAAGAAGAAGATACCATAGGTACCATGTTCATTTCATAGTTCAAGAAATAGGCTTAACGAAATTAAGTTACTTTCTCATGGTCATAAAGGAGTTAAATATCAAAGGCACTTTTCTGACTCTAAATCTAGCATCCTTTTCATTTCATCAAAGAACAAATTCAGTACAAATACCATATTGTACTTTTTCATTTTCTAATTCATGTTTTAATAATTCTACATGTATACATAATTTTTAGTAATGGTATACTTTGTGATCAAATTCATAAACATGGAATTAATTTCGGACACCTATATGGATTGCATTTTGATTTACCAGTTCCTAAGTGATTATTTCCTTGAAACACCACTGAAAGGACATTTCTATTTTTCTTTTGAACTAGTGGAAGGAACCCTCTAATTTAAGATTTGAATTTAAAACAAATATTTTTTTAAAAGAAAAATACAGTTACAGAATCTGACAGTATGGTTTAGATAAAGAGGCATATAAAAACTGTCATAAAAGGATGCTCTGTCAGAGATGTTTGAATTGGAATTGTTCCTTGAGGCGTTTTTATTGTTTTCTGATATTTTCCTCTTAGCCTAGCTTCTTCTACTATCGACTGAATCCAATACTCATTTCAGCTTGTGAACCTTGATTCACACTGTTATCTCCATTAATGTAAGGGCTTTTCTTTGTGACTCACTTTCTTAGCTGTCGGGCTTTCATATGCCTTCGGCTTACTTTCCTACACTTTAAAGGATACTAATACCACTCTCTTCTGTCCCTTTCTGCTCCCAGTCTCCCTACTCCTACACATATCTTGACCTCCTTCACAACCATTATTATGTACCATTACCTTCTCTTTAAACTCTGAGGGTCTTGCCCCCTTCCCCCCACCACACACATACCCTGACTGATTCTCTTGTGAAGGCAAAGTTGGTCATCTTTTACCTCATTTCTTACATAGCCTTTAACTACTGAATGGGTGTTGTCTCAGAAAAACTGAGATCTGGGAAAGATCTTAGCTTCAAAAGTCATGGCTGCCCACTGCATCCTGGGCCATTGCCAGTCAGACTAAACTATGTCTTGCTACTGGACCCTGATGCTTCTGGAGGAGAGAGTGTGGCTGATGACTTTACACAGTTGTGCTTCAATTAAATCTAATTCACATGCAAATCAAGACATCACTCTCCTAAAGGCACTGGTCCTATTTGAGAATGAAGGACAAATAACACTATCAACAATCTTGGTCACAAAAATCGCTCCTTCCACCCAAACTACTCTAAACTATAATCATTGGTCAGCCTGATCCAGCTAACTGGATGGTATTTGAATGTATACTGTAATTCAATTTAAGTTGCTATTATTTAAGTTATACTCTTTCCCTGCCCCTCTTCTTGCCTGATTCCCTTTACTTTAGTAATGGCTTTAGCCATTCTGTTCTGATACTTTGTCATGGCATAAAGGCAACTGTGAGTTTCCAAGAATTATGTCAAGGGAAAGCAAAACCTAGCAGGTTGTTACAAGCTGAAAGAGCTTCAAGCAGAGACCCAGCAATGTACTGTGTATCTATCATCTGATATCCAGGCTAAGGTAAGTTTGGAGAGTCTCATCAGCTTATGGTTAGCTATTAGGTGATGACTTTTTCGTCATAACAAATCATTAAACTTTTTATTAATTCATGAAAATTTGCCCATACTGCTGAAATTATAGATCTTTTAAAGCATTAAAGGAAATACTTTTCAGTTACTTTCATTAAATATTGTCCATTGATTTCTATACAGATTTGGAAAGAAGAAAGTAAACTCTGAACTGTAAGATGGAATGAATACTGCCTTCTGTCATACATCTCAAATAAGTATGGGAGAAATTTCAGTGTTTGTATATTAAAAAGAAAAAGCAAGATAAGAGCAACCTGGCTGTTTTATTTTTTAGATATAATAAAATTAAAAATTTTCCACAAAAGCAATAAAAGCACATGAAATAAAAACATAACAGACAAAACCTTGCCCTAAACTCCTAGCTTTACCAAGGCAGAACAAAAAGAATTAAAAATGAAGGAAAAGGGGTGCTTCTATTATGTATTCTCTTCTAGAATTATCTGAAGTTCCATCATCTGTGGCTCTGAAATATAGTTTGATGAGGAATAGTTTAGATATAACTTTTCTAAGACCATAGTGAAGTCAGTGAAGTATGTGGTTGGCTATTACATCACACTTTAAAATTACTTATTCCTCCAACTTCCCTCACCCTCTCCCCCTGAGATTTCTCACTCCACATTCAGTACTACCTTATTTCACGCTGTCTTTCAATAATCTTTTTGTTAAAATTGCATTTATTCACTCAATCCTGATGAATAAGTACCAATATTTTTGGTGAATTTAACTTTCATTACTATTTGTTTCCACACCTAGAATTTTCTGGCTGGATCAGAATTTCATTCCTTACCATATAATCCTTTATTGTTCATTGTGTTAGAAAAGGCATTTCTATAATTCAGCCCAAGCTACCATAGTACCCAGCTAAAATTTTTCATATATCATCATCATGCATTCTTGCCCATTCCTTTCCAGGAGGCACACTCTATCTTTATTCACTGCCAGGGGATAGTGTGTAAAAGTACTGTAGCTTCAAACTGCTAACATAAGGATCCAATATAAAAAAGAGAAATAGTATTAATCTGTGTAGACACATCTGTGGAAGCCTCTCTTCCAGGGCTGAATTCTAGGATAAGCAGCCAAATTTGAGTCAGGAGAGATATGCTATTGTGCTGCCTCTGTCCCAGCGTTATTGGGAGCTAGCCAGGAAAAGCACATTTTCTACCAAAAATTCATAGTACTCGAAACAGAAAAATGTACTTATTACTCCCAAAATGATTACGATGTGTTGTCTTTTCAGTTTTTCATTACAAGAGTTTTTTTGAAGGTAAAAGAAATAGCAACAAGTTCTTAAGTACTGAATAAAAACTTGAAACATTATGGCTTATTAAATTCAATTAAACAAATTTTTATTAAGTTCCTTCTTCAAGGAACTTGTGAATGTCATCAGGGATATAAAAATCAAAGAGTTTGCATCCAAACTATATATTGGCAATATAGAGACGTGATAACTTTTCTGGGGAAAGTATTGTCTTCTTGTTTCAATCAATATTGCTTAAACCAAACCATTGCATGCTATTACATAGATTCCCAAAACCCAAATGGGGTCACCAAGAGTCGGACCTGATCAACAACAATGAAAACTCCTCATCCATCTTCCCAATGGTTTCCTTGCTGTCTAGACCAGAGAACGTGGCCTGGAAATCTTTGAAGAGTTCCTGTGCTCTTCCCTCTCCTTCTGTTGGTGAGTGCCTTACCTTGCCCGTATTTCAGGCAGGCAGCTGCTATGCTGTACTTTGTACCCTACTCCTTTACCATCTTGTCGTCAGATGCCTTGTAACCACCCCACCCTTTTTTCTATTTCAAGAATCATAATTAAAACAATATTCATTTCTCCCGGAAAACATTTGTCAACTTCCTTCTCCTGCAGCTCTACTCATTGCCCCTGTAAATTTTTAAACCAAAATATTCTACTGTGACCACTCCTCCCCTATGTGTGCTGTCTCTCTCATTAGAATATAAGTTCTGTGAAGGCAGGAATAGGTTTGCTTTCGTATTTGTATGCCTAGTGCTCAGTACAAGGCTTTCCACAAAGTAAGTGCTTAAGAAATGCTTTTTCATTCATTCATCGGTTCACTATAATTAAAAGTAGCTCCCCCAAACTTACTGTTTTTGATTTAGAGAATCAGTGCCATCCTTTAGAGGTCAATGATGAAGCACTAATTTGATGACTGGTTAGCCTTCACAGATATTTGCATGTACAAGCTCACAGAATTCCTTGTGCACCCAAATTGGGATTATATCCTCAAAAAATAAATAGACAGCACATCTCATTATGCATGAATAGGCCCGACTTGCTTATTTGACTGGATAATTCATTATAAATGGGTCATGATGTATGGAAATTGTGTGTGTGTGTGTGTGTGTGTGAGTTGAATTTTACAGTTCTCTGGAAATTTTCTGCAAATTTCCCCTTTTCCAATCAATAGAATTAATGAGATTGTCCCAGAGAGACTCCTAAGACTGAGACAATCATTTTTTTCTCTCAATGGAATTCCTTGAAAAGTAGCTCTTTTGGGCACAATATTTCAATCAATACTGTCATTAAATTAGAAAGGGCAAATCAATAGGCTGCCCTAGGAATCACCTCACCATCTCTGTAATTCTCCAAACCAACGTTTTCTTTTCTGATCACCAATCCCCCATAAGATCTGTTTCCCTCATTAGAATGTTAGCTTCCTACATGTTTCATTTTATATCCATATCCCTAGCACTTAGCACAGTGTAAGAAACATCTTAAATGCTTAAGTAACTTATTTTAACTAAATTATATTGTGTTTTAAATTAAGGCAGTGGTTCCAAAGCACTTTGTAACAAATATAACAACAAAAATTCAGACATTCCCTTGTCCCCAATCCCTCAGTCCCATGACAGAACTGTACTCTAAGTACCCATTGAGAAATATATGACAAAAATATTATGGATATAGCAATAATTCTAAATCAAATAAGTTTATATTTCATTAATTATATTAACATATATATATTCAAAAAATAACATATATATATATATATATATATATATATATATATATATATATACTAAGCATAATGCTTATCTAGTCTACAGAATTTGTTTTTCAACTTTAAATTTTAGGACTAGTAGAGACACGTCTTTCAGGAGTCTGTCATGGCCAGGTTAGGAATTACGTTCTAAAAGCACAGAATAATAACTTCAAGTCCAAACTTCCTCTAGGAAGCAATTAAGTGAGCTCTACAAAGATCAGAGTATTAAGAGCTGTGTTTTTTTCTAATTCAACAGCGGCTAACTTGACTTTTTAAAGTTACAAATGCTCACTTTGGCAAGAATTGTCAACTGTGATTTAGAGGTGATCTTCAAGTGTTTCTCCAAGGTCTCCTTATAATTGAAGGAATGCAGATAACACATTCAAATCACCATTTGCCAAAGGGATTCCTATAAGCAGAATCCACTGTAGTTATTTACCCATCATAGATTCATGCATTATAGAACGGTTGGTGTTTGTAAACCACAATTGATCAATGACTTCATGATGATGTGGAAAAAACCAGCAAAGAAAATGACACCTAAGAAACTTTCAGGGTGAAAACTTTAGGTTGTGAGAAAATAGATCGTCTAAATTAGGACCTAGGGTACTTAAAAAATTAAAACTAAAAAATTCTGGTTTGCATAGTCAGTTTGGCAAACAGCTCTATGTCCATGTTTTTTAAGATTTTGGTCTAGATCCTTTAATGTGTCAATTTAGCCTGGTGAGGAAATTCTTTCCAACTAAGACCTGGGATCAAATTCTATTTCTGAAATTAACCAAATTAACACTCAATCAAATGAACAGTCACATGAATAGTAGCTGTGCCTTTGGGAAAGACTTATCTTCTTTATGACTCAGAGAACCTCTTAGGACTTATCTACTAAAGTATTTTTGAATTGCTTGCCATTTGCTTGTGGAATGAATGTCCTATATTGACCTTCTCGTATGAAGGAAAAAAATCATATTATATTATATTAGTATGTAGTTGCCAAAGATTGCTCATGCTGAGCTAAATTATCGCCATCATAGCATCATCATCCTCTTCCCTATAACGTCACATTTATATAGTATTTTATGGTTCCGAAGTATTCTATGCACATTATCTCAGTTTATTGTGAGGTAGATAGGGCAAGTATTATTTTTGCTTTACAGATGAGCAGTTGACTGTGCCCCTGAGAATAAATAACTCACCTGAGGTCACATAGCTAACAAATGGCTGAATCAAACACTCAACTCAGTTTGTCTTGTGTTGTTGTTGCTTTGGGCAGCACATACTCTGGGACACTCATTTCCCCACTCACACTGGCAAGCTGGGGTCCTAGAGCAAGACTTTAATATCTCCCCTCATGGCTGAGCCCTCAGGAAACACTGAGGGACTGGCAACTGGTGTGGAGAGGAATGACTTTCTAAGGTAAAAACTCTCAAGCTTTCAGTGGTGCGCTTCCGTCATTCATTAGCAGTTGATATCAGTCAGACCTATTTAGCTTTGTGAAAGCAGAATTTATTAAGGTAGTATAGCAATAACAGTTCATATGAAACATTCCTCTAAAAGTTGGTGATACACTAAAAGTGGACACACGGAGCCAGGGAAAAAGTAGACTTAAGCTTAGAGAACAAGTGGCAAAGAGAGGACTCCGTGTTTTGAAGTACTCTCGTGGAGTCCTTGAGCTTTTGCTTTTGGGTATGGCACAGTTTTCTGACGGGCCGTAGAGTCCTGAAGCTGACTTTCCTCCAAGTATTTAGTTTGTCCTCAATTTCTACTGCAGACACTTTGAATCAGTGCCATCAGTCACGGACGTTCCTAGGACTTTGCTAGGACATTGATAAGAAATCAAGACCCTCCTAAGTTTACAAGGTTATCCTCTGGCAAAGGGAACTGGAGGGGCTCGGGAAGGAGATGGAGATTCTATTCTCCCACCCTCCAAGCAATTTCCGCCTTCAGGGGTTTGGTTAGTAACCATTCTCTCCCCTCTAGGGCATTAGATACTTGAAGCACTGGGTTCTGAACTGGCTTTCTATTTTACAGAAGACCCACAGGGTATGATGGAGTATCTTCAGCTAATAGCAACATATCTCCTGTAAATCACCACTTCAAATTACCCAGTTGCCTTCACTACTTCCAAATTTGAAAACCTGCTCTCCATGACAGAGAGGTGACTTAAAGTCAGTAATAAGATAACAATTATAACATTTATATCGTACCTACGATGTGCCCGGCACTGTGCTAAGCCTTTATACCAATGTTATCTTATATGATCTTTATAAAAAGCCTGCTACTATTAGTAGCATAACAAGGTGATATTATCCCCATTTTACAGATGAGGAAACAGAGGCAAATAAAAGATAAGTGACTTGCCCTGGGTCACACAGCTAGCGTCTGAGGGAGAATTTTAACTCAGTTCTTCCAGATTCCAGGTCTAGTGCTTCATCTGTTTCACCACTTAACTGCCTCTATTAGAATCCTGGAGGACTGTCTTCAGGACCTTAAATAGGCTCTTCAAATCCTGGCTTCAATTTATTTTTCCATTTTTATTATATATACATATATATATATGTTTATATATGTATATATTTATATAGCACATAGTATATTTATGTATCATCATATACTGTAAAGTATATTCAAACTGACCTGCTTGCTCTGTCTCCATTTCTTGTCTGTGCTTTTGCACAGGCTTAAGGACCTTCCCCATTGCTGGAGTGCACCCCCTCTTTACCACCATCCTTTAGGATCTTTAATTCCCTTCCTATCTCAGCTCAAGCACAGCCTCACTGAGGAAGCCTTTCCAGAGTCCCTGAGCTGCTAGTACCTCCTCACCAAATTACCTTGCATTTGTACTGTATATTTACATACTCTTGCATGCCACATCACCTTTGGAATGGAAGGTCCTTGAGAACAGGAACTGTTTCAGTTTTGGTTTCAGTCAGTGCCACCACCCTGGCACCAGTCTGGTCCTCACTGCCTGATCTATGGCAATAGTTTCTAACTGCCTCAAGTACTCCAATGTCGTCTTCCATTCAGCTGCCAAAGTGATTTCTAAAAGTGTAGGTATGATCAAGATAGCCCCCCACTCATTTCAGTGGCTCCCTATTAACTCCAGGAAAAAATATAAACGTCTTCTGGGCATGTGAAACTTTGTGTAACTTGGCCCATTGGCATTTTTCCCATCTTCTTCTCTTTACTCCCTCCATGTTTCTATGATCCAGCTTCACTAGCCCACCTGTAGTTCCTTGAACAAAGAACTCCATCTCCTTTCTCAGTGCCTTGGCAATGGCTGTCCTCTGGAATACTCTTCCATTCCCTTCTACCTGTTGGTTTCCTTGGATTCAAGACTTTTGTTCAAATCTTATGTTCTTGCAGGAGGCCTCTTCATTCTCCTAAGGTCTTCCTTTTCCTTCTTCTTTCCCTATTCTTCCCCTCCTGCTCCCTCTACTTCTCTACTTCTCTTCTGTCTCTATTTCTGCAGGTCCCTCTCTGTCTCTCTCTATATGTATATGTATAATATATATGTGTGTGTATATATATATATATATATATATATATATATATATATATATATATATGTGTGTGTGTGTGTGTGTGTGTGTGTGTGTCTGTGTATGTGTGTGTGTTGTTTATCCGTCATTTTTGAAGAGGAAAAATGCTATCACAGGGTGATGTCTTGCCTTGTACATGAAGTGGATTTAAGAGAGGCAGAGTTGCACAAAGTCATTAGCCTCGCTTTGTCTTCCAAAGTCATCAAAGTTCAGTGACAACATAAAGTCAAGACCACTGGGGATGGCTTAGAATGCAGTGGATGACTGTGGCTCCTTCTATGTCTGAGCAAGCTCGAAGTGTTCCCCAGCACCTGCTTCAGCCACTTTCTTGGCTACTGGTATACTGTTCTCATTTGCCCACTCTGCCAGCGGTGGTCTTCACATGCCTCTCATCACCCTAACTCACTGACAGGTTTGAGGCCTGTCCATTACCCTCAAACTGACTTGGCCAATCCCTAAGACAATTCTACCAGCTTGTGGCCACTGAACATGCTACAGCTTCTTGAAGCCACAGGTGAGACTTGGGGGGCTATAGAGTGTTCAGGAAGAACTAGCACCTCTGGTATGAAGGGTTGTCAAGTCCTTTTTAGGGTAACTCATCCACCTTTGGTGTACACCTGCACCCCAACTTAAACCTGTAGCTCTAAGAAGCTCTCTTTCTATGTGTACACACATACACGCACACGCACACGCACATGCACACACACACGCACACACGCACACTTTGTATAACTAGTTATTTATATGTTATTATCCCCATTAGAATGTAAGCCTTCTTGAGGGGAAGGATTGTTTTTACCTTTCTTTGTATTCTCATGGCCTTGTATAGGACCTGAGCCACAGATGGTATTTAATAAGTGGTTGTGCACTGCATGACTGACTGTCATCATGAGCTAACATGGAAACAGACACATGGAGGAAAAATAGGAAATATAAAGGTGGCTCAAATCTAGGTAGTCAGTAAACAAGCAGCAATTAAGTACTTATGTATCATTGTTTGATCTTTTTATGCCGGTCTCTTTGTGACCCTATTTGGAATTTGCTAGCATGGTCTGCCATTTCCTTCTCCGGCTCATTTTACAGATGAGAAAACTGAAGCAAATAGGGTTAAGTGCCTTGCCCAGGGCCATGTAGCTAATAAGTGTCTGAGACTGGATTTGAACTCAGGAAGAGGGGTTTTCTTGATTCCAGTCCCAGTGCTCTGTCCCCTGTACCACCTAGATGCCCTATTATGAGTCAGGCACTAGGCTAGTCATTGCTAATATTAAAACTGAAGGGATAGTTTGACAGAGATGGGGAGAGAGACAGAGAGAGAGAGAGAGAGAGAGAGAGAGAGAGAGAGAGAGAGAGAGAGAGAGAGAAACAGAGAGACAGACAGAGACAGAGAGAGAGAGAGAGAGAGAGAGAGAGAGAGGGAGAGAGAGAGAGAGAGGTGTATATACAGAATATACATAAGAGGAACGGGAAGGTACTTGGGGCAGGAGGAGGGCATATCAGCTCTGAAATTCTTGCCAAATCTTGGGAAAAAAATAGTGATCCCATGAGGTAGAAGTAAGAAGGGAGGTAACATAAGAATAATAATGTTTCCTGTAAAAGATTCAATATCTACAAGAAAAGGAGTCTATCAGTCTTGATTTACATAGTTTTTATAAATTCTGAAAATCACAGCTATTACCACATAGGTTCAATTTTGTCCTTTTCTATCCCAGGGCCCACTCATCCTCCCTAAGAACTCGATCACTTGAGGGTAACATTGCAACAGGATTTGCACTCTTTGCCTTGGACTCCGTGGGGAAAGTATTAAATCAAATATATGTTCTTTGAAGCACTCATTTCAAGTTCTAAAAGCTACATAAGGAAGAAGCTCTCACAAAGAAACCATTCCTCTAATGCCCCTCCGTAGCACCAAATCATTCGTTTTCCTTTCAGGTCCTTGTGTGTGCTTTTAAAAAAGGATACTAAATCAAACTCATCCCGCTGTAATTTCCAACTTCCATTCAAAGTCAATATTAATAATTTAAGAAAAGAAATGATTCTTCGAAGACTCTTTCCTCTTTGTGTCTAAACTCCCAAGGGTGGATACTCATCTTCTAGTTAATGGAGGTACTACCATTAATGAACAAAACAGAAACTGCACACATCCATTTTCCTCCAGCCTCTGACTAGTCATCAGTTCAGTTTGCGTGATAAAATATAAACACTGCTTCAGTCCATAGAAACATTCTTTATTTAGTTGATCTTAAAGAAATTAAGAGCTGTACAAGATGAGGTATGAGTGGATAGGGTACAATCTAAACTGGAAAGTCTTGCATGCATCAAAATAAATGAGTGACTAGCAAAAGAATTTTGCGATCTTTTCCCCAGTAGCATTCACATAACACCACATCTTCACATCCAGTATTTTAGGATTAGTACTATTACTGCTACTATTATCATCGTATTTATTAGCTCTAAACCTATGGTTTTATTAACGTAAGGAGCTTCCTCCACTAAGAGAAATCGGAAACTCTTCTGTCTGCCTGCGGTGTTAGTGAATTGCCTTGGGGGTACTGAGAGGTGCCTCACCAAGGATCACAGAGCTAATAGGTGTCAAGACAAGACTCGAACCCAGATCTTTGTGACTTTGAGGTCTGCCCTCTATGCATTAGGCTACATTTCCTTCTTCTAAAAGTATCTTAATAATCCTAAATCATCACCACCATTTGTGTAGGTTCATTCAGTTCACTGAATTTATTAGATGCCACTTGGAGATTTTATATGCACTATATACTCAAGCACCTTAAAATGAACCAGTCAACCAATAAACAATTTGTTGCACACACCTACACTCACATCCACACACTCAATATACTCTAGGGAATGCCTAAAACTGAGAGGTCACATGAAAGATAAAAGATAATAACTCATATTTATGCAATACTTCAAAATTTTTAAGGTATGTTTTTGACAGAAGCCTCACGAGGTCAGTAGTACAAGTATTATCTTTCTTTTTTAAGCTGCTACAATGGAGTTGGTCATACAACTAGTTAAAATAGCTAGATTGACTGGAGTAAAAAATCCCAGCTTCAAATCCATCCAAAGACATTTATTAGCTGTGGGACCCTTGGCAAACCACTTAAATTGTTACCTGACTCAGTTTTCCCATTGGTAAAATGGAATTAATAAAAACACTTAGGTTACTGTAAGGATAAAATGGGACCATATTTATAAAGCACTTTGCAGACCTTAAAGAGGTCTAGCTGCTGCTGCTGGGGGTAGTAGTAGTGGTAGCAGTAAGTGACAGATATGAGATTAAAATTCAGTACTTCCTACCTTTGGGTCAATCAATCAGTCAACAAATATTTAGCACTGCCTTTGTTTTAATGCATTATCTTTTTCACTGTATAACAAAAAGTTCTGTTACAGAAGAAATATATAACATGGTCTCTTTTCTCAGGGAGATTCCAGTCTAACAAGATTGAGAAAAACAATATCCTTGAAACAATTTGAAAACATTCAGTCAACCAGCACTTATAAAGTACTTTCTATGTGCTAGGCTTTCTGCTTTGCTCTTCATTTGTTTTCTCAGTCATGTCTGACTCTTCATGATGCCATCTGCTGGTTTTCTTGGCAGACAGTTGGAGTGTTTTTCCATTTTCTTCTCCAGCTCATTTTACAGATGAAGAAACTGAGATAAACAGGGTTAAGTGATGTGCCCGGGGTCACACAACTAGGAAATGCCTAAGACCAGATTTGAACTCAAGCACATAAGCCTTACTGACTCTAGGTCCAGCATTCTATCCACTGAGCCACGAACCTGCCCCTAGGTTCTCTGCTAGGGTCTGCTAAACAACACAGTATTGATAATGTAATAGCAATCACATCTAATAAAGACTAACACAGGAAGGTTATATTGAGGTATATGTTTATTGCCTAACTGAAGTGTCATTTGAAGTGGGCTATAAAGGTTAGGATTTCAACAGGATACAATGGTGTTGAGGTCATTCTAGGCAGGAGTACTAGCTATAGAAAAGCTGTGGCTCAAGGGGCATTTGGTGAATAAAAACTATTCAAATGCACTTAGCAAAGGCACATGAAGCTTTTTTCTGGGTTTGGGGTAAAGGAGGTCCTTCCCTCTAGTCACCACATTCCTTCAATGATCTTTGTACTAAATTCCTTTCTCCTCCATTATCACAGGTTCTAGCTATCTCTATAGTTCTCTTTAGGGAAGCTAAGGGGTACAGTGGATAGAGTGCTGGGAGTGAAATCAGGAAGACTCATCTTCCTGAGTCAAAACATGGCCTCAGATGCTTACTAACAGCGTGACCCTGGCTGAGTCATTAACCCTGTTTTCCTCAGTTTCTTCATCTGTAATATGAGCTAGAGAAGGGAATGGCAAATACATCACTCCAGTATCTTTGCCAAGAAAGACAACCCCCCCCCGACAAATGGGGTCATGAAGAGTCAGATAAGACTGAAACAAAAGAACAGTAATGTTCTCTGTGTGACAGGATTCTTTAGTTAGGAGGACATTAGGAATGACTGTCTTCTGTGCTGTAATACCACAACCCAACACTCTACTGTTTTAGCTAATTATGGTACTGGTAAGAAGTTCAGTCTTGATGGAATGTAGGGTAGGGTTTTTAATGTGAGGAATTAAATTTTATTTTTAGGATGTTATTATTATTTGAATTAATTATTAATTTTATTTTACAAGGCTTTGAATAATGATGGGTTAAGGGTTTTTGATACCTTTTATTTTATTTGGAACATAATGGATCACTGAAGGTTCTTTAGAGAAACAGTAAAATAATCAGAAGTGCATTCTAGGAATATAGGGTGCTTCCAAGGTGGTTTGGAGAAGAAAGAAAGTGGAGGCAAGAAGGTAATTCCTTCCTTCAAGTTTCCACTAAAGTGCTGCTATCTCTCTGATGATTCTCTAGCTCCTTTTCCTTTTTCTCCTCCACCACCATCCATCCCAGCTAAAAGCAACTTTACTTCCTTTAAGTTTCTCTTAGCACTTGGCTTAGATTTCCTTTTAATTAGCTTCATCTCCTTTCTTTACAGTTACTAGGAATTCATTCCTCTTCCCCTAGCTGGTTATGATTATCTTTGGTAGAAAGACATTTTAGCTATCTTATACCACAAATAGATTCTTAATAAATGCTTCTCAAACTGGATCAACCTGTAACTTAATAAGGGGCAGTTGATATAGTTCAGATAAGGGAGTGGCAAGGAGACAACAGTGCAGGAAGTGGACGAAGGGATAGATAGATGCATGGAAGTATATTTGGATGAATAAAATCAGGACTTCAGAGGCAGCATCCACAGAACTTGGTAAATATTTGGATATAGGATCTGAAGGAGGAATCAAAGATGACTTAGATGGAACACTGATAACTGAAAGAATGGGGACACAATAAAAACAGGAGTGACAGAAGACAATGATTTTGATGTGTCTGTATGTGTGTGTGTGTCTGTGCGTGTGTATGTGGGGGGGGTGGAGACAGTTTTAGATAATTATTTTCTAACGAATACATAACTTTAGTGAATGTGGGTAGATGCAGATAAAGGGTGAATACCACACACACACAAGCACACACATACATATACGCACACACACATACACACAGTTAGTTGCATTTGCTTAAGGCTTCTGAGAGAGGCAGACTTGAATCTCAACATTTCCTTTCTTTGTAAAGGTATTGTAGAATGTACTTAAATGGTTGATTGGGGGTGAAGTAGAGATCATATCACAAGGTAAAGGAATTGGAATAAAAAAACTAAAGTTTTTCCCACTAGTACAAAGCAGCATAAGATAGTGGTTAAAGCAAGGGAGTTTGAGACAGAAAGGCACAGATTCGAATTCTGTCTCCAACAATATATTGGTTGAGTTAACATGTAAGTTATTTAACTTTTCTCAACCTGCTTCTTATACAATGAAGAAATACTGCTTGGGACATCTACCTTACAGTGTTCTGCGCCTCAAGGTAAGCAATGCACATAAAGTATCACAAAATGTCAATCATTAGTAGTAGCAATATTACAAACAGAGAGAATGAAGGATAAAATGACTATTTTTATCACATTTATGTGTAATATACTTGGGTTACAATACCTTTGTCAAACAAAATTTCCCATGTTCTTGAGAGTCCTGGAGAAGTTTAATATACTATATTTCTAATTGATAAATTTTTAATGCTTCCTATGGAATGGAATTAAAAGAGCCTGATTAATTGAATGATTTAGAAATTCTGGTGCAAGCTTCAGAAAAACATGGTCAGATTTACAACGGAGACTTTCCTTGAATATAAAATCTGAACAAATTCAGAGATGGCAACAGTACTTATCCCTCCACCCTAATAGGAAAACTGATTCTCTGCATTTTATTAGCCACCAGAAAATTCTCTTTGTTACACGTCTTTTCAGATTTGCATAGCCTGAATTAATATTTCAATAACTCTCTTGAAGGAGGGAGTTTAGAACCATTTTACATCCACGTGGCATTCTTTATGCAGGAGTGCAGTACAATCTCTTTCAAAACACAGATTGCTTTTCACAGATAACGTAGTATACTTAATCATGTGTAAAGGAAAGCTTCAGATGCACACATTAGAAAAGCATCTCTTTCTCTATCATGCAAAAATTACCCTCTTTAATAATCACTAAGGCCTTCTGAAAATGGAAAGAACATCCATATGATAGACAGTCAAATCTATCAAAACCTTACTATTCCTACCCTCTAAATACATACATACATTCCAAAAGCAATTTTTAAAAAGTTTACTGCCATGGTAACAATGATTCACAAGTTGTAGATGATACTTATGAAAGGTTGAGTATTTCCCATCAAAGGATACCCATACGTAATTGTATTTCAGCAAACTTATGTAATGATAAGGGTCTGCATTTATTTTTAAAGGAAAAGAATAAATCAAAGGAAAAGGTCAACTAACAATTCCAGCACTGATAACTTAAATGAGTTAATAATTATTAACATCAGTGTTGTTTATAAGCTAACAAATCAATGGGAATCAGTAAAATGAATTTTTATTTTTCAGACACTTACTAATTATACACAATTATATATTCTCATTACTATATATCAATGATTAGAAGGAACAGGTGGAGCTGAGTCTGAATCTCACTTGAGACATTTACTAGCTGTGTGATCGTGGGCAAGCAATTTAACCTTTCTCAGTCTCAGTTTCCTCGTACGTAAAATGGGGATAAAAATAGCATTTAACTCATAGGACTATCATAAACACAAGTGAGATAACATGCAAAGTGCTTTGCAAACTTTAAAACACAAGATAAATGCTAGCTATTATTAATATTATAATTAGTTTCTTCAATATCAAATTAATAAAATTCTTGTTTATGATTCCAAAATAAGGAATTTGGAAGATATGCTTAAATTTTCCTTGACACTCATGTAAGAAATGATAAAAGAGACTGTTTCAGAGAAACTTGGGAAAACGTGTATGAACTGATGCTGAGTGAAGTCCGCAGAACCAGTAGAACAAGCTATAGTATAACAACAGCATTATATAAATAAACAATCTCGAAAGACTTAAGATCAGTGAAATGATCCACCATGATTCCAGATAACCAATGATGAACAATGCTACCTACCACCACTCAGGGAGCTTGTGAATTAACTATTCAGAATGAGGCACATATTTTTAGATGTGGTCCACATAGAAAATTGTTTTGCTTGGTTATGCATATTTGTTACATGAGGTTTTCTTTTCTTTTTTAGGTAGGAGGGAGAGAAAAATAAATGCTTGATAATTTTTTAAAAGATGTCCTTAGTCTCATACCCATAGTTTCAGCATTACTTGAATATTCAGCTATCATAATTATATTATAATGCATAGTAAAGAAAATTGGGCTAAGATGTGGAGGAAATAAGAACTCAGTTGAGAACATGAATTTATCTTATTTGGCTTGCATTCTGCCAGAGGTGTATACTACTTTATCTCAGATAATCACTTACTTAATCAGTGCAGTAAGCAAGTGTAGGTTTCAAAGCCCAACGCTCTCAGAATAGTGGGATCCTATTCCACTGATCAAGTACGTCAAGAATAACTTGAACTACATAAGGAACATCTCACCCACTGCTGCCCAGAACATTCCTTTCCTACCTTTTAAATATAATGCCCTAAAAATATGTGACAATTGATGAGAATCACTGAAGTATTGCAGAAGTAAACGAGAGGCAATTTTGGCACAACTGTCATATTTCCTCCTCCAGGAATATATGGAGAAAACTTGACATTTTATTTCAAAACAGTAATACTGGAATTTTTTGTTCTTATGATCCCCAGAAGTCAATAAAATCAATTTTTTTTATCAGCATGCTAGTTGAATAGGTTTGCCAAATGCAATTTATTTTTAATCTTTTTATTTTTTCTTGATTCTACATAAAGCAAAATGGTAAACATTAGTTGTTTTTTTAATTTTGAATTCTTTCCTTCCCTTCCCCCTCCTTGAGAAGGTAAGCAATCTAATATAGATTATATATTTGCAGTCATGCAAAACATTTTTATATTAGCCATGTTGCAAACAAAATGCAAGAACAAGAATAATAAAGAAATAACAATAAAGAAAATAAGAAAGTATGCTTCAATCTGTATTCGGACTCTATTGGATCTTTCTCTGGAGGTGGATAGCATTTTTTCATCTAGAGTCTTTTGGAATTGTTTTGAAACTTGACCATAAAAATCTACTACAGCGGCAGGGAGGGTAAAGACACAAACTCAGATTAAGACAGCAACATGAAAAATACAAACAAAACCTCAAAGAAAAATGATAATTGGACATCATCAGTCCAATAAGAATTCCTAGAAAAGTTGAGGACAAGAAATTATCAAGAAAATTGTCCTAATATCTTAAATTCTGAGGATAAAATAGAAATATAACGGATCTTGATCACCTCTTGAAAGAGATTCTAAAATGGAAACTCTCAGGAATACAAAAGTCAAATTCCAGAGCTCCCAAGTCAAAGAGAAAATATTTCAAGCAGTCAGAAAGAAGCCATTTAAATACTGAGAAGCTACAGTCAGGGTCCACAATATTTAATCGTTTCCAAGTTAAAGGAGTGGATAGCTGGGAATATAATATTCTGAAAGGGAAAGGAGCTGGTATTACAACAAAGAATCTGCTACCCACCAAAACTGATTATCATTCTTCAGGGGAGGAAATCTAATGTTTAATGAAATAGAGGGCTTTCAAGTATTCCTGATGAAAAGACAGGTACTAAATAGAAACTTTGACATTCAAACATAAGATTCAAGAAAAGCATTAAAACAGTTAACATGAAAGAAATCATAAGGAACTCATAAACTATTTGCATTCCTACATGGGAAGATGATATTTGTAACTCCTAAGAATTTTCTCATTATTAAGGCATTTAGAAGGAGTCTATATATTAGAATGAACTAAAAAAAAAGGGTGGGAAAGAGGAATATATGGAATATGTATAATATATATAATACAAGAGAGAAGCAGAATGGGGAAAATGTTCTCACATAAAATAGGTTGCAAGAAAGAGCTATTAAAATGGAGGGGGAAGTGAGGAGCAATGATTGAACCTCACTTTCATCAGAACTGTTTCAAGAGGGAAGAATATATGTACCCATTCAGTTGGGTAGAGAAATCTATTTTACCCGACAAAGTGGAGGAAAAAAGAATAACAAAAGGTGGAGGGAGAATGATAAAAGGAAAAGAGATCAAGCTGACCAAGACCAGAAGAAAAACAGAAGGACAGGATAAAATGACAGAGAAGAAACAGAAGAAAATTGGATGGAAGGAAATACACAGTTAGAAATCATAACTGTGAATATGAATGGGATGAGTACACCCATAAGCCAAGTGGATAGTAGAATGTATTAGAAACCAGAATCTAATAATATGCTATTAACAAAAAACACTCTTAAAACAGAGATAATAAAAGGGTTGGAACAGAATCTAATATGCTTCTGCCGAAATAAAAAAGAAAAGTATAGCAGTCAGATTAAGCAAAAACAAAAAAAGACCTAATTAAAGGAGATAATCAGGGAAACTACATTTTACTAAAAACTACCATAGTGAATGAAGCAATATCAAAATAATTAGCAAGTTTCTCTAATAAAGTATTCATTTCTCAAATATATAGAGAACTGAATCAAATCTAAAAAAATTTCCCCAAGTGATAAATGTTAAAGGAATATGAACAAGCAGTATTAAGAAGAAATCAAAGCTATCTATAGTTATATGAAAAAATTATCTAAATCAATATAGATTAGAGAAATATAAATTGAAACAACTCACTATCTTCTCAGTAGGTAGGGAGAGAGAAAATTTAAAACTCAAAATTTAAAAAGAATGTTAAAAATAAGGAAAAAATAATTTTAAAAAAATTCATTCATGCTCATTTCTTTCTTTTCTGTTTTTGACACCAGTATCACTAAATTTGATATTTATATTGTTATTAGTAACTTGTCTTTCATATCTTGAGAACTGCTTGTTTATGTTCCTTGATCATTTATGTACTGGGAAATGACTTTTGTACTTTTATTTTTGTATCATTTTCCTATTTATCTTGGACATCAGAACTTTACCAGAAAAGTTGTGATAATTTTTCTCCTGGTTGATTATTCCCCTTCTAATTAGAACTGCTTTACTGAACCTAATGGGTGGGGCATGTCCATAATCAAGAAGGCTGAGGCAGATGGGTTTTTGAGATCAGAAACTCTGAGCTGTTGTAAGGCTAACACGGATAGGGTGCCTGCACTAAATGTGGTACCAATATGGTGAGACCCTGGGAGCAGGGGTCACCAAGGTTCTTAGGGAGAGGCAAAGAAGTCAAATTTAAAAACAAACAGGCCAAACTTTCCATGCTGATTAACAGTGGGACTGGGCCCATGAGTACTTGGAAAGATAAGGAGACAGAATCTCAAAACAAAAACAAATAAAAAAGGATACATTGATTTTGTTTTTTTTTTGTGGAAAACAAATTGTTTAATGTTATACAATGAAAATTACTTATTTTGTCTCTTATATTTCATGTTTGACCAAATATTCTATCCATGTTTGTAAAAGATAGCCTTCCACCTCCCTATAATCTATTTATGATGTGACCTTTTGTATCTAAGTCATGTATCCACTCATAACTTCTTGTGATATATGGTGTGAAATTTTGGTCTAACCCTAATTTCTGACAGATTACTTTCCATTTTCTTCATCTGTCTTTGCTGAATAGGAAGTCCTTACCCAAACAGTTGGTAACCTGGGATTTACTGAGTTTTATGCCACTGTATTCAACTGATTCTGGATTTTGAATTTATTCTACTGATCTTTTCTATTTTTGAATGAACACCAAATGATTTATAGTAACTTACAGATCTTGTAACATAATGAAGAGAAAAGAAGGAAAGAAAGGAACATACTTGTCTTTATTTCCTATGATATTCTTAACCTTTTCTTCCTTGAGATGAATTTAGCTGTCAATTTTTTCTATTAGTTTTGTTAGTTTGGCATGACATTGAATCTGTAAATAAGTCTAGATGTTACTGTCATTTTGTACTTTGTGGGGATAGCACAACCTTAAGAAATTAGAATTATTCCAGTTATTTAAGTGTGTTTATATGTTGTGGTATTAGCGAACTTCTAAATATTTCACACTTTCTGGAGCTATTTTGGCATTTTTTCTCTCTCTTCTTGGTGTTTTGTTTTGTTGTTTTGGTATTTTTATTTTTTGATAATTTATAGAAAGGCTCATGATTTCTGTGGTTATTTAATGCTGCTAGTTTATTGAAGTTATTGCTTCAATTAGTTTTTAATTACTTTCAACTTGTCTGAGATCTTAATGGTTACTTATGCTCTTTGAAATTTGTCTGAGGAACAATAAACCTCATTTAAACTGTGTGAATCCTTTATTTTTTTCCTGTCTCCCCCACCCCTTGAATTTTTTACTATAAATGGAAAGGAGGTAATGAAAGAAAATTCAATACTAGTAATATAAAATTGAAATTCCCCAAACCAATTCTCATGAGTGGCATCAGTTGTGTGACCCTGGGTAAGTCACTTAACCTCTTCCTGCCTAGTTTCCTCAACTGTAAAAAGAGATAAAAGTAGGACTCAGCTGAGGAGGTATGAGGCTCAAAATAAGTTAATAATTATTAAGCACTTTGCAAAGTGACTGATACATGCTAAATGCTTCAGAAGTGCTTGTTTCCTTCTTTCCTTCCTTCTTTGCTGTCTTCTCAATGAAACTGACTCCAATTACTGGTTCTTATACTTCTTTCTCTCCTTGTACCTTACCCTTTATGATCCACTCTTCAAAGCTAAAGTTTAGTGGCTCCTTTGTAAGCTCCTCTCTCCCCTTTCCTAATCCTTGCCTTCACATTGGAATATTCTTCTTGTGTACCCTAACCATAAAAAATAGGAAATTCCTCCTTTTTCTTCTTCATTTCTTGCCTAGTGTATTTCTTTTCCTTTCTATTTTTTCTCTCTCTTAAGATTAGTAAAACAGAACAAAACCATCTTCAAGCCTTCACTGTTTTGTCTTTTGTACCTCACCTTGAAGACAGTAAGATTCTGAAGAAACATTTGTCTCTTCTCTCCTTATTTAAACACTCTTTTCAACATCATTTTGCCCTTTCTAATAGCCCAGATGTATTTACCTTCCTAAGTTTGTCTTGATTCCCAAGTTTGCATTTCAAAGGTTCTAACCAGCTCTGGTCCTTTATTTTTTTTAATCAGGAATGTTTTGATTTTATTAAAGCTTCTTCTTTTTTTTTTCATCTATAGACTTACATCATTTTTTCAGGGTGAGTTATTATTGGTTACAGAGGTGTAGAAATAACACTAAATGAAAACGGACCAATTATACATAGAATAGGTCTGTCCTACAGGTAATATAATTTTGAGGGCACTGAGGAAATGATGGTCAAGAAATCTAGAAGAGGAAAACATAGCAAATACTAGAAAAAATTTTGTACCTTACTATCACCAAAATGAAAATGTCTAAGAGAATACCAACGACTTAGTTAAAACTAATTTTCCATTACTATAAACTTTTATAAGAATAACGCATACCTTCATTGATCTCAGTGAAGATCTGAGAAAAAAATAAAAATATGGCAGGCTTTTGTAAATGTCATGCCACAGCAGACCACATTTTTAGACATCATACCTTTAAAATGTCTGTAGAATACAAGATCATATTTTGGTTATTATTTATTTTTGATAACAAAAAAGCATTTGATTCACTAGAGTAACACAATGCCTCATGGCTCTCCTTCAACATGCTGTTTCCTATGCACATGTCAGTCATATAAGATTCCTGGGAAAATAGAGCAGCAGAGTTAAATTCTGTAAATGAAAGATAACAAGAAGGTAAGTGCTACTTCAGAGAAGTTGCCACAGTCTTGGAGGATATCCATCATAGAGTCTAAATGGAACAGTGATAGAGGGCCTCTAGACTGTCTGATGACGTGGTTGATGTACTAATTGTGTTAAGTCCTAGAACACTGAAGAACATCTTAAATAGGATTTACTACTTAATCACTGTCAGAAGATTTTGGTTAAACTACTCATAATAGAAAAGCCAAGTAAATGAAGAAAACCTGTTATCCAGATTATGATATGAAGATGGGTAGATAACCTATAGAGCTCATTCATTAGTAAATGGACTTGAGACAAAGAAGCTGGGTGCAGAATTGAACAGTAGGTAGAAACCAGACTGAATTGCCTGGGGAAAATTATTCTTTTAATAATCCCAAGCATCTCCCAGAAACAAAGGCCTATCTTTTAATATCAATATTCTTCTGGTGAATTGTGAGTCACGAATCATCATTTAAAGAATTACAGTTGTGGCACTCCCCCAAAACAATAGAGAGGTATATCATGGGTATGAGTTCGTTGCAATTCATTGGAAATGAAGAATTCTACAGAATTGAATTATACAGACATCACCAAAGTGCTCTATGTCCATACAAGAAGGGATGAATCAGTTGTGTAAGTAGGAGGTCTAACTCATGGAGACCTTGGCTGTGCCACTGGTATTCACACAAAGGTAAGAAACATAGAGGAAAAGGGTTAGCATGCTGACTTTCCCCTTCAGGGAGGATTTACGGGAGGACATGGACAACAGTAGAATAAGATGAAAAAGCCCAGATGAAGAAAGTACCAACACTAAGAAAGTCACTAACTATGTCATGGATCCGGTTAAGGATCAGAGCATCCTCTCATTGCTGTATTCCAGTTATCATTCTCAATTCCTCAAATGGTCAGTCATATTTACCTCCATATATTGAAATCTTTATCTCTCTTTCTATGGATAATAAAATATTGAACCCTAACAGTGAATTTAGGAATGATACTCCTTACTTCTCAATTTCTATGAGTCACTAAGGATGCATGGAAATTTTGTTTTTACTCTCCTACTCAATGCTACCAAACACTCTCTTCCTTAAAAACACTTTGCACTATCCCACTTTCTCCATTGAGCCTTCCCTCTGTATATGTAGGCTAGTAATTTTCCTGTCTCAATCCCTTATATACTCCTTGACATTTATGAATACTTATACACAACCCCTTCTCTAAACAAATCATAATAATTCAATATTCAGTATTCATTTCTTTATCTTTAGCAGTGTTCACTCCTTGCTCTTTATTTTTAAAATATAGAATATGAGATATAGCATAGCATGGCAGTTAGAGTTATGACTTTGGAATTAGCAAGATTTGAGTTCAAGTCCTTGGATTCATATTGGATTTTGACCTTGGGTAAATGAGGATACAAAGAGAGAGAGAGAGAGAGAGAGAGAGAGAGAGAGAAACACAGATACAGAGAGAGAGACACAGAGACAGAGATACAGAGGGAGGGAAAGGAAGAGGAATAGGGAGAAAGAGAAGGAAAGGGACTGGGAGAGAGGGAGAGATTGAGAAACTCAAAATACAAATTTTGACTACTTCAAAACTTTACTGAGAGTAAGCCCTGCTACTGATATTCCCTCTGATCCTCTAGAAGACAGAGAGGTAAATAAGCATGACATAGTGAAAGTTCTGATACTTCCCAAATGAGTGATTGTAGATAAATTACTTAACTGAATGTCAGAGATATCACCCATAAAGAGCAAATGACTTCAACACTTTCATTATCTATTTCAAAAAACTGTTGGAGATAATATAATTTGTAGATCTTAAAAATGTTACTTAAATATGAACTATTTTTTTATTAAGGGATGTCTTAGAAATCACCATTAAACATAAATCACAAACGATCAATGCTTTCTTCTAACTTCAGCTTGGAACAGAGATATGAAAATATTTCAAACTTGTCCTAGATATCATAGATAGTATCTATTTAACTTTACATACAGATGATATAGAATGTTATTTGAATTTTAATAAAATGATATTATATCTATGGTGATATTATTGCAACATTTGTATAAATAGAGTTGAAAAAAGAGAGGAAAAAAGAGAAATTAATTTTCTTCTTCATATAATTCTTTTCCTACTCTTACCTCTGTGCTTAATCTCTTTGGTCTGTTTCTATATCCACAGAATGAATGGGTTGAACTAGATGGTTTCTAAGGTCTTTTGTGCTTTAAAGTTTCTATCGTCTTTAAATTCATATGTATTATGTACTTAACATAGAGCGATGTTATAAATTATGTACTTCAAAGGGCTACCCCATGGAGCCTTTAGAGGTTTCCTTTGTTTTTCTTATGTTGTACACAGCTTTGTTTCCCAGTTATGATGATAATTTTGTACTAACTGGGAAAAATATTCCTGAAGGAGAGATTACAAAAATCCCGAAAGAAAAAAGATGGGGCTAATTTTATTTCAAATTTTTTTTCATCAAACAATGAACCTTTTCTTTATCTCTGGGAATTTATTTTAAATGAAGTCATAGTATTAAATTACTTACGATCATTTTGGTAGATTGGGTTTTAATATGGGTTCTCCTATTAGATATCACTTCAACTCCCTGGGATTCAGTTACCTCATATGTAAGATGAGGGGATTAGAAAAGAAACATGTAAAGTCTCTTTTCTACCTAATATTCTGTAATTTAATGTGCCCACCCCTCCAAATCTTCAACCTAAACTACTGCCTACTGCTCATTCTCTCTCAGTGATTGGCTAAATCCCTCCCAGTAACCTAAGCTTTCATTAATCGCTTCTGTTTCTTCTCTTTTCTTTGCTATTCATGTCCTTTCTTAGTTTTCACATTCACTTTTCCCCAACCTTCTTTCTAGTATTTTCCCTTTGCTGCGGAACAGACCAGGAGTCAGAAGGTCTAAATTCCAGGTCTGGGTCATCACTTATCAGGTATAAAGTCTTGGGCAAGACTGTTAATCTCCACGGCTTCAGTTTCTTAATTTGTGAAACAAAGATGACGGTAGTAACTCTTTCTGTCCATTCCTAGGAGGGTTGTTGTCAAGGGCAGCAAATAAATGTCCAAGTTTTCTATAAATTGTAAGCCGTTGTACAAAGTGAAGGGACTATCACTGGTCCTTCCTTTTCTCTCTTAACGACATTTCTCTATTTTCAGAACTCTCTCCCCTGCTTCGGATTCTTTCTTATGTCTTGTTTTGACTTCACTCTTTTTCTGTTTGCTTTTTCTTCCTTCTTCTGTCATGGATATATGTTCCTTTTTGCTGTCTCTTGAAAAAGGATAGAAACTCTTTTCTGTGTTCTCCAGTCAATTGATCTGACAAAAAGTCTGAATGTCTCACTACCTACCATTTCCATCAACACCAGCGGCTCCCTGTCATGTCAAGGATCAAATGTAAAATCCTTTGTTTGACTTTCAAAGCCCTCGATATCTTACCTCTGACCTTTTGGTACCTTTCCTTTTCTTGAACTTTACTATCTTACGTGTACTCTGTGATCCACTGAAATGTGCCTCTTTTCTGTTCCATGGAGAAAGCTTTCTATCTCCTGAATTTTCACTGGTTTTCTCTCAGACCTGGAACTCTCTCCCTTCTCATTTCTGCCTCCTGGTTTCCCTGACTTCCTTCAAGTCTCAGACAAAGTACCCCCTTCTGCATAAAGTCTTTTTCATTCCTTCTTACTCTTAGTAACTTCCCTCTGAGATTCTCTCTAGTTTGTACATAGTTGTTGCCATTCTGTTGCTTCCTAATATTAGACTATGAGATCTTTGAGACTCTCTTGTATCTTCTTTGCCCAGTACTTAGTAAACTGCCTGGTACATAGTAGGCATTTAATAAATGACAGCTGACTAATTGGCTGCCCCTATTAAAATCTCCTAGGATGAAAAATGTACTGGGGACTCACTTCACTTTTCTTGCCTGGCTATTCAGTGCCCATATTTATTTTCATTTGTAGAGCTGGTCAAGAAGTGTGTCATGTAACAGGTACATAAAGTGAAAGAGTGCCTACCAAAGTTGAACAGTAAGAAAGTAGAAAAAAAGTGATGAATCTGACATCTACATCTGAACTAGTCAAGGGGAGCCAGAGCATAATCACTGAACCATTCAAAATTGTCAAGATACAAAGAGTTATCTAGCAAAATATAATATATACATATAGCTATTTTTCTATGTCTTTTGGATATATACATTATATACATTATACACCATTATATATACATTATACACCATAGCCATAGTGTAGACATCACATAGTAGATGTATAACATCATATACTTCATGTATGTCCATGACAACAACTCATAACCATATAGTACTTTAAAGTACTTTAAAGTTCACAAAACTTCTCCTACATATACCAGGGCAGCTATAAATAAGAGGTGTCATGGTGTATGAATAAGAGTTCTGCAATTAAAGTCAGGAAAGTCTGAGTTCAAATCCTACTTCTGACATGTACTAATTATATGGCAGATGACAAAGTACTTCACCTCTCAACTTCAACTTTCTCATCTGTCATAAAATGGGGATAATATCACCTGTTGTGACTTCATCATGGTATTGTTGTGAGACTCAAGTAAGATAATGTATATTAAGCACTTTGCAGATTTTAAAATCAGTTACTATAATCACTATATAAACTAATGTTACACTTATACTATATGTGGAATGCATAATATATATAATGTAATAATAACAGATAATTATATTAAAGTAAATATTTTCCTATTTTGATAATCACAAAAGATCTTATGATTTATCGTCACAAAACTAACAAACATTTTATGATTGTCCTAAAGTGAATCACCTGGAAGTTGTCCTCCAGTAGCTGCATCCTCTCTCTTGGATAAAGTCATCATGAACACATTATAATGGTGGATAATTATGAATAATTATGAATTATGAATAAAAGAATTTCAACTATGATTCCAGGTCTGTCTAGCAAGTGAATGATTTCTGAGAAAAGGAAATAATTTCAACAATACTTAAATAACTTAGTCACAGTTTACTAACATGTGAATCTACGTTGAATAAAATACAGGAAAATTGGTGCCCTCATCTACATATTTCATCCAAAGCATAAAGTGAGAGAAGGAGAAAATTTTCTCATTTTTCTTCTTTTTCTCTCTTACCATTTTTCTTTTAACTAAATATTATCAGTAAGACCTTGTGAAATTCAAATTTAAGAGACCAATAAATTAAAATAGAAAAATTGGAATATATAGATATTTTCAGAAAGGGAGTATTTTCATAGTGCTAATCCAAGCAGTTATTAATAACTCACTAGGTCAACAAGTTATCCTTTCTCAAACAAGTCAATGTGAAGCCTCCCTCCCCACGCTCCACATAAACTTCCTAGGGCTCTTGGATGCCAACTTCAAAGACATACCCCCCAATAGTTGGAATCTTTTTATTTTGCAGTACAACAAAAAATGGTATCTGCAACAATGAGTCATCTACTGCAGTTCAACAACAATCTGTCCTTTTCATAGCTCTGCAACCCTTCAAAAAGAAAGTCCTATCTTTTAATGACACACATAAATCCCCTCACTGCCTAAGTGCAAAACATAATTAATCCAGGACTTTTTATGATTAATGAAACACCCTGAAAAACACCACAGTACCAGAGATAAGCTTATTACATATACCTGGGGAAAATAACTTCTCTCATTTTGCTTAGGTGCATTTTATTTATATTTCTGGGCTTAGCTATCATGTAGTATCAGCACATGCTAAACCACCTGTTAGAATCACTTTTTAAACTTTTTAAAGTATGAAATATTTTGTTTTCAAATATTGTCTTGTTCTTTAAAAAAAAATTTCCAACTTGTGGCTGCAATAGGACATTTACAGGCAGTAATCTCTTAGATACAGCTGCTGGATATCATTTCACTTTATTAGAATAATTTTTCATATTTTAATCCATATACAGCACATTACAAAGAATATTACTCCTTGGAGAATCACAAAAAGGAAATCTTCTAGGTTCCATTTATATACACAAAGATGGTCTCAGGAAAATTAAAAACAAAACCATCAAATTCTCATCTTAATTCAAGTGCCATTCATGCCCTTCCCCCCTCCCTTGCCCCACTCCCCACCAATAATATTTAATTATTTTAGCACTTCCTCTGGGAGGAAAAAAATAAATAGGTATAAAGCTTAATTTTCAAGACAGACCTAATGGTAGATAATTTCTCTGCTCTAAGTCATCAGGAGTATATATAACATGTAAGAAATATAATACAATTCCTTTACCTGCTTCGGTGTAACCCCAGGCATGCGGATGTCCAATGCAAAATCTGATGAATCAATAGGGATTACTGGCCTGGTGCTACCAAGGCATTCATTGGAAAATGATCTAGTAGTTTCCTTATACCTGCAAGGGGATACAAAGTTTTAAGAACCTTGAGTACAATGGAACTTTAAATTAATATGAAAAAATAGGATTTTCACCCTCTTGCTATAAATCCTTCTAGATAGTCTCATGTATTTAGAAAAAATAAAAACAGTAGACTTTCTAGCCATGTAATAAGTTCCCCAAAATATTTTCTAACTCAGGGCTAAGATAAAATAAAAAATAGTCAAATGAAATACATTTAATATTTGCTTTTACACTACTCAAAAAGGGAATTAGTGAAATGATTAATGAAATTACAGTGTCTCATATGTGAAAAGATATGTCAATTTCTTTAACCTGAAAATAGTAACTATAACCCAGTAAATTTTTATAACTCCATCAAGGGTTGGTTCAAAGATTATTATAAATACTGCCAGTCAAGAACAAAAACAAAACATGTTCTTAGTACTAAGCAGAGTTCTAAGGGGGAGGGGAGATCATTGAATGAAAAAGAGCTATGTGAACACATAAATATTTAACAGGGTCATTAACAGAAATGTGTCTACAGCTCAGTGCTTTTGGGTGAGCTGCTGGAGTCCATGATCTATCCCACTCCCCCACCGCCAAAGTCTAACAAGATATTTTATACTTCTAGATGTGATAACAAGAGAGTGTTTAAGTTTAAACAACTGTAACATGATTTCTAGATAACTCACTGGCAGAGGGAAAGACTGGTATTAGCATTCAAAACTTCTCATTAGAGTTTTGAAAAACAGGAAACCTGGCTGCCACACAAGGGGTTCATTTCACAACAGAGACCTAGTTTTCGAGAAGTTACACCCACAACAAATAAACAGTTTCAATAAATTATATTTAGCTGGTACCTGCTTCTAAGACTCACAGCTGAGAAAGTGATTGCACCTTTAAACAGCATGCACAAAAACCATCCTAAACATCAGCTCTCCCACAAAACCCACCTCTTAAAGACAGATAGTGGGCTTCTAAAACCCAAACAGCTGTTTTGAAAAACAAGGACCAGTATTAGCAGGTTATTAAGGAGGCCAGCCATGTCCACCCTGCTGTTTCTGGCCCGATTAGAGCTGGAGAAAAAGGGGAGAAGCGATCTGTCGGGTGTGATGCCAACAATTAGGTAGCAGTAGCTGGATCAATTCACTACTTCATCATCCTTTGCTCTGCAGGCATCTCCCACAGCGCTGGACAAAGCATCTGTCTTGGAAGGTGACGCACGGTGTATCAGGAAGGTGGACGATGCTATGTCGCTTCTTATCATTAGCTGCAAAAAAAAAAAATCTGCTGGAAGAAATCTTTCCCAGCGAGGTTACGCTCTACTTTTTTCCAGTCAAGAGGCAGAAGCAAAGAGGTAGTCCTGATGGGTGCCCTGGGAAGCGTTCGGCTCCAGTGCTCCTTTCAGACCGGCAGGTGACTTATCCATCCACACTAACAGAGGCTGTGAGGGATATCACACAGACCCACGTCATTCATCATTCGGAACCTGCAAAAATAGAAGCAGATAATGGATGACTAACACATTACAGCACTTGTCCTCAGCAAATCCCTGTTGAGGCTTTTTAATACATTAATACTTTCATAAGCTCTAGCCCAGCCCAGTGAGAAATGCCTTGGCTGTTGATCTCTGCTTTCCTCCACCCCCACACAATTACCATTCCACATTTCCTTCCTCATCTCTTTCCCCTCTATGACTAAAAAAGCATTTCAAGCCTCCAATAATATCTTGCTCTAGCTAAGAAAAGTTATTCACATAATAGATTACTGTCATAAGAAAAAGACAACTGAAGGAGAAGCAGGGAGAGAAGTTGAAACAGAGCATTTAGATACAACAGTATTCAGAAAAAGACATGCTGCTATATGCACCGTGAAGTCTTTTACAAATTCTGTAGATTATGAACTATTAAGTGGGATGATACAGAAATAGCAGTGCCTAACTTTCAAAAGGTATTTCAATTTTGGGGACATGAATAAAAAGATACAAACAGTGCCACTTAGCTAACATCTACTATACACTAACAAGCATGTTACGACGAGATTCCCAAGACTGACAAAACTATCAGGACATTTAGAACTACAGTCATATTTTAATAGTCTGTGGAAGGAGTTCTACCAAAATAAACTTGTTTGAATATATATGGCTTCTTGTTCCCTGAACGTTTCAGTGTAAGTTTTAAGGTTCACATTCAAAATTCAGATATTTAAAATCACACATCACTGCCTCTATATTAACTTTATTAAAAAAGATTTATTAAAAGACTTAGTTATTTAAGAATGATTATTATATCATTCACCATAACCACAGGGGTAAACAACATATATCCAACCAGCAGGCTAAGAAAAATAAATAATTCTATGTTAGCATAATATAAAAGTTTCAAAATAATATATTTTATATGCTTCCCAATTCAAAAGATAAAATATGTGAAATGTACAAAGTTCATCATAACTCTTTAAGAAATATACCTTACACCAAATATAAGGCATGCAAGGTTAAACCTCCAAAAAAACCCAAAACAAAACAAAACAAAAAAACCTTGTTGCAAAGGAATTGTTCCGTGAAAGCTGAGGGCCTAATCACAGAAAGGGAACTATTGACAGTGAAGTATTAAGCTAACTAAAAACAAAGCCAGGTCAACGCTAATCAGAGGTGGGAAGAAGTTATTTGAGTGAATGAGAAGGAAACAAAGTCATTGGACAATAACTGGACATAATAACTCGAGTTGACCCTTAAAATCAATCAAACAACCAATCAAGATTTAATTAAGGACCTCCTAGATGCCAGGCATAGTGCTAAGTACCTGAGAAACAAACAAACAAACAAACAAAAAAGGCAAAAAACAGTCCTTACCCTCAAGGAGCTTACAATATAATGGAGGGAGCAACATGCGAACATATACAAAGCAAGCTATATAATTCAAAGAGTGAAAAGAATTTTAAGGCTCTGTTTTCCAGAATTTTTAGTTGCCTTGGCAGTAAATTTTCCCATATGCGAGCTTCACTATCATCTCAAGTTTGTGCCCATTCCTCCAATGGAGGCTGTCAATTAATCAACAAGCATTTATTAAATGCTTACCATATGCCAGGCATTCTGTGTATTAACGGGCTAGTGCCCACTGGGTTTCTGAGAAGACTATTTTGTAGTCACAGTTCTTACCATGTAATCTTAGGAAATACTAATTCTGTGAGTTAATCATGTTTTATATTACATGAAAGATTCTGTAGATATGAGAAAGTCAACTAAAACTATTTTAGTTTACATCCAGACTACATTGAAAGTAAGGTAAAAATTATTTAGGGTAGCGTGGTGGCTCAGTAGATAGAACACTGGGTCTGAATTTAAGAAGACCTGAGTTCAAATCTGACCTCAGATACTTCCTAGCTGTTTGACCTTGAGCAAGTCACTTCACCCTGTTTGCCTCAGTTTTTTGGCGAAGGAAATGGCAAACCACTCCAGTATCTTTGCCAAGAAAACCTCAAATAGGGTCACAAAAAGTTTGAAGGAATCACGATAACAACAGAATTATCCATAAAATTATCAATGTAAATGCAATTCAATTATTATCTATTATGAAAGACCTTACAATTAAAATCAGTATTTTCACTTTTAAGTAAGTTCAAAATGCACTGTCTTGAGATCATATGTAAAATAGCCTTTTATATGTGGTGTGGGAAGTGTTTGCTCAGGTGAGGAGGAATAAGCCAACAGGGGCAGGAAGGTGTTAAAATTGTCTGGGAGGTTGGGTGGATGGAGAAGATGCGAAGCTAAAGCCTACACTTTGTCTTAAAATAAAATATGAAAATATTGAATTTGATATGTGTTGGGAAGTCATGAGAATATTAGTCAAAGTTGAGAAATTTAATTAAGAATAATCTTGTTATTTTCCTTGTGGAAGTATTTTCAGGACCGAATGATTTGGTGACTAATAGACATATTCAGAGGGAGTCTGTTACAGATCATAAGGACTGAAAAAAGAAAATTGTTACTGTTGCTAAGTTGGTGCTGCAATAGAAGCACGGGCTGTATGGTACCAGTGAGATTTTCTATTATTTCTCTAATAGGTATTCAATCAATGTTGACTGTTAGGGGAGGATTACCTCATAGTTACGATGTCACATGATATGAGTCTAATAGCCCTATGCCGAAAATGACCAGTTGAATTGCTACATCTTTGGGAATTTGTAGATGTGGAGGCACATAGGAGTCATTTTCCACATTTATTGTAACCTGAGCATTACAAACTCTCATAAATTTCTATCCCCAGTAATTTCAAATGATAGTTAATTACAACTGAACTAAGATAAAATAGATTATTCTAAAGCAGAGTGTTCTGGTTTTGTTTAGTCCTTTATTTCTATAAGACAATTACTGTTGCGATTTGTCACCAAAGGGAGTTTTTTTTTACTTAGCATAGATATAAATATAAATATATTTACATATATATTATATATGGCATATAAATTTTAGGCATATAAATATAATACCTGATATATTTCAATAAAAATTATTTGAAAATATATAATTATCTCCAATGAGATAGGCCAAGGGCATAGTGATAATGGCTCTAAAATATTTGCTATTATACTTGTAGCAATTCTTTACTTATATTTATATAATCACTATGAATTAAGTTGAAAAACCTTCTTACAGGGTGAGAGAGAATCCTTCACCTTTGCAAAGAAAATACAACCTTGCTGGGCTAACCAGTTCTGGAAAGGTAGTACTGGTATTAGAACCAGAACTTTTTAATACAGCAAAATGGATAAATATATATGTATATATACACATATATAGTATACTATTACTATTGTATCATTCATTTTGCAATATTAAAAAGTTCTGGTTAGCATCCATATCATTTTTTAAAGGTAGCTTAGCCACTGCCAGTTCAGTATCTACATAGCAATTAGGAAGTGTCTTTTGTTTTTTTTTACAAAAAATATTATTGGGTGCTTGGTCATTTTACTTTAATATTTCAAGGCGTTATGCCATAGGTTTTCTTCATCCACACACACTGTAAGTCCTCTTGTTGATCATTAAGGGAAGCCTTGCCCAGTTATCCTGTCCTCAGAGATTACCTCTGATTTATCCTGTATATATCGTTTGTACACATTGGATTTCTTCCCCAAGTCCAACATCAAGACTACAAAAAGAACAAGATTAATCCCTAGTCACCACCTGGGATTCTTTCCAAAATGATTAACTTATCTTTTATTTAGGGAACATTTGAAGAATGAGTCCAAAATTGGTATTTAATGATCTACTAAAAGTTCAAAAGATTTTTCTTTTTCAGTAATGTGTCAAGAATTGAAGTTGCCAAATGGCAAGGGAAAAGTACACGGTGGACATGAACTACGTGCAAAATACCATAAACCATAATTTACACAGCAGAAATAGCTTAATGGATTCCGTCATGATGAAAAAAGTAGAATTGAACATGCTGTGACTGCAAAGGCTAACTGATGGACACTGAGTTTTACTAGTATCCTTATGATAGCCAAACAACTTAAGGAAGACTGATTGTTGGGTAGAAGCCTATGGCAAACTAATGATATGATTAGAATATGGATGAGTGTTACAGAGAGTGGGTATAGGCATGGATGGATCATGATCCACATCTCTGGAGGGAACACTCTTATCAGTGAGATCACACATCCATTGGAAAGTCAACCAAGTATTGTAAATGTTGTTCAGTCTTTTCCATCTTGTCTGACTTTTTGACTCCGTTTGGGGTTTCCTTGGCAACAATACAGAAGTAGTTAGTCATTTCCTTCTCCAACTTATTTTACAGACAAGAAACAGGCAAACAAAGTTAAGTGACTTGCCCAAGGTAACATAATCAGGAAATATCTGAAGTCAGATTTTAATTTATAAAGATGTCATTCTGACTCCAGGAATTTTATCCAGCATTTCCTTTTAAGGAACTATTTCTTTTAGACATCGACAGGCAGCTGGTGTAGCAGTTGATAGTATTGGGCCTAAAGTTGGGAAAACCTGAGTTCAAATCTAGTCTCACATACTCGCTTCCTATGGGACTCTGAGCAAGTCACAACCTCTGCCTCAGTTTCCTCAACTATAAAATAGGTATAACAGCACTTGCCTCTCAGAGTTGCTGTAAGGACCAGATAAGATTTATAAAAATGCTTAGCACAGTGCCTGGAACGCAGTAGGCACTATATAAATGCTTAATCCCTTCCTCCTGTATGTCTTATCATCAGTGTTACAGAAGAAGATAATAGTGGTTGAATGGGGAGGGGGGGGTAAAGTAATCAGTAATCAACAAAATGGACTTAATCATAGCTTTCCATTTTAAAATGGCTATATGAAAACTCCTGGAAAAGCCCATCTGCCTCCAAAAATACTCCAGCAAAATTCTACAAAACTCCCAGAAGAAATAGTGATCAAGAAAGCCAAAAATAAAATGTATTCCAAGATTTGGTCTTTTTAAAAATCCCTTGAGCAGTCTGGTATTGTGTGATGCGGATTATGATTCCTTGGTGTCTGAACTATTTCTTTTTAGCTATTTGCGCAAGTGTTTTGAGGGGGGAGAGACAGAAGCTCTGAATTTTGGCTCTGAGATTCTTCATTGTTCTCAGTTGGTTTGGATATTTGCTCCCTAAGTCATGTCAACAAGCATTTATTAATCACTTCTTAAATAAGAGGCACAGTGCTAAGAGCAGAGAATTACAAATATAAACAAAAAGAAAGAAAGTCCCTTCCTTCAAGGAGCTTACATTCAAGAATACAATATACAAGAGAGAGCTTAAAAGCTTAGTGGGAACAAACATTGAAGACTATGTTTACATGAAATTGGAAAGAAACAAAATACTACTAAAAGTAGGAGGAAAAGTTTAGTGGGGAAAAGGGGGAGTACCCAAATGGGGCCATTGTTTAAAAACTCTGAGGTGTGAGAAGTAGAGCCAGGAGAGGAATGAAGAAATTATCAGCTTTCTCACTTTCCTTAATGCCAGATGGATTCTTTGGATTTTCACTTTTCCTCTCTGTTTCCAATAGCTCTGGGGATGCATCCTTTATCATTACTTCAACTATGGTACTCAGACTATTTGTTTGCTCATGGTTTTCGGAAAGAAAAATGATTATCAAATTATATTTCATCAGTCTATTTCCCAGGTTGATTTTGATGGAAGATACCTCACGTACTATTACAATTTTCTACTCTTTAGGGTTTGTCCTGTTGTTTATCTCATTGAACCATCGAGTTCTCTTGGCTCCATCTTATTTCAGAAAGGTATCAACTACTTGGGTCAAGTTCTCTACCTTCTGTTTACAGCTCTTTCCAATTTTTTAAGAGTTCTAATTTCATTTTTTTTAAATCCTTATATCCATTATGGAGTCCTTGTTGGGTAATAAATTCTATTTTTTTTTTGAGACTATTTATGCTTTCTTCTTCTAGGTTTACCTTTGGGCTGATCTTAAACCATATTACTACTTTTCTACTGTTTACCCATTTTTCCTGGATTTTGAGTTTGTATCAGAATCAGGTTCTTTCCCTCCAATATTCTTTGAGAAGGTAGGCAGATATTGCTTGGCATTATCTTTGCTGAACTGCAAATGCTACTGCCACTGCCTTGATTAAATTCTAGATGGGTTCCTGCTTATTTTTACCCTTTGATATTCCTGACCTGGGACTGTGAGCTCAGTGCAGAGCTAGAACCAGTCTCCATCCTTTGCTTTGATTCCCGACTTCTCATTCTGTCTTTTGGCAGGTCAATTAGAATCCTGACTTTGGCCCTGCCTCTGGTTCCTTTAACTTTCACTGTCACAACTTGGAAGCTGGCTTTGTTCCTTGATAAGAGCCCGAGGGATAACGACCTGATACCACAGACTACACTGGCTCTCTGCCTTCTGGATGGATCCTTGCCTTGTCTCCATCTCCTTGACCTCCTGGCACTGTTACTGAATATGTGTGAAGGGCACTGTGCCTCTCTTTCTCTGGGTGGTCATTTACTTGGAACTAGGCTTCCTCTAGGCCTCTAAAAGGGCCCTGAGGCCTGCCTCACTGCTTTTTGCCATTCCTTGCCCAGGTACTCTCTCTATCCTTGGCCAAAGTCCCTGTCCTGCTGGCTTCAGAATTGGATTTCAGGAGATAAAGCTGTTTTCTAACAACAACAGCCAGCTAGTCATCCCAGTGCCAGGCAATGATGCTAAGTGCTTTACAAATATCCTCATAACAACTCAGAAAGGTGGGTGCTATTATCCTCCCCATGTCTTAGCTGAGGAACTGAGGGAAACAGAGGGTAAGTGTCTTGCCCAAGGTCAAACAGCTAGTAAATGTCTGAGGCTTGATTTGAATTCAGGTCTTTTTGATTCTGGGTCCAGTGCTCTATTTATGACATCACCTAGCTGTGGGGCCCCACCCAGAATGCCAGGAAGCTTCAAGAAGTACAGACCTGTCCAGGATGGAGGGGCATATTGATAATCCCCCTTTGGTTTTTAGCAACCGTTCTTTCCTCAATAGCCCTTTAATATTTTTCCTGGATAAGCTGGGCTCAGTTGAACCCTTTCAAATTCACAACCTTTCCTAGAAGTAAATGTTCAAGATAATAACAATAATATGCCCGAGTATTATTAGATACTATACTAGGCAATACGACCATTATATGTGATTAGATGTTATTACACAGAATAACACTGCTATTATTAAATAATAACAGTATTTATAATAATAGCATTTATACCGTGTTTCAAGGTTTGCAAAGTACTTTACACATATTACCTAACTGGATCCTTACAACAACCATGTGAGGTAAATTCAAATACTATTCTCTTTTCACAAGAGGAAATGGAGGCTAAGAGAAGTCAAGCCACTTGCATAAGGTCACATAGCCAGTGAGTGTCTGACGCAGGATTTGAATACAGGTCTTCTTGACTTCAAGTCCAGTGCACTAGTCACTGTGCCACCTAGCTGCCATCTCTACATTGAGGTAAGGCATATAGATTCAAATTTTGTGGGCTCCTGTGAATGTTTCCCAATAATATAGATTAAGGTGTTACCCATATTGGTTCATAAACTTTTAGAACACTGGCAGAATTTTTTTATCTCAATTTTTTTTATCTAAATCTTCAAGTAAGAAGAGTTAAAGTAAGAATTCATGGTTTTTAAAAAAAATCATCAGCTTGCTCATTGGTGCTCAATTATGTATGTTTCTATTATATTTAAGTTTATTCAGAATTGCAGAAGGTAAAGAAATCACACAAAAACAAAAAATCCATTATTGTTGCAAAAAATTTAACAACTATAATATTTAAAACTTGTTGGTGGGGAGGAGGCAAGAAAGACTGATTTATCTCTTTTTAAGTTACATGTTACTCAATATTAGAAAAATCTAGAAGGAAAATTTAGCCCAAAAAAGAGAATAAAGCAGAAAAGAAACCACAGAGATTTACAAAAAAATAGCAATAATTTTGTTTCAACTTCAGCTAAAGGTCATGGATTTGACTACAAACCATACAAAATTTCACCAATGAAGTGTTCTTTGAAAATAAGTGTTGGCTTTTTTGGTAGCAAAAAAAGAAGAAAATAAAATGGGTGGGTGTTGGTCTATTGGGAACACTGAATAAATTGTGGTATAGAAATGTAATGGAATATCCTTCCCATCTCTGAGGCTCAAAACTTTACTATTTGTGTGACTTTGGTCAAGTTCCCTAACCTCCATGGGCTTGTTTCCTCTACTATAAAACAACAATGCTGGAACAAATGGCCTCTGATGGCCCTTCCAGCTTTCTATCAGTGATTCCACTTCCCTTTTCTCTCTCCCTTCTGCCAAGATCTTATATTATTTTATTATAGAAACTCGGAGAAGCATGGAAAGAATTTGTAACAAAAAAATATGCACAATCACTATAGCATCATAAGTTAAAACAATAACAACACTGAAAAGAAGCTGAATTTTGATTAATTGCTGTGACCCATTGTGGTCCTGAACAACAGATGATGAAAAATCCTTCCTCCTTTTAGCAAGTAGAACAGTGGGCACCATAGTTGTGAAGTAATACACTGTCCCATTCAATCACTGGAGGCATTTGTTTTGCCTAATTTCAGAGTCTTTTTCTTTGCTACAATTGGTTCTGAATTGGGAGACTAGACTAAATTCAGATATCATTATGATAAACTAGCAAAAAGCGTAAGTACCACTCCCACTTTTCCTCTTCTTTCTTCTTATAAGTTTATACCTCATCAGAACCTAATGAAAATCAAGTTTTCTTTTCAAAAACACACACGTATATTCTGACCTTTTTTCTATTTTACTTTCAAAAGAATCTATGGTATTTTATATGTATAAAAGTAATATAATACGGTGGTTGACTAGAATAATTTGATCCACCTTAATGACTGGTATAGACTGTTGAACCATTAATTCAGAGACTATTATCAACTCTGTAAGCAGCTGAAAAGATTGGACTGGACCCAGGTAGGTTTCATGCTTCTATATTTGATATATTTATGAGAATATAAGCATATTGCCCAAGTTATTCATGGACGTAGCAGAGTATTTATGTTATCTTTCATGAGAAAATTTAATTGGGACCAAATTTTTGAAACATTCAAAAGGCTGACTTAAATAGTGCAGAAATGATGAAAGTCTTTATGACATAAACAATAATAAAACACTCCAATTGCCTTTCTCTTTAACTAAAAGTCAGCAATTTGACTCGGAATAATTACTAAATTAAAATTTAGCTCAGTCTAATTCACTTCTTCCTGAATCATCTTAAAGTCTTGTTATCTTTACATTACATGCTTACCATCAAAACTGCTAACAACAAAAAGAGAAAATACAATTTGCTTTCAAAGAACAGATCAACATCTTTTAACAGTAGGTGTTATCATAACAAAATGTTCATTTTAGCTACAGAAAAAAATGAATGGGTTAGACAGTATTAATTATTTGCTTAAAAGGGCACAAAACATAAGAAGATAAATTTTCCCTTGCATTTTGATATTTAAATTACCATTAGTATAACATTGTAATGAGATAAAAGTTCATTAAGGCAGCCTTTATTTTACTTTGTTATGCAAAAATAAGACACAGTAGAGGGGAAATTCTTTATTGAGTCACAATTATCTTCCAAGGATATAGAAAATGAGATGTCGCTAAAAATATTTAAGTTTAATTATACAGTACATATAGATACTGAATAAAAATACATATGCACACTGTGGAAGGATGTCAGTCATACTTTTGAAACCTTTTACTTCTAATTTTTGCTTTCAAAGAGAAACCACTCAGGACAGACTTTGCCTTCTCTGTCGTTGTTAATTATTTCAAGAGTCACCCCAAGCAAAGTTGGTGAGGAAATAATTACCCTTTTGGTCCTATTGCTCTCTAATAATTGGGTGTGGAAAACTTAGCAGGCTGGTTCCACCAAGTAAGACTTTTCCCATAGTAAAATGTTCAATTTCACTCATAGTTGAAATTACTACTATAGTTATTCTTGCCTGTTTCCTGCTTTCCTTCCTTTCCTGTCCAAGAAAAGAAAACTTGATTGGACCATCTATTCCCTTCCCTTCACAATCCCTTCACAAGCTCCCTGCTAGCTAATTACTCTCTACCTTGGATCACCATCACACTTCCACTCAACAAACATTTATTAAGCTTCTACTACATTCAAGGTTCTAGGTTGGATGCTGAAAACAAAATGGTACCTGCTCTTAAGGAGTTCACAACGTATTTGAGTAGCATGACATTCACAGAGACGTAAATGTACAATGTATTTAGGGGAATTTCAATAGGGAAGGGGAAATAGGAGGGGAAAATCAGGAAAGATTCTTTCCTATTTGTGATTCTATTTAAAATTGTCAGCAGGGACACTCTTTCCTTCAGAGTCAACAGTGTTTTGAAGATTCCTAACTATCCATGATTGATTTTAAAAATCAGTCAACCTTGTTACAAGATTCCTTCCCCTCCTCCCCATTTAAAGATCAGAGAATAAAAACAGTGAAGCAAGCTGCCCTCTCCTCTCCTTGTTTCCTTATTCTTTATAATCATCAACACCAAAATTTTATTGACTTTCTACTGTGTATAAAGCCCTCTGAGAGATACAAATAAGTATCCTTATACTGAAAGAGTTCACAAATTAGTTGGAAAAGGAGGATGTAATATTAATGATAACATTGCTTTACTATAGCAAAGCAATCTGCATGAACAATTTTATTTGATTCTCCAATCACGTGAGGTGAGGTTAATAATATGTTACTACTCCTAATTTATAAATGATAGAAATGGAATTTCAGACAGGTTCAATGACTTGCCTAAAAACAAAAACTAAAAAACAGATTAAAAACAATGTTACATGTGACTATAAGGCAATGAGACCAATTTTTATATGGGATTTTGGGAATCATTTCACTGCTTGATAATCATACTTTCTATATTATCAGCATCAAATGTATTTGCTGCAAAAGACTTTCTCCCTTTCCTTAACTATTTTACCTTCATCAGTACGTGTTCCCAAGCATAGAGAGTTCCTTCCACTTACTGCCTACATCAACAAGCTTTTATTGAATACCTTCTACGTGTTGGGCACTCTGCTAAAGGCAAAGTATAATACATGGTCCCTTCCCTCAGAACGTTTACATCTAATTGGGGAAAAAGATACATTAATAATTTACGTGTATATAAGTATATATAGAGAGTACATATGCTTATATGTAAGTATATACACCTATAGGTGTGTATACATACATATGTGTATATACACATATACACAAAAAGTGACAAACTTATATATCATCAGGGCAGCACGGAGTAATAGATAGAAAGCTAAAAGGGAGGAAGACATGAATTGAATTCCTGCCTCTAGTATATAATAATTGTGTGACTCTAAATCCCTCCAGACAACTTCTTAGAACAGTTGTTGATACACATTGGTAGAGAGAATTTCTTTTTTCTGTAGTGCCTCTACCATAAAAAGTACTAGTAAATCACCAAAGATACTACTAAAGAAAAGGCCAGGGTGTAGAATCATAGCATTTTGGTTCTGGAAGGAACTTCACATAGTAAATAAGTCCAATCATTTTGCTTGTATAAGGAGAATCTGAGGTACACACATGCAAGTTACTTGTTCAGCTTACATGATTAGTAAGTGACGGGGTTTGACCTGAATTCACATACAAACAATTATAATACAGGGTCCCAATACTCCAGGTATTCATAAATTAGTTGGAAAAAAGAGGGCATTTTATTAACGATAGTTCTATAACTATGGCTTACCTTTATAATCTAGTGCTCTTTCAACTTTATGAGCTGACTCTGTCTACAGTAAAGATTCTGCATTGAACAACAACTGAACCCAGAACCCTGGATAGAAAGCAAGAAATATACCAATGATTTAATGATTTATATTCATGCAGAATCTGAAGAATTAGTAGTAGTAGTAGTAGTAAACAGCAGCAGCAGTAGTAGAAATAGTACATGTACATACTAGATACCCAATAAATGATCCATTCACAATACAGTATATATCAAATAAGCTAAATAAATACCTTTACCATACATGTGGCATAGTATAAAATAACCCAAAATAATTTAAAGGAGTTCAAACAGGGAGAGATTATTTGGGGTTCTAGGGAAAGCTTTACTGAAGAGTTAGGACTTGAGCTGTCCTTTAAGTAGGGATAGGAGTGAGTAGAAAGTCATCCTGGTTAAGGGAAATAGTGGGAATAAAGGTGAGGAAGGAAGCATGTTTTATTCAAGGAGTAATGAGCTTATTTAGCGAGATAATAAGTTAGAGAGGTAGGCAAGGATCAGATTGTGGAAAGTTGTGAATGTCAAATATTTTGGACATTCATTTAAGGGAAAGAATGAGAAGACATTTAAAGTTTTTAAGTAAGAACATGACATGTAGAACATGATGGTTTAGGAAGATTTATCTGATGTGTTGAACAGATTGATGGGAAGGGGGAAGACTGGAGGCAGGAACATGAGTTGGGAGATTAATCATAGTTTAAAAATGAGAGGTGGCCTGGTGGCAATGGAAATGGAAAGTAAATGATGGATACAAGGTCCATTCTGAGATACACTGGAAAGGACCAGTGTAAAACAGTTATTTTAGGATGTCATTATATGAGGTAATATTTTCTTCTTTAAAACACGAACCTTAACTGAAAGCCATCAAAACAATATAACATCTGGAATCTATCAAATGGAAAAAATCTGATCAAATGGAAAAACAGAAATGATGAAGGAACAAATACTTATCTCCAAAAAACATTATCAATAGTTTAAAATCCTGGATTAGGGAATATTTTGCCTATGGTCTTAAAATGACTAAAGTACTGGACATATCCCCAGATTTAATAGCAATATCAAAAAGCAGTTGATTGCTTTTTTACACTTTAAAGTTACTTTAGAGGGGAGAAGCCAAGATGGAGGAGTAGAAAGACACCCATATGCTAGCTCCGAAACCACAGCCTATAAAATATCTGTAAAGAAGAACTCTTAACAAATTCTGGAGTGGTGGAAGCCCCAGAACAATGGAGTGGAGGAGATTTCTGTTCCAAGAAGCCCTGAAAAACCCTCACCAAAGGTCCATACCAGAGCGGAACCCAGCCCTACCTTGGCCACGGGGTCCCAAGAGGAGCAGGTCCAAACAGGCTTCAGGGATGGAATCTCCGGAAGTCGCGAAGGTCCCTCCACCCACAGGTGCTACAGGTCAGTGAGAGAGACTTCTGGGCTGACCAAGAGGGGATCGGGCATCTCCATAACTCAGGTCCCCTTGGGAGGCAGTGGTGGCCAGGGGCTCCTAGAGCAGGCAGGACCTCAGATCCATTACTAAACGTCTCCGTATAAACACCCTGAGGGAGCCTGGAAGGTGGCCTGCCCCCACCTGAGCACCAGAACTTAAGCTCACATTGAATAGCCCCTGAAAGCCCTGAGACAGGAGAGCAGCATTTTAATCTCAGACTACAAGCACTAGCTAGGCGGATCTAGGCAGGGGTGGAGAGGAACCTCAGAAGTCAAGTAACAGGCTGAGGAAATGCCCAGAAAAAGGAAAAAAAAATAAGACCATAGAAGGTTACTTTCTTGGTGACCAGATATTTCCTCCCTTGCTTTCAGATGAGGAAGAACAATGCTTACCATCAGGGAAACACATACAAGTCAAGGCCTCTGTATCCCAAACATCTGAAATAGATATCCAATGGGCTCAGGCCATGGAAGAGCTCAAAAAGGATTTTGAAAATCAAGTGAGACAGGTGGAGGAAAAACTGGGAAGAGAAATGAGAGAGGTCCAAGAAAAGCATGAAAAATGGGTCAATACCTTGCTAAACGAGACCCCCAAAAATGCTGAAGAAAATAACACCTTGAAAAATAGGCTAACTCAATTGGCAAAAGGGGCTCAAAAAGCCAATGAGGAGAAGAATGCTTTCAAAAGCAGAATTAGCCAGTTAGAAAAGGAGGTTCAAAAGCTCACTGAAGAAAATAGTTCTCTCAAAATTAGAATGGAACAGATGAAGGCCAAGGACTTTCTGAGAAACCAAGAAATCACAAAACAAAACCAAAAGAATGACAAAATGGAAGAGAATGGGAAATATCTCATTGGAAAAAAAACTAACCTAGAAAATAGATCCAGGAGAGATAATTTAAAAATTATGGGACTACATGAAAGCCATGATCAAAAAAAGAGCCTAGACATCATCTTTCATGAAATTATCAAGGAAAACTGCCCTGATATTCTAGAACCAGAGGGCAAAATAAATATTCAAGGAATCCACCGATCACCGCCTGAAAGAGATCCAAAAAGGGATACTCCTACGAACATTGTGG
>CM053772.1:143394409-143455682 GCA_028658325.1 Potorous gilbertii
AAGGAATAAAATGCACCCTCATTTTGGTATGAAAACCTCTCTTACCATACAGGAAAGTGGGGGAGATGGGGATAAGCAGGGTGGGGGGGATGATGGAAGGGAGGGCAATAGGAGGAGGGAGCAATTTGAAGTCAACACTCTTGGAGAGGGACAGGATCAAAAGAGAGAACAGAAGCAATGGGGGGCAGGATAGGATGGAGGGAAATATAGTTAATCTTACACAACACGACTATTATGGAAGTCATTTGCAAAACTACACAGATATGGCCTATATTGAATTGCCTGTCTTCCCAAGGGAATAGTTAGGGAGGGAGGAATGGGGAGAAGTTGGAACTCAAAGTTTTTGGAAGAACCGTTTTGTTCTTGCTACTAGGAAATAAGAAATACAGGTAATGGGGAATAGAAAGTTATCTGGCCCTACAGGACAAAAGAGAAGGTGGGGTAAGGGAAGGGAGGGATGATAGAAGAAAAGGTAGATTGGTGATAGGGGTAATTAGAATGTTCAGTGTATTGGGGAGGGGGAGGGGACAAATGGGGAGAAAATTTGGAACCCAAAATTTTGTGAAAATGAATGTAAAAAGTGAAATAAATACAATTTTTTAATAAAAAAATAAAGTAGATGAAACTTTAAAAAAAATAAAGTTACTTTACTGCAGCTTTCATTTCACCCAGTTTCTAATCTACACTTTCTATGTTTCTTCTAGACAAAGAAGTCATTTTTACACTTTAACATTTAATTTTATCAACATTGATGACATCTCTCTTTGAAAATAATCTCAGATATTCTTCCAAGCTTAAAATAATGAAATAAAAATGATGTTATTTTCAAAGGATCGTAGATAAACAGATGGGACCTTGCACACCATCTATTCCAGTCCCTTTATTTTACAGATTAAAAAAACCTGAAGCACAGAAAAACTCGGTGACATGTCCATGAATCCATAGACTTAAGGAATCATAGAATTTCTGCACCGGGAAAGATTATAGCCAATCCTTGTAAATTAGTACAATCCAGTTGATAATACCATTAATATCACTTTCACCGAAAAAAATCCTGCCATTTTCTGATGCGTTAACATTTGACAACACTCTTACTTTTTGGGCATGGTTTAGTAAGAAGATCACAGGCTTGGGAGTCAGAGATCTTGTGTTCAAATCATCAAAAGTTCCCATCGGTTTAATGAATTTGTACAGATGACTCCCAGAACTAAATATCCATCACTATTCTCTCCTGGCTCCAGTTAGATATTTCCAACTGTCTGTTAGGCATTTCAAACTCAATGCCCTTTAGGTATCTGAAATCCAATATGTCCAAAACAGAACTCAATTCTTCTCCTCTTCTTCAAATCCATTCCTCTTCCAAACAAAGGAAATAATTCCTTTGAGGATGCTCACAGTATCAGTATCATTTTAAATTCCTAATTATAATTATTGCCAAACCTTTTTGTTCCTACTTTCACGATATTTTTTTGCTTCATCTCCTTTATTTTACTCACACAATCAGCGCCCTTGTGTGGATCTTCATGGACTACTGGGATAATCCAAGTGCTCTCCCTGGCTCAAGCCTCTCTTCATTTTCCACATGAAGCTAAAGGTATTTTTCCCTAAAGTTCGTGTCACTCTCCTATGCAATAAGTTTGAGCAGCTGCCTATTTCCTTTACTATAAAATATAAAAACCTCGGTTTAACAGCCCTTAAAGTCTTTCACAACCTGGTCTTGGTACCTGCCCAGCCTGATATGCACTACTTTCTTTAGTGCACTTGGGAGTCTAGCCTTCCTGTTGCTCTGAAAATACATCATCTCCCACTCATTTTCAGTGAGTGTTTCCATACGTGGAATGCACATCTGACTCATGTAAGACTTCAGATCTCAGCTCAAGAACCAACAGTCTACGGGAGGTGCTTCCTTATCTCCCTATATGTTAGTGATCTTCCTCTCCCATCCCCAATTACTTAGAATTTACATTGTAAATATTTTGCATTTGCATATATAGGGATAGGTTTTCTCCCACAGGAGATGAGAGCCGGAACTATCTCATTTTTGTCTTCAGATTCCCTGCATTTATCGTAATACCTGGAACATAACTTACTAATTCTTATTGACTGACAGAAACAAGATGTCCCTTCCAGAATCTCTGCCAAAAAAACCCCAGGGAAAATATCCAACAAAGTGTCAGACAAGACTGAAAGGCTGAATGTCAACAAAATGTGCAGAGAAAGTTCAGGTATTATGTGCCTATATTATTTGTTTTGTTACCTTTCCTTATATTCTGGTTCCCTCAATAAGAATGATATATTATTACTCCAGGGTTAGAAGATAATCGTATTTTCATAATCAAACACGAGAAAAATATTTTAGATGGAAAAGGAGAGAATGAAAGGTAAATAACTTTTATTATAAACAGGTTGCCTGAAATAATTAATGACAACCAATTTTACTTTCAGCTAACCTAATTTTATAGAGATACTACGCAAAATAATTATTCCTAGGCTGGTTTGTTCCATATTTACAATGTCAAAATTGTGTTAATACATATACATATAATACATACCCATATTACAATATTCACAGGTTCAACTTGGTCAAGAAATATTAAAAAATCAGAACAGTTATCCATATGAAAAATTTTTCTGACATCAGCATCAATCAGATTAATTTATATCTGATTGGCACTACTAAGGTATGGGAAAAAACTTTCTGGGTTCTTTTCAATTTTGTCTATGTTAAAGTTACATAAATAAAAAAAATCTTCCTAAAGGAATTCTTAATAAACACTAGAGAGTTCTAATTTGATAAATAACAATTATCAAATTTTTAAGAATATTCCAAAGTTTTTGTACAAAAGTTGACACATTTTGATGACTAAACAATTTCATATTTTCTCTAAGTTTAGTTTTGAATTGGAAAAATGGGTTATTCATAAATATAATTAAAGCCACAATAGCTGCACAAATTCTACAACACCTCCATTATAAACCTGAGTATAAATGATATTTCAGCTTTATAAATATTTCAGGATTAAGAAAGAAAATATCAGTTTCAGTTACACATAGACAATGAAATCCAATATAAAAAGTCAAACATTTTAATTTTATTACAGGTTTATTAGTTACTATCATTGCCTACATTTCACATCTTGCATAATTTTGAAAGTTACTGTAAAGTTTAATTAAAATATGAATGGATCAAAATAAATAGCACCTTTAGTTTAATTATGATAGGTTATAGTAGGATTCTTCAATACATCTAAGATCTCACTGACGTGCGTTCTCCCTCCAATGATGCATATTAGAAGCCCTTCAAACCCTCCAGTCCCAGGTGGCTCTTATGCATGTGCTCCTCCTAGAACCCTTGCCCAGGAAGGCCACCCAACTGCTGATGATTTTAATCTAACTCTCCTGAAATTTTGTACATAATAGAGGAGCATACAGACCCTCCATTAATTATCCCTTACCGTCACTATGTGACCAACTCATCTGTTTTTTCCAATCACAAAATCTCTAGCAATATCATTTATAAGGTTTCTCCTCTGAAATTCTTTATTTGCAATTTGTCGCAGCATCCTCATGTCTGCTATTCACTTCTCCAATGCCCTTTGGTGTGACATGATGGCAAATTATGTTTTTAATTTTTACATTATCAACCCATTTTGTTTCTTAGTTTAATGGTACATTGGCTTTCAACATCTTCACCTTCCTCCTACACTTGATTTTTTTCACTTTAAATCTGAGAAGAAGAGTATTGTTTGAATTATTTGTTATCTGAACCCTGTTTTGACATCACTATTTAATATTAACCTTGGAAATTTTAACATTCTCTCCTTTCTTCCCTCCTACTCCAGCTCCAATTGCTGAAAAGCAATGATGCATCCAGAGTAACATAGAAATCAATGGAAAAAAGTAATTGAAATCTTTATTTCCTTTTTTTCCTACTTTCGGTTACTTCTTGCTTAAATTGAAAGATTATTTTAAGGAAGTCTTTGTGGGTATTTGAGAGTTAGAGAAAAAGAGATGAAGATATATAGCAGATCATTAAAACATAAGACTTCCTTTTCCTTCAAGTTTCAGATATAAGTTTATGAGTTGGGAGGAATAAGGTGAGATGGCTGCTACCGGGCCATCATTAGTCTCATGGACTTCCCTAACTGGAAGTGCACTATGGGACTGACATCACCACACCTTGGAAAAAAAGAAAAGAAAAAGGAGAGATAGTCATGGAAGTGAGGCAAACTCTCTAGCCAGAAAGTGGTAGAGGAATAACTATTCTTCTTTAAAATATTTTTTTCAAATTATATGTAAAGCTTTTTACCACTCATTTTTAAAAGATTTTGAATTCCAAATTCTCTCCCTCCTTCCCTCCCTAAGAAGGGAAGCAGTTTGATACAGGTTATACATGTACAGTCATGCAAAACACATTTCCATATTAGTCATGTTCTGAAAGAAAATGCAAGCAAAAAGACTCACACACACACACAAGAAAAATAAAGTTATTTTTTTTAAAGTATGCTTTGATCTGCATTCAGACTCCATCAGTTCCTTCTCTAATGGTGGATGGCCTTTTCATCATGAGTCCTTTGAAACTGCCTTACATCACTGTATTGCTGAGAATCGCTAAGTCACTCACAGGTGATCATGGTACAATATTGCTATTACTGTATACAGTGTTTCCCAGGTTCTTCTCATTTCACTTTGTATCAATTCATGTATGTCTTTCCAGGTTTTTCTGAAAAATTCTACTTGTCATTTTTTATAGCACAATAGTTATTCCATCACAATCATATACCATAACTTGTTCAGCCATTCCCCAATTGATGGGAATTTCCTCAATTTCACAAAAAGAGGTGCTCAAAATATTTTTTTACATAGGCCTTTTTCTTTTGATCTCTTTGGGATACAGATCTAGAAGCTGTATTGCTGGGTCAAAGGGTATTCACAGTTTTATAGTCCTTTAGGCATAGTTTCAAATCACTCTCCAGAATGGTTGGATTCATTCACAACTCTACCAACAGTGCATTAGTATCCCAATTTTGCTACATTTCCTCCAACATCTGTCATTTTCTGGTACCTCAGAGTTGTTTTAACTTGAATTTCTCTAATCAATACTGATTTAGAGCATTTTTACATTACTATAGATAGCTTTGATTTCTGTCTGAAAACTGTCTCTTCATCTCCTTTGACCATTTATCAATTAGGGAATGACTTGTATTATTATGAATTTGATTCAGTTTTGTATATGTATTTTAGAAACAAGGCCTTTATCAGAGAAACTTGCTGTAAAAACTTTTTTTCACCCAATTTTCTTCTAGGAATGACTGTTTAAGGAACTTTTTTATTACCAACATGGCAGTCATGAAACTTTCATTTTATTTTATTTTGGTCTTCCCTGTCAAGAACAAAGAATAAGTCATTTAGATCTCCTCTGCCAGCAATGAAAGTGGAAAGAGAAAAAAATCCCAGAAAGAAAAGCTGTTAAGTTGGATCCTATGGAAGGTAACAATTGTATCAGGTACAAAACAGAAAGAAAAATGGTACATTGATGGAAAAATGATACATCGACAATGGAAAAAAGGCCTTTTAAGTCCCAGGAGAAAATAACTGGGAAGAGGCTCAGATACAATGCTTATATCCTTGGATAACAATATACATAGTAATAAGCAAAGTAATTTTTATATTTATATATTAAAAAATGAAAATTCCCTTATTACTGTCATTAGGACTTCATAGGATGGGAACAGAATTCATATAAGGGACAGTGGAATTGTACTATGCATGGAAATTCAAAATAGATGGCATTTGGGTAAAGACATAAGGAGAGAAATAAAAGATACCACCATGGGGAATTATTATAGCACCTCTGGCCAAAATAGAGAATGTTAATAATGTTTTCCTAATGTAGATCACAAAACATATAAAGACAAAATATAGATAATCAACTAATTAATTAAAATTCATTTAAGAAATTTTTTGTTAGAAGCACTGTGCTAAATGCCCAAGATACAAATATAAGCAACCAAAATCCTCCATGCTTACACCTTCAAGGAGCTTATATTCGAATGGGGGAAGATACATAAAAGGGAAGTGAGTATGGCATGTGCAAAGTGATATTAAGCCCTCTTCCAAGCTGAGTGAAAGACTTGGTGAAAATTTTCCTATCAAAGTCCAGAGCCCCAGGCAACAGAGTCCAGGATCAGGTGAGAAGGGAAAGAGGAAAAAGACCCAAGTGAGGGTAGCATGGTTTGGACATGGCTAGGAAGATTCAGATTTATGACTAAAGGTTATAACTTGTTGGAAAGTCCATTATTTGCTGATAATTTATCTGTCAAAAGGTTGAGGAAGCAATAAGTCTCTTGTTACCTGGGATTTAATTTCAATCTAGAACTACTGACTGGAGTTAAAGCAATGGAAATCCTGTCACTTTGCCATAATAAAGTTCCTAATGTTTCCCAAGGGAACAGTGAGCATATTTACATGGATGCCTTAGACAATATCAACAACAATGACAATTTATTGAGCACCTACTGTATACCAGGAAGTGTGCTAGGCTCTATGCATACAAAAACAAAAATGAAACCACCACTTCTTTTGAGCTTACAATCCACTGGGGAGAAAACATATGCATATATATGACATGTATACATCTTATCTCTGTAAGTTTTGTGATCTACATTAGGAATACAACATTGATATTCTCTATTTTAGCCAAAGATATTCTCTCCCTCCTTCCCTCCTTCTCTCTCTCTCTCTCTCTTTCTCTCTCCCTGTGTATGTGTATATGAGGCAGATAGATGGTTTCAGTGGATAGAGAACTAGGCCTGGAGTCAGGAAGACTTGACTCAGACACTTACTAGCTGTGTGGTCTTGAGCAAGTCCCTTGACCTCTTTTGCCTTAACTAACTATAGAAGGAAATGGCAAACCACTCCAGCAAGTTTGCCAAGAACAATTCAACTCATTGACAGTATGGTCCATGGGGTCACAAAGAGTTAGACACAACTGAACCACCGAACAATATATATATATATGTGTGTGTGTGTGTGTGTGTGTGTGTGTGTGTGTGTGTGTATGCATATGTGTATATATGAATATCACAGATATGTACATTAGTATGTATTTAGAGAAGAAAGTAGAAAAAATACAAAGAGCTTAAGGAAAATGAAAACTAGCAGCTGGAGGGATTAGGAAATGTTCATATAGATTTTAGAGTTCTGGAGGAAGTGAAGGATTCTATGAGGCAGAGATGAGTCAACCACTGCAAAGGCACAGAGAGGGGAGATGTAATGCAAATACATGGGGAACAGTAAACAAAAAAAGTCCAGTTTGGCTAGGCTACCATGTGGGGAAACAGGGAGCGCTGTGTAACGAGGCTGGAAAGTTGTGAAGAGCTAAGTCAGGTAACTTGTTCAAGGACACACTAACAGTAATTATCTGGGATGAGATGCAGCCTGTGGTCCTCTGATTTCCAATCCAGTACACTTACCACTGGGAAATGACATGGGATGACTCCTGCTTAAGGAAAATCGCTTTGACATTTTTGCAGTCTGGATCACAGTAAGGAGAAACTTGAGCCAGAGAGATCTATGAAGAGTCCAGGTGAGAGGAAGTCCAGATCTGAACTAAGGTAATGCTGGTGAACAATGAGAAGAGAATGGATTCTAGTGATGTTGTGGAGGTACAAAGAGCAAGAGTGGACTGCTGGCAGGCACATGGCATGAGGGAGAGTGACAAGTTGAGAATAACTCTAAAGTTGTGAACTAGGGAAACTAGAACGAAGGTAATGTTCCCTATAGAAAAGGAGAATTTCATAAGACGAGGTCTGGTGCAATGGAACATGAGCTCCCTTTTGGACTTGTTGTATTTGACATGTTGGTGGGACATCTAGTTTTGAGTCACTGATATATATAGTTGATTATACAAGATTGTAGTTCAGAAGAGAAATTTAGGTTAGAAAGAAATCTGCATAGAGATAATAATGAAACGTATAGTAGTAGACGAGATCACCAAGTGAGCAACAGTAGTCAGAGGAAAGAAGACAGCTGAGGACAACACCATCATGCTCAAGTCTCTACCTGTACCTTTGTAAGAACAAAGATGAGCTCAGCTCAGCTTCCTCTAAGCCTGAATGATCATAGACCCTCCCTACGGTATTACCACTTTGGTTTTAGCTATTCATAGACCATGAGGCTATTTGGCAAGTGTAGTCAGAGACACAAGATTCACCAAGGCAAACAGAAAGACCCTCCTGGTTTCCTCTCAGGGAGAAGGAGTCCTAGGAAATCACAACTTAACCAATTGAATAATTCCTACAGTGACTCAATCACTGTAGCTTTTGTTCTTCTGGCTATGAAAGGTCCCACCTTGACCCTCATGCTTTAATAGTCTATGCCAGAGGTGGGAAACCTGCAGCCTCAAGGTAGCCACATGTAGCCTTTGAGGTCCTTGAGTGCAGCCTTTTGACTGAATCCAAGTTTTATAGAACATCCTTTTATTATGGGAATTTATGCTCTTGAATTGGATTCACTCAAAGGGCTGCACTTGAGGACCCAGAGGACCACATGAGGCCTCGAGGCTACAGGTTCCCCATCCCTAGTCTATTCTCAAAATAAAACAAAGAGGATAGTCAAAATATAAATATACCTGGAATGGGGTTATGTTTACTAGTTTGCTTAAAAACACTCATTGTGTGAAGGTGAAAGTGCCTATTGAGAGATTCCTAACACTGTAAATATCTTTACCTTCTAACTATTTGGAATGGGAGTTCAATACTTGGACTTCTCGTCCCAGCTCTTGCCAGAATAACAGATCTTGTAAAACTGGTGTGGCAGCAGTAAACTCTGTGATGGATTAAGAAAGTGGTTTTCTGTTATTATAGTGCAGGAGCTTCTCCCTTTGAAAAGGTCTCTACATAAAAGTAACATCACCCAAAACCATCAGTTCTAGAATAACACTTGGATTGTAGAATGTACCATTTTTGTTTCTAATCCCTGGAGGATAGGTAGTTGAGAAGCAGGTTTTGAGAAGGCAAATCAGAGGATAAAGTAATTTAATCCAAATTCTTACATGTGACCTGACAAGACCACAATTAGTGGAAAGGCATTCACAGGATTATGTCTTTGTTAAGAGGTCCAGATGTACTTTTTTCTCCTTATTCTTATTCCATTTTTTGAAGCCTTTCTAATAGGTCAACTGAACAAGTCTCTATGCTTATGTATTCGCTTATCTGTCTTTTTCTCTGCACAGCACCACTCTTAGATAGTCACCTAGCTAACTGTTTTCTTCTCTTGTTTATGTCCTGGTGCTTGGGATCTGAAGTTAGCAAGTAAACAACACAATTGCATGCCATTATGCTACAGAGCTTTCGGAGAAGCTCTAGATTTTCAATATTATTCTGTCCAATCAACATATGAATCAGTTCAACTGAACCACCAACTCCAACATTAACGTTCAAGGTAATAAATGAAAACTAAGCATGAGACAGTTTTTACAGCTCACAAAATGTTTACAATACTGGAGACACTCAGAGAAAGTAAAAAAAAAGTTATCAACAAGACCTTATTAAGTACTTACTATGTGCCTGGAATTCATGAACATATGCAGAACACGTACTCAAATGACTCATATGAACTCAGAAGCAGATAAAGTGAAAACAAGTATTCAAACAAGTCATAATAAACTTCCTTTCAAAGGTAATGAACTAGAAGTTATCATTGGGACAATCCTCTGATGTTTTAGTGATCCCTTCTCACAGGATGCTAAAGAACCTTCTCCCCATTTTCCTACCCCCAATTCTAATATCATTTTATGGTTTAGACTGCACCTCCCTTCTAATAAGTAAATATACTTTGGTAATGGCTGAACAAACAGTCTGCTTCTTGAATTGTATTAGGGGGTAGTGAGGCTGAGATTCCTAGGGTGACACAGCTTCTGTTCTTCAGCCCTGTCTAGGGTTCCAAGGCTCACACTCTTCTTTCTCCAACTCTCAGCGCTGTTCAGGATCCATGGGAGGTGATTGTTTTCTTTCTCTAGAAGGTCTCACTCCTAAACCTTTGAACTTGAGAACTCTCAAACTTGAGGTTACCAACCAGGCAACACACTAAGACCGGTATTTCCCATGAGACCTCCTTTCCCTGTGGCTAGAAGGACAGATTCCAGAACTACATGCCTACAAATTCAACCCTCTCCCTCATCTAAACAAGGCTGGGGATCAGCTGCACTATTCCTGAGCTTCTGCCTTAAGCCAAGGGGGCACAGAGAGAAATGCTTCTGCCATGTGCTTCAACACATGTATCAGTGCCTTAGCTATGACCATCTCTTGCACTGGGGAAGTCCTTTCTTAGACACTCTCCTCTTAAGCTGAATGAATAGGCAATAATACACTGGATGTAGACTCAGAAGACCTGAGTTTAAATCCTAACTCATACGCTTAAAGCTGGGTAATCATGGGCAAAGTTACTCTGAATCTCAGTAACCTCATCTGTAAAATGGGGATAATGATAGGACCTAAAATAATGACATGGTTAGATGTGATGAATGAAAGATTTATAAAGTGCCTTACAAACCATATAACGTTTTATTATTTTTAATGAGCTATGTAATGATTTTCTTCCACAAATAATTTATTGCTAGGGGGCAAGAGGAAAGGAAGAAATTCTTTCTCTTTTCCCTTGTGTAATTCTAGGAGCAAGAGACAAGTAAAAAGGAGAACAGGACTGATCTGGTTGTTTCTCTAACAAGAGTTGTCTTTTTGACAAGGTCTGTATAACCCAATCTTTTCTGAGGCAATTCACTCTTTGAAAACCAACCAGGAAATAACTTTAAACAAGGCACCAAGGGGTATATCCTCACTACCCTCTATGGGAGCTGTCCCTCACTTGCCTACAAGTCCTTTCATGCCCTGAAAGCTCATTGAGTTGACTGAGGACTTCTCCAAACTGATAGACCAGGGTAGAATGGGGAGAGAAGGGGAGGGAGAGAGGAGAGACATCACTGATTAATCACCTTTATATTGGTGATAATGACATTTAAATTTGCATAGTGATGTACAGTGTTCAGAGTTCTCTCACACTTCATGTCGTTCCACTCTTCCAACAATCCGGTGCAATTCAGAGAGCGGGTTTATTACCAGCATTTTATGTCCAAGGAAAACTAGAATCTATGAGTTAAAACACCAAAGGTCACATGGCTAAGACAAGCTGATACTAAAAGTATGATCTGTGGTATCTAGCCCACAGACCTTTGTATTTTACCATTCTGTACAAAACAATGAAGGAAATAAATCAGCCCATCATATCCTGTCCCACCACATATCTATATTACTGCGTTCATTTCCAGGCAGATAGTTTAAGAAGAACATTAACAAATATACGTGGAAGAAAAAGACCAGACTGATAAGCACAAATTATATCCTTTGGTTGACAGCTGAAGCAACTAGGGATATTTAAAATTTCAATTAAAAGTGCTCTCTCCAAAGTTCCTAAGGATTTACTAATTGCCAAACTGAACAATTTCTTCTCAATCTTTCTTCTCTCTGGGTTTTTGTGACACTCCTCTCTCTCCTGGTTCTTCTTTCAGACTACACCTTCTCCATCTCCATTGGTGGTCATATCCGATAACTACAGACTTCCTCCAAGAGAAGAGGTTCGGGTTCTCCTTTACTCTCCTTCTAGACTATTTCATTTGGTGATCTGATCAACTTCCATGGTTTCAATTGGCTCTATAAGGATGACTCTCATACCTATTTGAGAAGCCCTAAACTCTACATTTTCACATTTCTGACTTCCTATTTAAATATCTTGAACTGGATGCCCTCGTTCAACATGTCCAAAACTGAACTCATTATCTTTCCTCCACAAACCTTACCATCTCCCTAATGCTCATATCATTGTCTAGGGTAGGTACCACTATCCTTCCCGTCACCTTAGTTCACAATTTACATGCCATTTTCATTTTCTCACTCTAACCTCCCACATCTAATCAACTGTCAAGTATTGTTGTTTCTTTCTTTTTTTAATTAATTAATTTACTTTCAGTTTTCAACATTCATTTTCACAAGATTTTGAGTTCCAAATTTTCTTCCCATCTCTCCCCTCCCCCCCACCCCAAGACACCATGCATTCTGATTACCCTTTCCCCCAATTTTCCCTCTCTTCTATCACACCCCTCTCTTCCCTTATCCCCATCTTCTCTCTTTTCTTGTAGGGCAAGACAGATTTCTTGTTGCTTCCTTCTTAATACCATATTTCATATATGTCCCTTTATCTCTTTGAATGTTGCCACCATGCTTGTGGAGGCCCTCATCACATCAAGCTTAGACTGTTGCAATAGCTTGCTGGTTAGTCTCCTTGACTCAAATATGTCCTCCAGAGTGAGGAAATGGGCTTCGGTCCACTCAGCTGTCAAAATGATCTCCCTAAAGCTCAGGTCTGACTACCTTACCACTCCTTCCCCTAGTAAATTCCAGTGCTTTCCTATTATCTACAGGATCAAACATAAAATCTTGTTTGACTTTTGAAGTTCCTCATAATCTAGCCATTTCCTTCCTTTCCAGTCTCCTTATGCCTTATTCACCCCTAGGTACTTTGCAATCTAGTGAGTGTTAGCCTCCTTGCTATTCCTTACACAATATCCCCCTGTTCACAGTGTTTTCATTGGCTGTGGCCATGTCTGGAACTCTCTCCACCCTCATCTCTGCCTCCTAGCTTCCCTGGCTTCCATCAAGTCTCAGCTAAAGTCCCATCTTCTCTAAAAAGCCTTTTCCCATCTTTCTTAATCTTGTACCTTCTTTCTGAAACTAGTTCCAAATTTATTTTGTAAGTAGTTATTATTTCCCTCATTAGACTGTGCAATCCTTGAGAACAAGGATGGCTTCGTTTTGCCCTTCTTTGTATCCCTAGTGCTTAGTGCAATGCTTCGACATGAGTTGGATAAATGCTAAATGACTGAATGACAGAAGAGTTAGGAGAGGCATGATGGCTGTATTCAAATATCAAAGGGTTATTGGCTAGAAGACACCAAACTTATTCTGTGTGGCTCTAAATGGCAGATCAAGAACCACAGGGTCAAATTTAAAGGAAAACATTTCAATTTAGTATAATAAGAACCTGAGGGCTTTCTTAAACCAGATTTGGTCAACCCCATCACTGAAAGAAAACAAACAGATGCTATCAGAATTTCTATATGGGGTAATTGGACCAGATGGATTGAAAGTTTTCTTCCAGTACAAAGATTATGTCATCTAAAGTTGCAGTTTCATGACAGAAATATTAGGTTATACCATGCAGGGTATAACATTATTTTGGGTAAAACATAAGGAAAGGGAACATGTGGGTAAAAATTAGTAAAAACATGAATGGTAGATAGATCTCTTCCTAAGCTCCTATTAAAAGCCCAGGCTTATGTTTTTGAACATAACATGCATGTTAATAGGTTAAAATGAAAATGAAGTGCTCTGCTTTACACAATATTTAATATACGCAACATTCTGCTGGGCCAAACATTTCTCTTTATGAATCATCACATCACTGATATCAGCACTGCTCTGGGAGCAGTTTATTAAGCAGCATCTGCTACAGAATATAGGTAGACAGGAAAGGGAAGGGAAAATGGAAACAGAGAACATGGAAAGATAGAGTAAAATAAAATTAATTTTCATAATTTTTTGGTATTTTCTACTCTCTGGGTGACTAGCATATTCACATAACTACTTTTTAAATTCCAAACTTGTCCAATTCCTTTATCATCTTTCTCCATCTACCCCCTCCATGCTTTTTTTTTTCTATACAACTGATTATAGCCTGCTGCAATCTACCAACAGTGGTATTACAGGAAATGAGAAACACTGCAGAAACCAGTATCCATCTTCTTAGTGACAAACATCATTCCTATCATGTTTACAAGTCCTTTTGCAGTAATAAACTACCTATTAAATTATTAACAAAACAAAACAAGAACAAATACCTTATGAAAACAGAACAGGAATTAATTATAATAAAATATAAACTTTACTGAAATATAAGAAAAGAAGCGGACTTCATGAACAGAGTCTTGGGGTATAAAATAAGAGGCAACATGATATATGTGGATGAGTGCTGGATGTCATTCCAGAAAAATCTTGGTCCTGACAACAGGCTCTCTGAGCCTCAGTTTCCTTATCTGAAAAACAAATATAATAATAACTGTAGTCATCACCTCTCAGGATTGTTGTCAAAATTTTAAAAAAAGATAATGTACAGCAAATACTTTGTCAACTTCATTGTGGCAATATTATTAGGAGAATTCCAATTTAATTGGGAGTGAGTTATGCACAAATGGAAACTATTCCAAGAACACAAAATAAATTATTTTTAAATTTAGTTGCTAAATGCAAATTGCATGAATTCATTTATTTAGCAATATTTCTTAAACCTTGATTAAGTACAAGGAACTGTGTTAGGTACTAGTAAGAACACAGCAATATATAAGACATGGTTTCTGCCATCACAATGATTATAATCTACTGGAAGAAAAGAAGAAATACAGTATCTACAACAAAATTATACTAATTAATTACAATGATAGCTATTACTATTATAGCAAACATTGATATCGTGCTTACCCTGTGCCAGACACTGTGCTAAACTTCTCATAATTATTATTTCATTTTATCCCCACAACAACCCTGGGAGGTGGGTGCCAGTATGATCTCCATCTTACAATGAAACTGGGGCAAAGAAAGGCTAAGAGATTTGCCCAAGGTCACAGAGATAGTTTAGTATCTAAGACTTCTAAAAGAAGATGGAACTTGTGTTATGTCCCAAAGCAATTATTTGTGGAGATGAAGAGTCCAGACCATGCAGCTGGAATAATTTGTGCAGACAGAGAAATGGAGAAAAGAAGAATGGGTTTATGAAATATCAAGTAGGTCAGGTTAGTTATGACAGAATATGTGCAAAATAAAGATAGATGTGACTGATTATGTCTCTGTACTAATAAGTTAAGATTTGAAGTAGATACTCCAACTTAAACTTTTCCTGTTTGTTTTATAAGTGAATTTGTCAAAGATGGGATAGAAGTCAGTTCAGAAGCAACCATTTCTATTTCACTTCAAGTACAAAATGAAGCAAATAAAAAATGCAAATCTATTTGAAAAGTACAACTACAGAAACAGAAAATTTTCTCTTCTAAAAATTGCAAATGATCCTGCTAATGACAATTTTAGATTTCAATTTCTCACACACAAAGAATTTTAAAATAGATTAAAAAACACTATTTATTTTATTTTACTACTTAGTGTCACATCCCTTTATTCCCTCACGTTCCTGAAATATTATTTTTTTGTAATAAAATCATTACTTTATGGAAATGTCAAAAGAACCACTTATTACACAGGAATTTCTACAAGGAAAGCACAAAACTCAAGCACTTGTGTGGCTAATATTTTTTTTCATTCTAATGATAAAATCAATGTACAAAGCAAACAGACTGATGCCTTAAAACGATGGTATCACATTTAGGACCACAACGCTCAGCCAGTAATTGAAGCGCAGTGCCATAGAAGGAATTTTCACTATCTTTTATTGTTTTCAAAGCCAGTGATTGCCAGCCTGCCAAGAAGTGATTCATATTGGCTTTTCTATTTTGTTTGTTCCAAAAAAAAAAAAGAGCAATTGACCAAAGTCAAACCTTTCCTTAGAAATACATATTCTTTCTAAATAGAGCATAAACACTTCTGCATGAAAAAAATATGTAACAAGGAGAGGAGGATGGGAAAAGAGGCTGAGTACAGATGAAGAGCTAGCGATAATGAAATATTCAAAAATGTTTTAAAATAGTTTATTTTCAAGAGTCACTCAAAAATGTTTTTTTTTAACTTTCCATGAGAAACCACAACTCCCTCTCTTGTTATCTGGAAATGATGACTGCAGAGGCAGTAAAAAGTGTTTTCTGCAAGTCATGGGATTCTAACAAAGGAGACATTGAATTGAAGGCAAATTGTAACTGGCTGCTTTACAATGTATCAGGAATAATGACAAATGACTAGTCTAATATCACTCTCATTTCAATAATTCAATGATCAGTTATTTCTCCTGAGTGGATACTTCCTTCACCCACGTAGAACACAAACTTCTATGGGCATTTTGGTTGGGCAGAATGGGAGTGGATTTTTTTCAAATTTTTGCATTTCAGAAATTGGGATGGATTGAATAGTTTCAGAAAGGAAAAAATAACTGATGTGTCTGAAGCTCATTTTATTTCCTATTGTTGAGAGACAGACTTTGCTCCACCATAACCCTTACTTTTGCCAAATTCTATTCTATCTATCTATCTATCCCATATAACAAAGAAATAAAGATATATGTATACATTTATAGATATACAATTCTAATACTCTTGAAAGAAGTATATACATATTTCTTTCAAGAGTTATTTATATGTATTTTTATTATACTATTTCTTTTTACAGATTTGTTGGCTGATTGGGTTCTGTCCTTTGTTCTCCAAGAGTATCACAAGGATATCACTATGCTAGAGTTAAGTTTCAGTGTGTGCAGCTGTGGCTGATCAGACCAATATGAGCTCACAATGTTCCACCACAGGTCAGGCACCAATAGTCCATGTGAATATTTAGGGTGGATATTTGAAGTTTTCACATCATGCATTTCTCTTCAACTATTTCAATTTGGCTTTGTTCATGAAGCACAGGACCTTCCCTGATGTGGGCATGCCGTGTTGAGCTGTCCTGTGCCAATTGTCTCCCATGGCACACAATGAATTCCAAAGTTCTTAAGAGACATTTTGAGAGTGTCCTTGTGTCACTTCTTCTGAACACCATGTGAATGCTTGCCCTGTGTGAGATCTCCATAAAATAGTGTTTTTGGCAAGTGTATATTGTGCATTCAAACAACATGGTCAGCCCATTGGAGTGGCATTCTCTGAAACAGAGTTTAATGCTTGGCAGTTTAGTTCAAGAAAGGACTTCAGTATCTGGGAGCTTATACTGCCAGATGACCTTCAGAATCTTCCTAAGACAATTTAAATGGAAGCAATTAAGTTTCCTGGCAAGGCTCTGGTATACTGCCCAGGTTTCACAGGCATACAACAATGAAGTCAGTACAATGGCTCTGTAGATCTTCAGTTTGGTAGTTAGTCTAATATCTCTTCCCTGCCCTACTTTCTTTCAGAGCCTCCCAAACACTAAGCTAGCGTTGGCAATGTGTACATCAACCTCATTGTCAATGTGTACATCCCTGGAAAGTACACTACTGAGGTAAATGAACTTATCCACAGCATTCAAAAATTCTCCATTTGCTGAAACCGACTGATTCCATGTATGGATGGTGTGATGGTGGCTGATGGAGCACCTGTGTTTCCTTGCTGTTAATTGTTAGACCAAAATTAGCACAGGCAGCAGAGAATTGATCTATACCTTGTTGCTGCTCAACTTCAGAGGTGGCATTGAATGCACAATCATCTGCAAACAGAAAATCATGCACCAACACTCCCTCCACTTTGGTCTTGGCTTGTAGCCTTTTCAAATTGAAGAACTTATCATTAGTGAGGTAGCTGACCTTGAAGCCATGTTCATCCTCTTTAAAAGCATTTGACAACATGGCTGAAAGCATTGTTTTACTCCACTAGTGGAAAGCATGAGAGCATAGTCCATTATCCAGAACCCGGGCAAGCATGCCATGATGAAATTGATATACAATGCTGATAAACTTCTCCAAGCAACCAAATTTTGACATAATTTTCAATAAGCCCTCCTAACTGACAGTATCAAAGGCTCTGGTACAACCTATGAGCATCATGTACAGACCTCTGTTCTGCTCATGGCATTTCTCCTGGAGTTGTTGGGCAGTAAATACCACATCAACAATTCCTTGGCCCTTTCTAAAGCCACATTGGCATTCAGGTAGATAACCATCTTCCAGGTAAAGGATCAGCCTAATAAGGAAGATTCTGGTGAAATTTTTCCAGCAATGACACTATATATGTGTATATACATACATACAAACATATATATATATATATATATATATATATATATATATATATATATATATATATATATATATATATACATATACACACACACACACACACACACACACACACATGTATTTACAGACACACATTTCTGTCTGTAGCCAAAAGTACATTTAGCAGCCTCTCAGAAGCCATGCAGTCATTGCTTGCGTATGCTAGAGGCCTTTGAGCTTGATAGATGTTGCCAGAATTTTTGCTATGGCTTTCAAGAACCTACATTCATTGTTATGCTACAATGAGGCAATGGAATAATAGCACATAAGTGGAAAAAATTTACCATGGGCTTACAAAATGTGAAAATAATTATTTTTATTTCCACATTTATTGACTTACTCCAAATACGGTTAACATTCTGCTTTCCTTGACTGCAGAAGACCCAAGACTCAGAAAAGAAAGCATTCATTTGTACCTTTTATCTTATTACATTTCATGTTTTGTAAATTACTTAAATATGATAGATCCATTGACTATATTCTGGGTTTTATCAGTCTAGATGCCACCTCATGCATGAAGCTTTTCTGATGCCCTCAGACAATGGGAAAACTCATCCTCCCCAAATTCCTTATAACAGCATCTTTTCTTCAGTGGTGTTGAATTCAAATAGAGGTAGATCCTGAAGTCACCTACTGACTTAGAAAACTATGAGTTAACATTATTTATGTTGTGCAGTATTTTTAATCATTTTGTCAAACATTTCCCAATTACATTTTAATCTGGTTTGGCCAAATTTAGGCCAGATTTTGCAAGTCTGACCTCTAGAAAGTTTTGCTTTGATTTATCACATTTCACTCAATATGTGTGTAAGTATATACATATATTTCTATCAAGAGATTGGATAATAGAAGTATGTATCAACAGTTCCTGAATATTTATATATTTCTTTCAAGAGAATTAGAGTAATATACACACATACATGCACATATACATACATACATATATCTATTTCTTTGTTACATGAGAGGGATCTATGAGGGTAAGAGCATCATGCTTATTTGATTAAATATGTCAGTCCCCATCCCTCTCACAACCAGTAAATTGTAAGTTGTGTTAGGGAAGGAAATATAACATTTTTAGATCTCTAATGCCTGGCAAAATGTTTTGAAAATGATTATGGCAGCATTGTTTTTGTACAATTAATGATAAAGATAACTTACATTAATATAGTTCATTATGATTCTAACAGTTTGCATATATATTATTATATCTACTTTATAGCAGAGAAAATAGAGATTCTGTGAAGTTAAATGTCTTATCTATGTTCACAGACTAGCAAATATTAGAGCTGGAATGTGAACCCAAGCCTTCCGGTTCCAAGGCTAGAATTATTTTGATAAAAGCACAAAAGGTTTTTTGACCTGATAACCCTATAGGCATATAATAGCAAGTGGTAGAAGGAAACCAGCAAATGAATCAACTCCTTTGGAAGCATAAATGCTATAGGTTCACATTCATTTAATAAATTTTCATCAAATGTATTCTCAAAGAGGAAACAAGTTGTAATGGATATAAGACTAGCCTTGGAGTCAAAAAGACCTGAGTTCAAGTTCTGTCTCTTTGGCAGTGTGATTATGTTCAAATAACAAACTCTCTTGATCAGGTACAGATAACTTCAACTCTCAGTGTCCCAAGTTAATTTCTGAAATGGTTAGAAATGAGTTTCAAACATTAGAAGGAGTCTCCACACAAGGAATTCCCTAAACCAGAGTTTCTTAAAATGTGGTCCTGAAACCCCTGAGGATCCTGAAGAACTTTTCATGAAGTCAAAACTATTTTCGCAATAATACTAAAATGTTTTCATTTCCAATACAGTAAATACTGATACATAACTCATATAACCAAAATCTCTTTGACGGGTCCTCATGAATGCAAAGGGATCTTTTGATAACTCTGATTCTAAACAATGAAATCCAAATCCAGGCCCTAATTCAATTTTCTTAAGAGAATGTAATCAAAAACATTGAAATCTTTGCTTGCTACAAGGCTCAAGCAAGGAAATTTCAAAATAAATTATGTCTAACAGCACACTCTGCTTGATAGCAAAAAATTTTCAACATTGAACATTATTAACATCAAAAATATTTTCAAAAGTATGGTTCTTTGAATTGGAGAGTACAGATAACAAATCCAGTGGGAAAGCTGTAAGTGAAAGCTTTTCAAAAGTGTATTTTTAATGCAAATTGTGCCCTACTAAATGACTATGTGTGCATAAAAGAAATAAACTGTAGTTGGCATATGAACCTTACATTCAAATTTCCATCTTAGGCACTTAAAATTTCATAAATATCACAGTATTAGGCTGACTTTTCTGCATTTTGCTGCTACAATACTTAGAAATGTAATCTCCTAGAAAAATGGCAATTCAAGACTTTGACAAAAGTGATTCATGATTTTATTTTACCAGAAAGGCACATTTGCCATTTAACTTTTCCCCACATTTCGGAGTCATTTTGTGATTTATTTCTGAAGAGGGTCTATTCAGTATTTTATCCAGCTAAAGTCTATACAACATACATCAACTCCCTCTGGAAAAAAAAATTGATTTTGTATTATATGAAATGTAGAAAACTCTTATAATTAAATGAGCTGCATATAATAACCATTTTAGCCTATCTTCTTTGGCAAAATTTAAAAATCTTATTTCTATATATCAGACATCTTAATCTAAACATGTTCAAAAATGAACTCATTATCTTTCCTCCTTACCCTTCCCCCTCCTCCTACCATCTCTATTACTGTAAAGGGCAATATCATTCTCCCAATCGCTCAGGCTCACAATCTAAGATTCACTTTGGATTCCTCACTCCCTCTCATCCCCCATATCTAAGCTGTTGTCAACGACTGTTGATTTCATCTTTGCAACATCTCTCAAATAAGTACCTTTTTCCCCTCTGACAATGCCACCACTCTGGGGCAGACCCTCATCACCTCATGCCTGTCACTCTGGCAGTAGCACCTGATGGATCTGCCTGGCTCAAGTCTTTCCCCATTCTAATCCATAGCATGTCCAACCACATCACTCAACTATTTAATCAACCTAGAGCATCATACCCTTATCTGTAGGTACTCTGCCCAAAGGAATATAAATTTTGATCACTGAAACCTTGCAAGATATTTTGGGGTTTATGGTCTCAATTTCTTTCCTAACGTAAGAAACCAGTCCCTCTGGATCTCCTTGGTTGGCCAACAATAGACCCCACTCTAGGCTTCATTTGGTCACTGTTTGGCCTGGATGACTCAGAATAGCAACTGCTTCCATTTTGGCCAGAAACTCTGAGGGTCTTCCTCTCCCAGAATGATTTTTTTATTAGGTAAGAAAGGTCATTCTTTGCCTCACTTCTTACCTTGCCTTATTCATTGAATGGGCATTGCCTCAGTCAAACTGAGACCTGATAAAGACCTTAAATTAAAAAGATCAAGTCTTCTTGATCTGTCTGCATCCAGGGCCACCTCTAGTTGTCCTGATCTGTATGTTGCCACTGGGGCACAGATGGCTCTAGGAGACAGAACGAGACTGATGGCTTTGCACAACCCTCTTTCACATGTAAGTCATGGAATCACTTTCCTGATATCATGGTCCTCTTCCAGAATGGACAGACAACACTAACCTAGTCCCACTCAATCCAGCCTTCCAGTCTTCTTACACCTTAATCCCCACCACATAGTCTTGATACAGTGACACTGGCCTACTTCTGGAATGCTCTTTCCCCTCATCTCTGCTTAAGTTTTCCCTGGTTTCCATTTAAATTCCAACTAAAATCCCATCTTCCTTCTGGGAAACGATTTTTATAGCAAGTATCTCTGAGAAAGGCCTCATTTCTCAAATATATAGAGAACTGGGTCAAATCCATAAGAATACAAAGCATTCCCCAGTTGATAAATGGCCTAAGCATGTGAGCAGGCAGTTTTCAGATGAAGAAATCAAAGCTATTTACAGGCACATGAAAAAATGCTCTAGATCACTTCTGATTAGAGAAATGCAAATGAAAACATCTCACACTCATCACACTGGCTAATTTTACAAAAAAGGAAAATGATCAATGATGGAGAGGTTATGGGAAAACTAGAACACCAATGTACTAATGGTAGAGTTGTGAACTGATCCAATTATTCTGGAAAACAATTATACATACTCTTTGATCCAGCAATACCACTACAAAGAGGTCTGTATCCCAAAGAGATCATAAAAAAGAGAAAAGGACTGACATGTGCAAAAATATTCATAGCAGCCCTTTGCATGATGGCAAAATATTGGAAATGAGAGAGGAGAATGACTGAACAAGGTATGGTATATGAATGTAATGAAATGTTATTGTGCAATAAGAAATGAACAGACAGATTTCAGAATATCCTGAAAAGACTTGCATGAACTGATGCAAAGACAAATGAGCAGAACCAGTAAAGCATTCTACCCAGCATCAACAGCACTATGCGATGATCAATTCAGCTCTTCTCAGTCATACAATGACAGAAGACAAGTAGGAAGGACTCATGAAGGAAAACACTATCTATATCCAGATTAAAAATTGATGGACTCAATGCAGATAGAAGCGTATTTTTTCCACTTAATAGTATTTTATTTTTTCCAATTACATGCAAAGATAGATTCCAACATTCACTTTTATAAGATTTTGAGTCCCCAATTTTTTTCTCTTTCTCCCCAAGACTGCATGTAATCTGATATAGTTATACGTGTACAATCCCATTAGACTTATTTCCATATTCGTCATGTTGTGAAGGAAGTATCAGAACAAAAGGGAAAAACCATGAGAAAGAAAAAAAGAAAGAGGAAATAGTATGCTTCAATTTGTGTTCAGACTCCAGTTATTTATCTGAATGTGGATAACATTTTCTAATGTGAGTCTAAATCTATCATTGGGTGTTGCACAGTGTTCTTGTGGCTTTCTTCACTTCACTCAGCATCATTTCCTTTAAGTCTTTCCAGGTTTCTCTGAAATCTACCTGCTCATCACTTCTTATAGAACAGTAGTATTCCATTAGATTAATATACCACAACTTGTTCAGCCAAGTGACAGACATTCACTCAATTTCCAATTCTTGGCCACCACAAAAGGAGCTGTTATAAATATTTTTGTACATATGGATCCTTTTCTCTTTTTTATGATCTCTTTAGGATACGGACCTAATTGAGGTGTTACTGGATCCTAGGATATGCACAGTTTTATAGCTCTTTGGGGATGGTTCCAAATTACTCTCCAAAATGGTTGAATTAATTCATAACTCTATCAAGAATGCATTTGCGCAGAAGCATATTTTTTTACTTACATTAGTCTTTCTCTTGTTTTTTATCTGTTTCTTCTTTCACAAGTGTGACTAATATGTAAATCATTTTTTTGTATGAAAGCACATGTATAAAAGACATCAAAATGCTTACCATTTTTAGAATAAGGAAGGGGAGAAAGAGATGGGAAGGAGGCAGGCAGGAAGGGAGAAAATTTGAAACTCAAAATCTTATAAAAATTAATGTTAAAATTTTCTTGACATGTCACTGGGGAAAAATATTATTAAACTTAAAAAATAAATTTAATTAAAAAATAAAATAAAATCCCATCTTCCATAGGAAACCTTTTCTAAATCTCTTAATTCTGGTGCCTTCCTTCTCTTTTAATTATTTTCTATTTATCCTGTATATAGTTCATTTGTATATAATTTTTGTTCCCATTATCCCATTAGATTGTAAGCTCCTCGTGGGCAGGGAATACCTTTTGCCACTTTTTGTATCCCCAGTACCTGGCACATAGTAGGTGCCTAATAAATCTTTTGATTGATATGTAAACCTTACTTTATCCATTAGAGGGAAACTATGACTTTAAATTTCATATATAAAAATAACTTGTGTCAGCATAGCTAGATACTTTTATTTAGCAAATAAGTGATGGTGTTGTTTTTTTTAAACAAAATGTCCCAAAAGTTTTACTGTAGCTTTAATCTTTAATAACTTCTGAAGTATAAATGTTGCAAGCTCACAAAAATCACATGAGCTCTTTGAGAATAGGTACTTCTCAATTTCTTTTCCTTCTCAATTTTTTGAGAGGGGGTTTTCTTTATATTCTTAGTGTACAAAATGGTGTCTGCCATATAGGTACTCAATAATACTTGTAAAATTGACTCTAGTGCCTTAGTGCTATACTTCCTTGCACACTGTAGGTATTCAATAAATGTTGGCTGGATTGAATCAGGGGAATAAAATTAAATACTATGTGAAGTCCTAGCCTGGAAGAACCATTACCATTTCAACTATTCGGTCTGAATTCTAGACTGATCTCTGTCACCAGCACTGTAACCTTAAGCAAATCATATACCTTCTCTGAATCTCAAGTTTCTCATTTATTCAATGAGAGCTTTAGTAAGGATCAAACGAAATAACACAGGTGAAAGTGCTTTGAAAAACTTTAAGCAGAAGATATATTGTATTAATATCATTGCTATCAACAACAAAAATGAATATTAAATAACTTGCTTCCTCTGTCCCTCTTCAAAGAATGCGTTTTAATAGAGACAGTCTACAGCAAAGATTCTTAACCTTAGGTCCATGAACCTTTTTAAAATTTTATTTCATTTCAATAGAACTGGTTTCTTTTGCAATCCTATGTATTTCATTTTTCTGTTTGAAAGTATTCTTATGAGGAGTCCATAGGCTTCACCAGATGACCACAGGGGTCCATGTGATGTCATATGAAGATATGCTGAGAGACTTGAGGATGTTTCTCATGGAGGAAAGATCTTTAGGGGAGAAATAATAACACCTTCCCTCCACAATCTTATGGAAGAGATTAGACCTGTTCTGCTTGGTTCTAACTAAATTCAAGAAATATTTTTGTTAACCTATAAATGTGCTAAAAATATAGAGACAAAAAAGAAATGGTCCCTGTACTCCGGAAAATCATATTATACAATACAGAATAAAATAACAAATATTAAAACCAGGAGAAATGAGCACAAGTTGGAGAGAAGCAGATTTAGACTCAAAACAAACAAAAATATCGTCACAACTGGTGCTTTTCTAGAGTCAAAATTAGTAATTCTGTCACCGAGGGTAAGGTTCCTCCCTACTTTTTTTTTTAAAGGATACGCACATACATAGGACTATGTGGACATACACAGTCATTTGTGCTATAATATGACATATGTGTTCCCCCAAAGAACCAATCCATACAAAATTGCACAATAAAAACCACAGAGCTTACAGGAAATGATGGGGTTAGGGAAACGACACTCAAAAGCCTCACAGCGGATTTTCTATCAATCACTCTGCTTGGCTCCCACTTCATAGAATATCCTGCCTCCCCAAGGATAAGTAGTTCACTTGAAATTTCATCACCATGCAAAACGATTTGGCTTTTCAATCTCAACTCCTTCAGTTAGCTTTCCCCCAGATTGGATGGCTGAGTGGAAGAGCAATCATCTCTCAAAGTCACCCTTCATAGAGGACTCAGAACTTTCCAGATAATTCTCCATTTTCCATCAGTAGTTTCACTTGGTTTCCACTCCACAGAACATCATACCTGATGTTCTCACTGAATATCCCCTTGTAATCTGTTTTCAGCTTCCATTTGTCTGTCTTCCCTCATTAGATTGTAAGCTTCTTGAGAGCAAAAACTCTTTTTTTAAATTTATAACAATACTACTTAGCACAATACCTGGCACATACTAGGTACTTAATAAATGTCTATTGAATTCAACTGAAATAGTGGCACATAAAACAAAGACAGGAGACAGAAACCTAATAAAAACAGTTTGTTGTTCAGTCATGTCCAACTTTTTATGATCTTATTCAGGGTTTTCTTGGCTGAGGTACTAGAGTGGTTTGACGTGATGAAATGGAGAGAGGACTGGATGGGGATTCAGGTGGACCTTGGTTCAAATCCAACCCTCAAGCACATTATCTATGTATGAAATAGTCTCTTAAACCTCGCTGTGCCCCAGTTTCCTCACTTATAAAAAGGGGGGATGGATTTGATCATCTCTAAGGATCCTTCCAATTCTAAATCTATGATTCTATAAAATATGCTTAACTTCAATCTGTGGGAAGATTCTAGAAAGAAATATTGAAAGGATGATTAATGGAAATCTAGAAAAGCAAGTGGTAACCAATCACAAAAATCCAGCACGACTTCAGCAAGACCAGGTGATGTCATAATAATTTCATCAATAATAAATATGAAAACCAACATTTATATAGTGCATTAAAGTTTGTAAAGCAGTGTCTGGACTAGTAAATCAAAACAATTCTGTAGATCGTTTACTTGGTTGTTAGCACAGCCCTTGACAAGGCTTCTTGTGCTATTCTTGTGGAAAGATAAAGAGAAGTAGGCTAGTCAGTAATATAATTACTTTTATTCAAAAACGGTTGAATGTTCAGACTCAAAAAATAGTCATTAATAGTTCCAAGTTCAGTTTAGAAAACCTCTTATCGAATACCCAGGGATCTGTGTTAGACAAGGCAGTGTTTAATAAACACATTCATTAATGTGTGGATAATGGTATGGATGACATCCATATCAGATTTCAAGATAACATAAAACTAGGAGGGATATAACATGATGTTGGAGTCAGATTTCAAAATGAACGTGACATAATAAAACACTGGACTGAGTGTAGTACGATCAAATTCAATACAGATACAGGTGAAATCTTATTCCTGGGTTCAAAAAAGCGTCAATTTTACAAATATGATATGGAGTATGGATGGAAGGCATGACTTAACAATGATTCATTTGGAAACAATTTGAGGGTTTTAGTGTACTGCACGCTCAATATGAGTCAATGATAGGATATGACTATAAAAAAAAGTTAAAACAATAGAAAGCTATAGGAAGGGAAGAAACAGTGCCCAGGAATCAAGAAGGGATATTACTTCCTTTATGCTGACACAGACTGCCTACATGTTCAGTTCTATACTGGAATTATATTGACAAGTTTGATGATATCCAGGGATATCATCAAGGAAAGCCTTTGAATGAATGCTGTCTGAGGTTCAGCTGAAAGAAATGGGAATGTTCAGTCTAGATAAGAGAATCTTTAGGTAGAACATAATTACTATGATCAGGAGGACTGATACCTTCCAAAAGACTGTCATGTGGGAGAGGGTTAGACTTAGGAGTATGAAATTGTAGAACTAGAGCTAGAAGGGAGTTTAGAAGCAATCTTGTCCAACTCCCTCATTTTACAGATGAGGAAACTGAGATTAAGTGATTCGTTTACTACATAGGTAAGTGAAAGGGTCTGAATCTGAACTCATATCCTGTTACTCTAAGTTCATTGATCTTAAAATCTCATAAAGCAGAAATGGAGAGACATATGGAAGATTCAAAAAGGCAAAGTTAGGCTTGATGGCAGACAAGGCTTTCTAACAATTCCTAATTTTCCAAAGTGGATTGTGCTGCCAGTGTAAGATGGCAGGTTCTCCTTTATTGGCAGTCTTTAAGCAAGCCTGGAAAACTACTTAATTCAGGCTCAATTTGGTTTCCACAGATGATCATTTACAATTTATCTTGAACAGCCAGTTGCTTTTTTTACATTCACTCTGAGCCAACCTGTTTGGCCTGAGGGTCTTCCTCTCCCGGATCGATTGTTTTTTCTTTTTTTATTAAGTTAAAGAGACTATTCTCTGCCTCATTTCTTACCCAGTCTTAATCACTGAATAGGCATAGTCTTAGTCAAACCGAGACCTTACAAAGGCCAAGATCTCTCACTGCATCCAGGATCATCTCTGGAAGTCCTGATCTATACCTGCCACTGGACCATGATGGCTCCAGAGGAGACAATGAAGCTGGCAACTCTGCACGGCCCTCCCTCACTCAAATCCAATTCACTTGCATATCATGGCATCACCTTCTTGAAGCTACGGTTCTCTTTGAGGATAAAGGACAAACTCCAACTATAAAAACAGTATAGATACATCTTAGAGTAGAACAGCATTGTTGCTACCTATTTGCTACTTTATTTCTTTACAAATCTCTCCCTTTTTAATATACTATAGCACTATAATCTATATCTAAAACTGTTTTCCCAATTTTGTATTTTCATTTGTGGCTTCCCCCCACATATACATAGCTCTTTGGTTTATACCTCTCTCAAACCTATATCATCTAATATTGGGTATTACAGTTAACGATATTTGTGTCCTAACTCCTGTCTGGGCTGTAAGTTCCCAAGAAGCTCATTCATAGAAAGTTTGAATCTCCCTTAAAGAATACCACCTGTTTAACTGAGCACTCAGCACAATACCCGGCACAGAGTAAGCGCTTAATAAACATGTATTGATTGATTATTAATTGACTGGTTTGCTCTGCCTCACAATATTCTGTTGGGAGAAGGGAGTTATTGGGAAATGATAGTGCTGTTTTTTTATGGGCATAAATAAAGCATTTTTAAAGTAAACATGGGGTAAAAGTATATTTATTTCTTGAATAAAAGCAAAGGATCATGGGATTGATGTAGAAAGGAGAAAAGTTTAAGTAGAAAAGCTGGAAGCTGAAGGAATATATTTGGGATGGCTTTGAAATTCTAGTTGAAATAGGAAGTAAGACTATCAATTATATAAAGGTTGGGTTGGGTAAGAGACTGGAAAAGCTTTGAAATAATAGCTATGGGAAACTGGGTAGAGACTAAAGGGATGAAGACAAGTGTTATCCAAGATAAAGCAGAAAGAGAAAGGTAGCAAGAATTTGTAGTGGATATAATCTGTACAGTGTTATAACTTTCTCCAGCAAGGCTGGGAAGCCTACGAATGGAAATGAGGGTAAGGAAACACTTTGATGTAGATAAATAGGATTGAGAATTGACAAAGGGTTTAAGGAATGTCAGGAGGCTGAAGGATCCTAGCATTCTGGTATGATCATCATTTAAATGATTGATTATGGAGTCCAGGTTGGACAAGGAATTAGATAAAAACAAAATAGGCTCAATGGTCTGGGAACAAGGAGGAATCAAGTTGTCTGAAGTAATGATACTGACCAAAAAGCAGGGCAGATAGATGTGAGAGAAGTGTCTAGATGAAATAATAGGAGACAGTGGTCAGCTATGGGAATGTCACAAATCCAAAAGTAAGAACTCTGACCCAAGACTAAAAATGCCATGTAATTACAATTCTTAAATTTGAGAAAGGCCAACAATATTCCCCCTGAGATAGTCTGGGATGACTAGTTTGTCACTGTTAGTAATCTAGGACATTGTAGTATTAATAGCTATAAATCACATAATACCTATAATTCCTATAATCCCTTATAATACCAAAAAAATCCTATAATAAATGAAAATCTCATGCCAGCTATGATTTTTTGCATAAACTAGCAATCAACAATTGTGAATTCAAGGATTTGTCTTAATTTTTTTTTTTATTTCTTAAATGAATTGATGAATTGGGAGCTACAAGGGACCATATAACATTCTCAGTTCCTGGGATGTCAAAACTGTAGCTAAAGCAGAGAAAGTTATGATTCTGCAATTTCTTCAACCTTTTATGGGGCCTCATCTCTTATTAAATCAGGAGCCAAAAATCAAGCACGTAGGTAAGCTCTACATTTTAATTTCTCAGCAAAGGATAACAACAGATAAAGGAAAAATTAGGATTTATTCATTTGATAACTTTTAAATTATTTTCTTGCTTTCACTTATATTAGCATGAAAATGACTATCTTCAAAATAATGCACTGATATTAATAAAATACAGATTTGTTTACTATGTTAGACAGATATAGATTTCATAAAATAAAAAGAAAACCCAATTCTACCAGAAAATCAAGTAATAATACACATTCAAACTGCTAAAACACTATACTAATGTTCTTTTTTTCTTAGTTGTCCTAAGGAAGGAATTATATATGAAGCCTCATGATGAATAGATAATCTTGAAATAAGCATAAGACAATTTGTGTTCTTTCTACTCTTGACTGCCATTTACTAGCTTTGTGACCTTAATGTCTTAAGGCTACTTAATGTCTTTAGGCCTCAATAATAAATGTAAAATAGAATAAATTATTTCTAAGATTCCTTCCAGCTCTTACATTTTATTCTATTAATTCACAATATAATTCTTGTGGTTGTTTAGTCATTCAGTCACTTCTGACTCTTCGTGACCCCATTTGGGGTTTTCTTGGCAAAGATATTAGAGTGATCTGCCATTTGCTTCTCCAGTTCATTTTACAGGTGAGGAAACTGAGGTAAATAGCATGATGTGACTAGCGCAGGGTCACACTCTTAGTAACAAGGAGGACAGATTTGAACTCAGGTCTTCCTTATTCCAAACCTGAAATTCTTACCAACTGCACTATCTAGCTTTTCCTACATTATATTTATTAAGATATTAAATTATTTTTGTTTCCATATATTACAATTTAGATCAATATAACATAAAACTTAAGAATTCTGTTCTGTTCAGTGACTAAATGAATGACAAAGATGATATGCTTACACGATCTGCATAAGACATGAAAGTAGGGGATATCCATTGGATGGTAGAGTCAAATAAAATATTAATAGGTACTGCCAATAACTTGGAGGTATAACATGAAGTTATGACTAGCCTCTGAACTCAGACTCAAATTCTGCCTCTGACGCTTACTACCTGTGTGACTGTGAGCAAGTCACTTAAGTTCTCTGAGCATCTGAAAATTCTTCTGAGACATACAGGATGAGTTATAATCCATATACTTGTGATGGCAAGCAAAATAGGATCTTTTGCTCTTTTTGTTTTAGTATAATCAAGTGCCTCTGATAGAATTTTGCCTTTATCAATCTAGAGTCTTTACTAGGAGTAAAGCACAGAAACAAGAGTTTCTTTAACTAGAAATGGTATATATAGATTTGCATGATTAATTATTTTATGTGATTAAAGATCTTCCCCACCCACTAATGAGCCTGTCTATTAAGGGGAGTTTGATTTGTGGGAAAGCCCAAGCCTTGTAATAATGAGGCACTAGTTCTCAAGGGTTGTGATGCCCTCTGACTCTAAAAAAGGTATAAATACTCTGAGTTGAAGTTGCACTTTTTGGCTTACTGGAAATGTTTGTTTTCACCAGGAAAGGCCTCTGGAAAGCTGCTAAAGAGCCCCCTGGCTTGGAAAACCCAGATGTCTATGCTTCTCTCTCTGATAACTATAGGCAGACAGTTGGATCTGTCTGTTGATGGTCAGGCAGAGGAAGCCATATCTGTTGACCTTTGATTTCTCTGTACTTTCTTTGAAATTCAGGGTGCTGACTCCCTTGAACTTGGTGAATGATACATGTGCTTGATTAAAGTAATTGTTAACCCCTCAAAAATTGCCTTTCTTTTCATGAATGAAGATGTCAGAACCTGTAATAGCTGGCCCCCCCTGTTTATGTTGAGGTGCTTACTGATACAATAATTTATCAATGAAATTGTTATACTGATTCATAAACATTTGTTTTCCCAAGAAAATACTTAGAAACACCATAATTCTGGATTTTTAAAGTTGAGGAATATATCTGTTCTATTTTAATACCATCTAATAAGAATTTTTAAAATGTAATGATTCTTGAGAGAAAAACAGAATTTGTTTGTAGTAAAGTTTGTAGTAAAGAATTCATCATTAAATGTATTTATTAGGCTTATATATTTTTATTATTTATTATATTATATTTATTATCTCTCTGATAAGATACAAATTACCTAGACGGATATTTAAAGATCTCCATAATCAAATTCCTACCTACTTTTTTTCTCAGTTTTATTTCATACCTTGCCTCTTCTTGTCTCAAACTGGTCTGCTCCCTGTTCCACATATGCAACATTATATTCCCCCTCAGTCCCCAACCCTTTGCACATGTGGTCACCTTTACATGTGATACACCCCTTTCTCACTCCTAGCTTCCATCAATCCACATGCCACCTCTTACATGAAGTTTTTCCTGAAACCTCCAATTACTGATGCTGTTTTTAACTCTTAGATTTACTTTGTATTAATATGCATGTAATTTGCATCAAATTACTTTTGAACTTGTTGTATCTACCCCTTCCCCACCTCTAGAAATCAAATTGTTCTCTGCATCCCCCTTTGCTGTTCTGTCTTTCAGTCATGTCTGACTCTTCATGGCCCCAGAGCCAATACTGTCAAAGGGGATTTCTCAACAAAAGATACTGGAGTGGTTTGTCATTTCGTTCTCCAGTGGATTAAGGTAAACAGAGGTTAAGTGACACACCCAGGGTCACACAGCTAGTAGTTGTCTGAGGGCAGATTTGAATTCATGTCTTCCCAACTCTAGACCCAGCACTCCATCCACTGAGCCACCTAGCCTGCTCCAAAGAGGTCATAGGATCATGAGCAATCACATATGACTGAACAGCCTGCATATAGAATGCACTTAATTGTTGGAGGGATAGTTGAACTAGATTCAATTAAAATCTTGTTTTCAAATTTCACAACCAAACTGATGGGTTCTGAATTAATGATGAATCTTATTTTCTTAATAAACCCAAATATTTGATTCTAACTTTTGAAAAACTTGAGCAAATATGGATGTAAATACTTTTTTATATAAAATGTAAGACATCTTTCAATTTTTGGTTAGCTGAATATAAAACCTAATTTTGAGTCCATAATGTCACATAACAGGGTTCCCCTCCCTCCAAAGACACATTCACGGAAGGATAAAGATCAGAAATGATTGATTTTATTGCTTTTTACTTAGAATTCTTCTTTAAGATTCCTGGCTACTCATTGATTCACTGATCTACTCATTAAGTTTGCTAAACAAAAAGAGATCAGAGGTCTGTGTGTTCCAAGAGTGTCAATCATTTTTACAACTTTTCAAGAAGCATGGAAGTGAATTGATATCCTTAAAGATCAATGCACTGATAGAGTACTCATACTATTACGGAAAGAAAAGTTCAAGGTTGAATTCTTCATTAGACAGCCATCTGAAATGGATGTAAATGAAATAAACAGAAAAATGCCGAGTAGCTCAGAATAAGTGGCAACTCTTTGGTAATAGTTTGGACAATGTAGGGGTTTTGTTTTTTCTTTACTCCCTCCCCACAATGCCTCATACAGTGTCTTTATTGTACCTAAGAGGCACTTAATGAGAAAGAAAGCCTAGAAAAGAGGAGGACATAAAGACAAAGAAGACAGGAAGGAATGAAGGAGAGAGAAGGGAGGGAGACAGATCCACAGATTTCCTAAAAATGTTATCTTATTTCTGTGACTGATCAAACAAAATGTCATTCTTTAAGCCAAACTACAAACATCTACAAACAAATTATTAAAATTTTTAAGTAAAGATTTTTATTTTAAATGAAAAGAGATTAACTTTTTCCTTCCTTGTGGCCTTCTACTAGAAGCACCTAATTCACAAACTATCTGTTTTATGTATTTTTAATCTAATGAACAGAGGACAATGCCTGTCAGGGACAGCAAATCTGTCATTCTCTATGATTAGTATCCTTAAATGTCTATGACAGAAAGTTCATCCTACTTATAAGAAAGAAAGTGGAATGAAAACTTTCTTTTTAAATATAAACATTTACTCATTTGAGTCAATTTTAATTAATTTTAGATAAAGAAAATAGAGTTCAATTATAGATACTGTTTGGAATGGTCTCATGAAAGTCCTCCAAGTGTCAACACAATCTAGAAAATTTGGTGCCCAGTCTCGGATAATAGTACATAGCAAAAATCTTCCGAGGGTTCTGGGAGGCAATAAATAACAGATTCATCTTAGAGCAGAAAGGTCCTCTTCTAGCACAGGTTCTGGCCTTCCATGGTACATCAATAGCAGGAGTCTTTTTATTCCCTAGACTCCCAGTTTGGCGTCATATATTTTCTGTACCTTTAAGAGCTGATTGCGCATTGAGATGCAGATTTTGCATGTCACATTGACATAGTAAGGAAAGATATGGGATATATGGATTTTCTTTTACAATCAGTCATGGAAAACCTATTATATTCATGGTCATATTTCCAAAACAGTTCAGAAAGAAAGTATTTTGTAAAATTATAAGTATGATTCTTTACATTCCCAAGAAAATAATTAAAGTAGGTTCACATTATGTGTACTTTGTACTTCTCTGAAGTCCTTTATTATCTCTTTCCTATTTCTCCTTCAAAAAGTTATTTAACATACTGTTATAACTATGAAATGAGAAGGAAAAAAAACTTTCATAAATGTTAAAGCAAATCAGAGTAAGGCACAAAAATGGTAGGAGGGAGTCAAAAGACCAAAAATTAGATTTTTCAAATAGACAAGAGATCACTTTCCTACCCCTGGTCATTAAGTACTTGAGTTCAAATCCTACCTCTGATACTTACTTTATGTGAAACTGTGGACAATGTCACTTAACTTCTGTCTGTCACAATTTTCTCATTTGTAATATGGAAATCATAATACCTACTTCAAAGGCTTGTTGTGAAGATAAAATGAGATAATATTTATAACACATTTCTCAAATGTTTCCTATTATTGTCATTAATGAATATATATTTTTTAAAATGAAAGAAGGAAATTTAAAGATGCTCCCCTTGCCCTAAGAGAATTTCAGCACACTACGTCTATTAAAAGAAGTGGCTCTTCTGAGGTGGCAACTCCCACCAGTCTAGGAAAATGTTTTTGAATATAAAAGTAATGCAACAAAGCTTTAAGCTTTGCTCAACATCTTACTATAAAACTCCATTTTCAGAATTTCATTAAAATAATACTCAAATAGATATTCTAAATCAAGGATCAGATCATGTAAACCTTCACAGAGAATACTCACATACATGCCTATAAACAAACTTGAATTAATGTCATCTATTATTATTATTTTAAATATGTATATAAGTGGCAGAATCTTTACCCAGCCACCTTTTTCTCAACATAGCTCTTCTCCCATTTACAACATCAAGGTTGTATCAAGGTCTCGAATTAACGATCAGGAAACCTTCTGGATGAATATTCTGTACATAATTTACATGCTTAACAAACCAAATGCCATTTTAAATGTTTCCCTTTGTAATGCTTACACTTGAACTAAACGTGATTGACAATAAGCGATAACAACTGGACCCCCTGCAATTTTAACCCAAGTGAAGAAGATGCCTCCATCAATGCTGGTACCTGCCTTGAAATGTCTAGAAGAGAGGTGTCAAACACAATGCCGGAACCAAATTAAAATGTAATTGGGAAATATTTAACAAAATAAAAAATTAAATATAACATTGATAATATTTATTTATGGTTTTCTAAGTCAACATGCCACCAACAGGGAGGCATTTGTATTTGAGTTGGACACCACTGTTCTAATGCCCTGAGAAGTTGAAGTGATTTGCCCCAGTCACAAAACGAGACTTGAATTCATGTCTCTGTGAGTTCACTCTCCACCATGCCATACAGGACTGATAAGACATAAGTAATATCAATTCCTAATATTCTCTCAGCTACTACCAAGGTGAATTTATAATAAAAATATTATAATAAATGTTTTAGTGCTTTTTAAGTGGAGTCACAAGTATCAAATATCTTTTCAGGTTCAATATCCACTGCAAAACAAAACAATCTATACCAAACACGCTTTGCTCTCTATGATTAAATTATCAGATGAATCACTGGATGATGACAAACATTTTTTTTAAGGATTCCCATAGTTTGAGTGTCACAAACAAAGTTATTTAGTCAATAAGAATTAAATAAAACAGATAGCCATATTAACCTGAGAACATAGTTTAACCAGTTTATGTTTCTATACACATCCTGGGGGTGGGAGTGGAGGAGGGGAACCATGGGAAAGAGGAATCATAAATCTTTTACTTTGAAAAAAGTCATCTTTAAGGTTATTTGGTTTTACTTGCTCACCGTGGACATGTGTTGTCATCTCTTTCCGGTCTTTTCCAAGCTTCAAGTCACCTAAACAGAGAAGATCACATCAGCTGGTTAGAGAAAAATATTTATTCGGTCATTAATCTGTCACGAGTAAACACTTAGGTTTATCATATGCTGAAGTTACTGATATTGGGAAACAAAGAGAAATGAGACTTTTCTATGCATTTCTGATAATAATTTTTGAAAACTCTCGGGGACATTGTATTGTATAGTTGCATGGATTGAAATGATCAAAATATTTATCTATTGCACCCTACCTTCTGGTGATGTCCTTCTTTATATTTAACATGTCTGGTCCTTAAACAAAACAAAACAATCCTCACCATATTTTGTTATTGGGACCGTATCTGAAGCTGTTAGTTCTCCTCTAACTCACTCTCTCCTTGGTACAGATTTTAAGATCTAAGAGTAAACTCCACGATAGAGTCCTTGTTTTGCTTCAGAAAAAGCACCCTCGCTGTGACCTAGGATGACACAGATCATCCAGGAATGGGTCTAATCAGAAAAGAAATAGCACCTGTTACATAACAAGAATCAGTACAGCTAGTAGCAGCAGTGTGGATTTGAGTCTAGAATTGGAAAGCAAGGCTAGATTGGGGAGAGGAGGGTGGTGCACAAGCAAGGCTGGAACAATCAGCATGATGTAATGAGCCACATAAGATAGAAAGCCAAGAGGGTATATAGGAAAATGCCTGACTCTTCTTTTGAGGGGATCAGGTCACCTCCCCCCAACCCAGGGTAATCCCAGCTCTGTGTGAGACTAGATTAGGACATCTTTGTTGGAAGGAGCCACAATGAGGCTCCAGGAAACTATAAGTATTATAGACATAATAATAAGCTGTATGATGATTATTATATCCCATTGTGGGACAGTAGTAGAAGGGTAGCTTTACAATAAGAAGCCCTGGTGTCAAATCCTTCTTTTGACATGTTATCTATATAGTTTTGTTACCAGAGACAAATTATTTAGTCTCTCAATACCCTCTCATGCTACATTACAGATGAGTTGCCAAACAAAGCCATACATAGCATAGAGCCTGGCACACAAGTAAGTACTTAATACATGCTTATTGACTTGACTTGCATATGCTAAGGGAGTATCCATTCAGAGATGTCCTCAAATTGGTAAAACTGAAAGACTTGACCTTCACATTTACACACTATCCAGGTATAACCTCCCTCATGTTTCATGTTTTTCCTCTACAAGTATAAGAAGTTTATAAAGACTATTTTTCCTATGTAGATGCATAATAATATTTCCCTATACATGATGCCCTAATTCTGAATTGTAACATCTCTATGTAATAAACAAAATGAAATATTATATATATTCTGTTTTCTAGGGAGATCTAATAGCTTTTACTGTTATACCCCTACTATTTTCCCTTCTACTGTAAGAGTCTCTCATTTTGATGCACACTTAGAGATTCTGGTGTCATTTTCCTTTGTACTTTAGCTAGAACAGAAGTGAAAGGACATGAAGCCCCAGTGCCCCTTATGATTACCCATGGAATCATGACCTCATGATTCCAGTAGGCATCCCTTGGATTTATTCTCTGAGCAAAAAGTAAGAGATCTGCCTCTTCCCTTTATATTATGTGTTGCACAAGATGAGAAGGCATAAATGAGTTGTGGTCTTCAAAACAGAAGCCATTACATTTGCTCATACCCCACCTCCCCCTATCTTCCAAAATTCGTTATTATCGTTGGGGATACTACCAGTAACTCTGGTCAACTTTGGTTGACCAGACTCATTTCACATATCCAGTCAGCCAAATCTTTTTCTTTTTCTATTTCCACATCTTTTGTCTATGCCTCTCACACAAGCTATCTCCCTAGTTTAGGCATTCGTAACTTTTCATTTGGCCACTGTGGTAGCCTTCTAATTGTTCTCCCTGACTCAGGACTCTTCCCTTTCCAATTCATTGCTCACATAGCTGCCAAGTTTTTCACAGCTGACCATCATTACAGCAATGCTGTCACCATGCACTGTGATCTCCCAGTTCTTCTCATTTCCCTTTGCATCACTTCATATAGGTCTTCTCATGTTTCTCCTGAAACCACTACCCTTATCATTTTCCACAGCACAATTTCTTGATCACAGTCATATGCCACAACTTGTTTAGCCATTCCCCAACTGATGAACATCCTCTCAATTTCCAATTCTTTGGCACCACAAAAAGATCTGCTATAAATATCCCGATACATATAGGCCCTTTCCATTTTTCTTTGATTTCTTTGGGATATAGACCTAATAGTGGTATTAATGAGTCAAAGCATATACGTAGTTTTAGAGCCCTTTGAGCCTACTTCCAAATTGTTCTCCAGAATGGTTGAACCATTTCACTACTCTATCAATGGTTCATTAGTGTACCTATTTTTCCCTCATCCCCTCCAGAATTTTCTGTTTCTGGTAAATATAATGTTGTGTCTAAGAGCTGTTTTATTTGCCTTTCTCTAGTCAACAATGATGGAGAGAATTTTTTCATATGACTATAGATAGCTTTGATTTCTTCCTCTGAAAACTGCCTGTTTATCTTCTTGGATCATAGGAAATGGCTCTTCTATTTATAGATTTCACTCAGTTATGCACTCAGAATATAATTCAGAAATGAGGCCTTTATAAGAAAAAACTTGCTGTAAAATATTTTGATATTTTTACTTCATAGTCTGGGGTACCTTTCAGCAAAACATGCCTTCCCCGATTACCCCTTTTAATTAAGTGTATTTTTACTTTTGTTTTGTCTAAGGTCATGATAGTTATCCCTGTCTTTTGAAGCAGATTAGATTCTGTTCTGCACTCTTATTTGAATTCCCTGTGTGTTTCATGTCTCTTGTAAACAACATCTTGCTGGAACGTGGTTACTAATCCATTTTGCTCTTGTCTTCTATTTTATGGGTGGGCAACCACACTTTCTGTGGCACTACTACACAAGTGCTTTAGCCTAGGGGAAAGCTGGCCCTCTGTTAGTCATAGGTTCCTTCCTTTGCTTTTTGGGGAAGCAAGAATAAATACAAGTTTTTAATAAAATCATAAAAGCTCAGATCTCCTGAATCAAAAATGGTTCGATCATTAGGGCTGGGTCTGACCCTAGCCTATTTAAGTTCTTGTGCATTCAGACAGTGATGAGTCATGACTATCTCCCTATTTGTACTCTCTGTACCCGATTAAAGATATTCAGAACTCAAAAACAATCAAAATCAATGTTATCTTTAAAAAAATCCACACTTAAAGAACTATAGAGAAGTGCAAATAGCTTTAAAGGAGTAACCAGGAGAACTATATATAGCACCTGTTACTGCCACAGGCAGGCATTATCAAGGGGAATTTCAGGAGAGTAAAACCTTTCAGAGATTTCTTCAGTTCTTGACATGGAAAGTTTAATAATGGGCAGTTCCAGTCTTAGGTTCTTAATGTGAAGATGCCCACGGGGATCCTCATCACTATTCCCTTAGTTATTCTGTGCTCCCTCCCTGCTACAGCTGGCACTCCTCTCCTCTCTTCTTGATGTCCCATTACAATGCACCCTTTGGCTTCAGCTTCTCTCTCAGCACCATTATGGCCTCCTTATGTGTGCCTCAGCATCTACCTACCCATTTATCTCTCTCTGTCACTCTTGCAGAGTCATTTAACATCTCCTGTTGTGTTAGAAACTCCACCCTCTAGCTCAGAGACGGCTACAACTGAGTCTCTTCCTAGTTGAGGAAGACTTATAAATCCCAGAATGTGTCCAGGAGACCTCAGGCTCTTACCCTGCTCTCCCAAAGGGCAGCTAGTATTTCATCCTGTGACAATGCACATATACTATCTCATTTGAGCCTCAAAAATTCTTTATGAGGATGGAACAACAGCTGTTATTGTCTCCATTTTACAAAAGAGGAAACTGAGCCTCAGACAAGTTAAGTGACTTGCACATGGATTAGTAAATGCCTGAAGCAAGATTGGAAACCAGGTTTTCTTGATGTCCCATCCCCAGTGCTTTTTACTTATGATGTGCAATTTACTGGTGATAAAAATATGAAGATATGATCTCTCCCATCAAGGAGTTGCTAACCTGCTAGAGGAGGAATGACAAGGAAACACATAGATATTGATAAAAATAGTAAGTACACATTAGAGGCAAACATGCTATAAGAAATACAAGGTGAGAAACAATTTAGATATTCAGAGGTTAGGGAAAGTTTCCTGGAGAAAGACACCTTACAGAATGGAAGGGATTTTGACAAGAAGAAATAATCTAAGCATTGGAAGTTAAGGCATGTGGACTTACAGGAACAAGGAACAGTATGACCTTAGCCCCAGTGCCCCTTATCCAGGTCCATAAGGAGCCGAATAGGTCTTGGGCAAGTCTGTGAGTTGTTTTCATAGGGGAGCTTATAGGGTTCCTTTTGATTTCCTTTCAGATATGTCCAACTCTTTGTGACCCCATCCGGTGTTTTCTTGGCAGAGACACTGGAGTGGTTTGCCATTTCCTTCCCCAACTCATTTTCCAGATAAGGAAACTGAGACAAACAGGGTTAAATGACTTGCCCAGGGTCACACAGCTAATTAATGTCTGAGGATGCATTTGAATTCAAGAAGATGAGCCTTCCAGACTCCAAGCCCAGCGCTCTGTCCACTGTGTCACCAAGCTGCCCTAAGAGCTTCTTGCATTCATATGATGTACTCAGACTGACAATCTTATTGCAAGGAAAACTCTTTGTAAACCATAAAGCCCTATATAAATTAGTTGTTATTTATTTGTCAGCTTCCTCTCCAGACATAACTTCTCAATCTCTCTTTAGTAAACTAAGCTCTGTAGCTGAGTAACTCAAAGCAAGTCACCTACATTCTCACCCTGTTTTCTCATCTATAAAGTGAGGCAGCTGTACTAGAAAACATCAAAGATCTTTTCCAGCTCTAACCTTCTAGGATTCAGTGACATATTCTAAGATGCATCTTTGTATCCTCTTCCATCACCAGCATAGTATCTTGCATGTAACATCATCACTTCTTGCCTGGACTGTTGCAAAGGAACTGCTATCCCTTGGTAAATATGAGTTAAATGATGAACAAGTAAATATATGCTAGACTAATGAAAATACACAGCTCTCCTCCCCCCACCCCCCTCCACTCCTACCTGTTCAAAAGTATTTGATTCTTTCAGGTTTGAATCCAAGAGATTGTCAATTAAAATAAAATGTGATACTAATCCTAAATTCATCTGAAAAACCACTTCTCAACACAAGATAACAGGATACTGTAAGTTAAAAATTATTTACCATCTTTTCCATTGGCACATCTCCAAAATCCCTCTTGTTTTTCGTACTATATACTCATGCTATAAAACCACTAACTTCACTGATCTGATTTTCGGTAAACGACCCCGCTCTGGTACCAAAGTCATTCTTCATCTTTATTATCACTTGAATCCTACAGCGAATCCACTATAGTCAAATCATTCGAACATTCTTTCGAGTTTTCTTTGACCTTGTTCCTGTATTCTTTGTTCTGACAATCTTAAGGCAAAAGGCCAGCCTGCTGTGTCACCAGTATGGCAGATCACGCTTTTCCATCCTAACGAGATAATTAAGACTCCATAAAAAACACAATTTTCCTGCATCTAATTTTATATGCAAAATAGAATACAAGGCATTACATATAGGTATATCATGCACATGTGACATACAGATTCTACACACATTCATAAAGCAATATAAATATCGTTGGCTCGAGTTCTTTAAATATGTTTTTTCAGTATTGACATTTTAAATATAGCTCCTTCTACATATAGATACTAGGATGAATGCGTTTCATTCATGCCATTTCCTGTAGTTATTTCTTAATAAAAATAATAAACTGATAATGTATGTATCTATATGGACTTATTTAAAGAATTATAATACACAATTGTATTATATATAATTTTATTATATATTATATAATATTATATTACACATAATATATAATATTAATATAATACAATATTATATTAATAATTAATATTGTATATAATTGTATTATGTACAATTATAATACATAACTGAAATAGAGTTTTTTTTTAATTCCAGTACATAAAAATCAACATAGTCTCTTATAGCATTTCAAGGAATGATTTATCTGAGTAAAGGTTATAAGACACATATTAAAGTATTTTCTTGGCCTTAGGGTCTGAAGTTTCCTTCTTAACTGACTTGAAACAGTCTCCATATTCTGCAGTTCCAATCTACATTTAAAGCTTTATTCCATGCTTCCTCCCCCTCCTTTCCACCTCCGTATATTCCAAGCATTCTGCAGTCTCCAACTTACTGCATCTGTATGTGCCATTTTCTAAGCCTGGAAGAGACTTCCAAGATCATCAGGTTACTGTGTCTCTTACTTGTAGCAGTATTTTTCTTTCTTTCAAGACTTATCTCAGGTGGAGCTTTCCCTGATCAGTCTCACCAGCTGGAAGTGACTTCTCCACTAATCACTCACCCTTTAATTGCATAGAATAAGTGAATTATTGTTGCTTACACATGTCTTATGACTTGCCTAGACCTCAGTGTTCTTGAAGGAATTATCTTTTCTAATATGTCACTGATGATAATATAAAAGCTTAGATAATGGCTTCAAAGTTTTCAAAGAACTTTTTGTTCATTATTGCCTATCACAACAACCCTGTGAGGTAGTATTTTAGAGCAGGCAAAATTAAAGAGAAATCACAAAGCTTAAGTGATCTGTCCATAAGTATGTTACTAGTAAGTGTGAGGAGTAGACTTCAAACCTATATATGTCCAGATTCCAAATACAATACTCTTTCCACTACATGTAGCATGGAACTATGTGTATATAGATGCTTAAGAAAAGTGTGCTCATTTGAATTAATGGATGAAAGCATAAAACTTCCACTTAAAACTGTCATGGGCAAAAAGTAGCTGAAAATGTAGTGCCCATCCCCTGATTTATTTAAAACATTTCACCTTTCAGGGGAAGGTGGTCTATTTTTAGCTTTAAACATCTACATCAGAGGAAAGGCATGATAGATATAATAACTGTTTATAAGTGAATATTTTGTTAAATATTATCACTACTGTCTGGCAGGCAAACTTTTCAATGTATAATTTTCCATATAACTTTCCACAGCTCCAGCAAGGGGGATGTAGTCTACTCAAATTCAAAGATTAAAATTAGCTCATGCGATAATCAGGAAATTCCTCCGAGGCCATCCTATCCAAGCAGACTGAAGGCAGATGGTACTGAAGTGTTCAGTATAGAGTAGTGTTGATCAAAGAGTATCTGCCAATCAAACACGGGAGAGAAAGGAGATCCATCTGTGTTTTAATTACTACAGCAAAACCATCCAGTGTAACTACCAGAGCTGTGCATTTTCACACGGTACAGGAGACACAGAGCAGACTTTCATAAAAGGAGGATAAAATTGCCACATACTAAATAAACAACGACAACAGCAAAGTATAAGTATTACCAATTAAGACTATTCAATGACGCCATGAATTTTCTCCTTAGAATATTTTCCTTTTTATTATGGCTCTTTCAGTCCAGCTCTACCTCTAAAAAAAGTTCCCAACTATACAAAGGGATGAGGTAAGGATGAAATCCAAACAGGTTCAAATCTTTGAAATGTTTTGAGGTCTTAAAAGGGTATCCTATGGAAAAAAACAGAGTTGGAGAAACTATCAGAGAATGAGCACAGTGTTAATAGAGCTTTGAAGTGGATTAACCTTTCTGGAAATCGATTTGAATTTATGAAAGAAAAGTGACTATATTGGCCATACTCTTACTCCACAATTCCATGATTGGTCATAGATCCCGAGGATATCAAAGATTCGCTGCAGTACCCTTCATGGTAGCAAAGAACGAAAAATCTAGTTGGGTTCTGTTGATTGGAGAATAACTAAAAAAAAACTCTTACGTACACAATCTGTGTAGTAAAAAGAAATATGAGGGCGAAACAAGCAGAATGATATACAACATGAAAAGATCACTAAAAAGGAAGTTAAACTCTGAAAAATGAAACACCCAGGGAAGATAAGATAATCCTTAAGGCAGAGAAACAGAAATTATAATTATTATTAATAAATTATTAGTAGTATTAGAACATAATAGTACATATTGTCAAACTCAAGAGACTGTGTCTGCTCAATTGTTCTCACAAACAATTGTAATGTGTAGATCAAAGGCATCCATAAAATATTTTTCAAAAAGGGTAATTCACTGAACATGAGTACAGACTTTTAATTTAAATTACTGAAATTTTCAAAATATTTCCAGTAGCACATTTTTTCATTTGCTTTTAAATATATTCTTGTTCCTCTAATTAAATTTAACTCTTCTTAACTTTGGAGTAGAACTGTGACCCAAGTGAAAGTAAATGGAAATAGCAATGAATCCTCAAGGGTTTCAGGAACCCTTTTACAAGCCAAAAACAAGTAGTTAAGGATCAGAAGGAGACAGTGGTATGAAGGAATATTTCTCTATCATTCCTTATTATCCTCAATCAGTCTTTCTCATAAAAACAAACAAAGAAACAAAACCTTTGCTTATGATCTTACAATTAGTATATTAAAGAGATAAGATTTGAGCCCAGGCACTTTTCCTGATGCCTATACTTGTTTTCTATTAAGTGGGCCACAGTGCTTCAAAAGACATAAAATACTGCAGGCAGGAGCATGATCATGTTTCTAAAATTCATGAAAGTAGAATTTTATGACTTCTAGGTACTTGGGTCAATACATCATATACATATATTTGTTATTGTGTCTGTCCTTTGTTTTCAAAGAGGACCATGACATCAGGGACTGATGACATGACTTGCAATAGACTTTGATTTGGATGAGAGAGGTCTGTGCAAGGTCACCAGCCTCACCTTCTCCTCCTGAGCCATTTGGGTCCAATGACCAGATATTCATCCGGATGGCTGGAGATGGCCAGGGATGCAATGGGACACCCTGGCCCTTTTAGGGTTAAGGTTTGTTAGGAGGGCCCAAAAGCAGCCATTAAGAGGAGCTTGGGCAGGGACCTATTATGGGCCAATCTATGGGCTTCAGAGTGACCAGAGTTATTTGATAATTATGGGGAGAAATCCCCACAAATATAGAAACAAGAGTTAGCCTTAAAATACATTAAGTTAAGCAAGGATAAGGGCAAGAACAAAAAAAGGTAGAGCAAGTTTTACAAGGATAAGTAGAGTAAGGGAAGGAATAGTCACAAGCAAAACAAATTTCTATTTTAGAAGGATTGCAAAACAGGGACTAAAGGGAAAGAAAGAAAAGAAGAGAATCGGTGATTGAGGTCAGGGCAAGAAGAGGTGGGGCAGTGAAATGGAAACAGTTTTAATCAGAGTTTCTAGTGTACATATACACATGTATAAATACATATATATATATATATATGTATTTCTAGTGCACATATACATATGATTACGTATGTAATCATAATTCAGAAAGTGTCATCTTTTGCCAAAATTAAAGAAGGTTACAATTATCCAGTTTGGATATTAAGATAATGTTAGACAAGAATTCCATACACCTTGAAGTACTACATAAATAAGACATTATTATCTTTAGTATTTTCTCTCTCACCCCTTTAATGCTTATCAGTGCCTTCCAAAGTTTATAAAAAGGGAGGAAGGGAGTTCATTTTTGCCACTTGCTAGTAGCTATTCTGGTTTGACCAGTAAATGACTGAAATTATTGCCTTTTATCAGGTTTTGGAACAGGAAAATATCGAATTCAGAGATTCATTCAATATATGACCTCATTAGTATGGATAATTAAGAATTGGCTTAGAATGAAATTACTGAGACTGGTTAACAGATGGTGCAAATATAATAAAGACAATGTTACTTCACTACATTGACAAATTATATTTCAAGCATTTGTTAGCAGTAAAAAAAAATATGCACACACAATGTGAGAAAGATTCACTTTACGGTTTTATAAAAGAAAAAAATCACCACCAATTCATATCTATATAACACTTTCATTCTACCTTAGTACTCTAGAGTCACACAGATTATGCTAATACCTTTTCATTGCTTCACTCAGTTCCCATGCGGTTGCTGTGTCCCTATAAGAGAAGGAAAAACAACTACTGAGCTATGGTAATGCATATGGGTTCCATTACTATATGGAGAACCTACCTCTCTCCTATGATATTCTCTAATACCGGCTAACATTCATTGGGGCAGAAAAATGATCCCCTCAAAAAATTGTTAGTTACACATAAAGAATTTATTATTATTCAACTTTGAAATGAAACCCCAACTAGTGGGCTTATATAAAAGGCTAGAACTTGCATTTAACTCTCATATAGCATGCTGATGGGACAGCAATAATCAATTATAGTAGTAAGCTATAAACTTCTGAACTAAAGCAGTTCAGCATCACTGCAATGAATAAAACAAGGAAAGGTTGGGGAAAAGGGAGCAAGGAGAAAACAAGGAGGGAGGAAAAATCTAAGGATTGATAAGAGAATGTGTATATGTGTATGTATATACATATTATATGTATACATATATATTGAAATACTGACATTTATTATTAGAAAGTAAAAAATGTCAATGCCATGGAAACAACAAATATGACCTAAACAGTTAACATCCCATTAAAAGTATTCTTGAAATACTGCAAACAGTGCATCTTTCCAACATCAGGAAGTACAAGAAATGTGAGCCAGTTCAGATAACAGGTAATTAACTGACATGGAACATAAAGTCCTCTTTCCAATCACTAGTTCAATTCCTAGCCTTGTAATCATTCCAAATAGTGGGCTCTCTTTATTGAGCTTTCTCAATTCTAAGGTAATAGCACTAGAGCATAGAGTGATCTCAATCTAATATCACAACTTTAAAAAAAACATGTGCTGTTCACCTCCCTCTCTCCTTTTTCACAAAAGCCAGCTAAGGATCCCTAAATGGGATACATAGCACTGACTGAAATCTCCTCAATGTGTGTGTGTGTGTGTGTGTGTGTGTGTGTATTTGTGACATTGGGGAGAAAGTTGTTGGCCAAGAAGTCCTATGCTGGTTGTTCAACTGTTTTCAATCATTTCTGATTCTTTGTGACCCCATTTGGAGTTTTCTTAGAGAAGATACTGAAGTGATTTGCCATTTCCTTCCCCAGCTCATTTTACAGATGGGGAAATTGAGACAAAAAGGGTTAAGTGACTTGCCCAGGATCACACAGCTAGTGTCTGAGGATAAAGTTAAAGTCAGAAAGATGAATCTTCCTGACTCCAGGCAAGGCACTCTATCCACTGCACCACCTAGTTGCCCATACTGTACCTACACTGGTACAGGTGAAAAATTACTACCTGAAGAAGCCACAACTGAGCACCAAGAATATGGGTCACAGAGATAAAAGGGACAGAAATAGGAAGGAGGCAGTGTGTAGAGGGGAAGCATGAAAAGCCCGATTCATAACAAGGTCCAAGAGGGAATCAAGGACACCAAGGTTCAGGAAGTAAGAGTTGAGTACTAGGACGTGTAACAGGTTATTAAAATGAGTTATCTCAACCTGCCTGACTCAGCTCTTTAATGGGCACTGGAACAGGAATGTTCCTGCCTGGCCCAACTCTCCAGCCAGAGAACTTCTGTGGCAATTGCTTTTCATGGCAATCATTGACTCCAAAAAGCAAATAACACAAAGCCTAAAGAGTAGTAGTCAAATTAGAGACTGTGTCAATGGCCAATCATTAGCAATCTGAGCTCATTCCAAAATAATTGGTATAAATTGCTCAGGCCACTGATACCACAGGGAGGCAGAGAGTAAAGAAAATAAATTTATTTTAGTTCTGCTTAATCAAGGTCAGAACACAAGCATCTTTGTTAATTAATGATAGGACAATTTCATCTTTCAAGACCTCAAATTTATGAAACATCTTTTTACAACTAAACCTTTTACAATGATTAATATCCATCCCTCTCAATCTCCTACTTTTAAGCACGGCTAAAACAATTCACTCTATCTAAGGATGACAGTACTGATTTCCTTGCTGACAAACAAATGAGCTTCACTAAAACTCCAGCCAAAGCAAATGTTAAGATAATGTCATATTTTATCATTTTTTGTAAAGAAATTATTCTGTTTATCAACTACAGCACTCCCCTGCTGTATCACTGTGGTCTTACACACTGTGCTTCTAGGACCCTGGATCCCAGAAAGGCTAGGCCAGTTGGTACAATGTTAACTATGTTAATGAGAGTTAAAGATCTTCCCCGACTATTAATGGGTCTGCCCAATAAGGGAAGTTTGATGAGGGGAGATTGATTTTATAGGAAGTTCTACAGCTTTTGTTAATTTCTAATAAGGCACTGGTTCTCAAGGGTTCTGATGCCCTCTGGCTCTAAAAAATGTATATATATACTCTGAGGTGAGGTTTTGTTTTGGGGCTCACTCATTGAAAGTGTTTATTTGGTCAGATGAGCTGCTAAGGAGCACCCTGGCTTTGAAAACCCAGATCTTGATGCTTCTGGCTATGGTAACTATGTATGAATTGGTCAGACAGCTGGATCAGTCTGTTGATCTGTGATGGTCAGACAGCTGGAAGCCCTCTCTGCTGGTCTTTATTTCCCTGTTTGTATTTTCTCTGAAGTTCAGAGTGCTGACTTTTTCCCTTGAACTAAGTGAATGATATATGTGCTTGATTAAAGCAGATTGCTGACCCCTCAAAAGTTGCTTTCCTTTTAGAAAAACAGATCTAAGAAGCTGTACAGCAGGCCCTCCTGTGTGCGCCAGGGTCCTTGCTGTACAGTCGTGTACAAGCTCTGACAGGGCCTACCAAGGTGGACAGGCTTTAAGTGCAACACAAGTACAGTTCTCCTTTGCACATCACAGGGATTAGGAGTATGGCACTGTCTCCCTCTTTAGACCCCCCCCATCCACAATCTGGAAAATCTGCAGAAAATGTTTAACCCTTCCTTTGTACCAGAGAAAAACTCTGAATTATTATGGTTTTAAAAAATAAAATATGTTGATATGCAATACTCTCTCTGTATATATACATACATATACACATATTGTATATATATTTATGTGTGTGTGTACACACACACACACACACACATATATATATATAATGTGTTTTTGAGTTTCTAAACTCTTTCTGTGTCATCTGCTGGCCTTCATGAGTAACCTGCAGCTTCCACAAAACTCTCCCAAAATTCCCATATAATTTCTTATGCTGACCCCCTCTCCCCATATATGGGGATAGTTATAATAACTGTAATAGATTGTATATTCTTTGAGGGCAAGGATTTTTTGTTAGTTTTTGCCTTTATTTGCATTTCTAGAGCTTAAAAGCATCTGGCCCTTAGCAAGCATTCCATAAATGCTTGCTGACTGACTGACTAGTGCCCAAGGACCATCCTAGCTAAATCTGGACATTCTCATTATCAGAGGCTTGGCCACCACAAGATGCTTTATTTTTTTTTGTCCCAGCAATCCTTTGCTGAGGTTGTGCAAGCTATATCCATGGAAGGATTATCCACACTAACCAAATAATGGATCTTCAAATTATGGAAATAACAAATTATATAATGTGAATTATCTTTAGGCATTATGTTCAGATTAAAGTAATTAATCCTTTTTAAATGAACAAATGAATGAAAAGCATATATTTATTAAGTGCTTATTACATGCCAATGACTGTGCTAAAATCTGAGGATACAATTACAAAAGAACAGTTTCTGTCTCCAAGAAGCTTCTGTTCCAATGGAATGGGCAATAGGTACAGAGATTAGATTTATATGGAGTAGGCAGTCTTCAAGGGGAAGCTATTGGCAGTTGGAGGAGGTAGGAAAGATCTTTTGCAGAAGATGGGACCTGAGCTGATTACTGCAGTAAGCCAGGATGAAGGGGGGAGAAAGAGAAGTCCTGGTACGGGACACCCATGCAAATCCTAGGAGATGAAGTAATATGCTCAAAGGACTGCAAAAAAGTCAGTATAGCTAGATCACGGAGTGCATACAGTATAAGAAAACTTGAAAAGTAGGAAAAGGGGCAAAGATTTGATGGAAAAGAATGTTAAAATGTCAAATAAAGTTGATTATATTTGATCCTGAGGTAATAGGATGCCATTGGCATTCACTGAGCAGGTATGTGACATGGTCAAAGCAACCCTTTAGAAAAAAATCATCTTGGCAGCTGAGTAGAGGGTAGACTGGAATTCAGAGAGAACTGAGGCAGGGAAACCAGTCAGAAGGCTATAGGTCTGTCTGTCAAGAGATAAGAGCCTGAATCCCAATCTGTGAAAGGAAGTCACACCAAGAAAAACAATTACTGAAGTAACACCCATCTCTATAAAGCCTTCCCTGATTCCCCCCAGGAAAAAGGGATCCTCCATTGCCAGAACAGCTATGGCTAAATGAGTGGAGAGGAGATTTATACTACAGATGTCCTGAAGACATAAAGGAAAACACTGAGTGAGAATGAGGTGTTGAGAATGAGTTTGAGGACCTGGGTGACTAGGAGAACACCTCCAAGAGTAATAGGGAAATTCAGAAGAGTGGAATATTTGGCGGAAAAGATAATGAATTTTGCTTTGGATCTCATGAGTTTGTGATGCATATAAGATATCCAATTCAAGATATTCAAGAGTATACATCCCAATTTGTATTAATTTACACTCATGATTATCACCTGCCTGAGGGCAAGAATTTTTAAATTTTGTATCTTTCTAACCTCAGAAACCTATACATCATATATAGGTGCTTTATAGGCGCTTATTGAATGAAAATGATGCATGAATGGAGAACCAGATCTTCCCTTTCTATGATTGTTTTTTATAAGATATGAAACAACATGAATACCAACCAGCCAGCCAAATACTTTCCAAATATGTACTTGGTAAAGAAGTTATTCAGGATACTCTTGAAAATATTATGGGCATTAAGATATTTTACATCTCTCAAAATTTGTATGTTTCTGAATAGTAATTTGAAACAAGTATTGGCAGAAAGAAATGAGGGAAAATATTGCATTAAATTCAGGTTAACTCATGATTTATGACATTAATGCCATAGAAAGTAAATTCAACATAAACACCTCAGAAAAAAATACTTCAATCCTATAATTACTCGATGTCATGAAGATGAGATCTAAGTTTCCAACTGATTCAATGAAATGTTGTATCTAGAATTATCTGCTTTCTACCTAAATTCCATGTCAAAAGTCACTAAACAAGACTTAGACACAATTGTAAAAATGGCAAAATGCCAAGTACAGCTTTATACCACATAATAGAGAAATTTTTGCCAATACAAAAGGAACAGAGGCTATCACACAAATCAATAAAGAAGATAGTTACAATTAGCGGTGCCCTGGAAAGATCAATTAGGTCTTCTTTCAACTTGGCAGTTTTACTCAGTTGGGCCAAATGGAAACATACAGCTTCAGTCTCACCTGAGGTTAGAAAGATAAATCTAGAATTCACCGTAAGATGAGTTTAAAATGAGATAATCCTAAAAATCAAGTTATCTCAAATGGTGATTGACCCTTAGTATGCTACTCATTCTTTCCAAATTCATTCATAAAATTTCAAATTCTTTCTAAATATAATTGAAACTTTCCACTTAAAATGCTTAATATATGTGAATCGGCCATGATGAGGAGCCACAGGAAGGCAAGAAGGAACAGGCAGAAATGAAAAAAAATGACAATTCAAGACAAATACAAGAAAACTTTTCAGGAGACACCACCCACAATATAGAGAACACGGAAAGCAGGGTTTTGGGGGGTTTTTTGGCCATTTCTACTTTTTCCTCCTACTAGACTACTGCAATAACCTTCAGTTCAATCTCTGTGACTTCTCAATGCCCACTCCAGCCTCCACTCAACTGCCCATCTCATTTTCCATAAGCACAGCCTGACCCAGGCAACCACTCCTTCTGATTCCCTCTATTTCCACTACTGGTCATCCATGTTTCTTCCTCTCTACCTTGTGGCTTCCCTAGCTTGTTTACAATCCCAGACAAAATCTCACCTTCTATAAGAAGCCTTCTCCCTCAATGCTAGCACCTTCCTTCTGTGACTACTTCCAGTCTATCTTGCATAGAACTTGTTTGTACATAGATGCTGCTTAGTGTTTCCTGCATTACACTGTGACCTCCTTGAGAACAGAACTCTGTCCCTTTCTTTGTATCCCCAGCATTTAGCAGTGACTGGTATACAGAAGGTGATTAATAAATGCTTGTTAACTAGACTTGATTGAAACTGGATTCTCATTACTCTCCTTTCTCATTGGTACCAAGATGACAGTGCAATCCAACCCTTCCCTTACAGTGTGGATTGCATCTTCTCTAACCCTAACCTTCTGTCTTACAACATGGAAGCAGAGTAGGGATATTCCTTGCCTCCATTGCCACTTTCAGACTTGGATAGAGCACCAGACCTGGGGTCAGAAAGATCTAAGTTGAAATCGAATCTCAGACACTTAACTAGCTCTGTGACTCTGAGTAAGTCACTTAACTTCTATTTGCCTTGGTTTCCTCATCTGTGAAATGAATATAACAGCACCTACTCCCCAAAGCTGTTGTCAGAATCAAATAAGATAATTATAAAGCATTTAGCACAGAGCTTGGGACAAAATTCGCTATATATAAATGTTTACTATTACATTTTTTCCTTACTGCCTTCATTTAGCATCTTTGCCTCCTTGGAGGTTCACTCAATCCAAATCCAGAACCTGTGTGCTTGACCACCTGGAGATTTTTATTTCTTCCCCAAGGAATTCAGTGCCTGAAGGACATTATTCCTCTCTGCCCCAAGTCCTATCCTCATACTGAAAAACATCAATACATGTTCCCTCAAATACCCCAAACTTCCATTTTTTGGGTCTGCTTCATTTCCATAATTTACTCCTCAAATACATGGAGTCACAGTCACATCCTTGACTTTGCCATCACCCAAGAGTCTACTTTGGAAAATTTCTGTATCAGATCAACAAGATCCTATCCTTCTTTCACTCCCTCTGTCCTGTTCCTCTCAAAACTTTCCCAAGTTCTCACTATGACCTGAAGTCTCTCCACCCTTCACCAGATCATCAGTGTTGCTCTGCCTCCTTCCTTCCAAGTTCTGAGCCTTAGAGACCCAATTAAATGATGCTACATTATCCTTTACTCCTTTCCTTCGTTGTCCGCATGCCACTCATGCCTTACCAAACCCCAACTTTGTGTGAATCCTATCATAACAATTATCCCATGCTAAGCATTGAGGAAAACAGAATTCCCCCATGGTCTATTTGGTTCCATTTTCTTCAGTTTTGGGAGTTGATCTTAGATGAAAATTTTTGCGATGTTCACAATCTAAGTCCTACTTAGGAAAAACTTTAATACCTAGGTGGAGGGTGGACTCTCTGCCTTGACTTACATTGATCTTTAACTAACCTCTGACCTCTTTATATTGGAGGCAAAATTCAATTTACTGGAAACGTTGAGTCATGAAACAGTATATTTTATTACAGTGTCTGTAGATAGATAGCAGCAGGGGAAGTTGGAGAGAAAGCTGATCTTTTGGGGGACTTCCCTTGATGTGGGTCCTCTGCTCCAAGATTCCTATATAACTAATGTCTCCCTTCAATATCTCCCTGTTCTGACACTGATCGATAGGTACTGTAAAAAGCATGACCAGTCCAAGCTCTAGAATCCAGAGCCTCAGACTCTCCCCCTCCAGTTCTAAAATGATGTTTTCCTTTTATATGCAAACTGCTCAGCATGACTCACATAATGTCTTTCATTAATTCATGGAGGTATATAGGCTCTGTTCACACCCAATTTTAATTATTTAACTCAATCCAAAAAATTCATAATTAAGATATAAGAGCTCAAAAGGGATGGTTTTAATTCCACATTTAAATCTCCCATCTGCCTCATCCCTCCTAGTCACAGGATGGTGAATGGAGTCAGTGGGAGACTTGAAACTAGGCTACCTGGCCCAACTATAAATTTATATTATAACGATATTAACAACAGCTACAACAATAATAAAAGCCAGCATTTATGGAGTCCTCTAAGGTTTGCAAAAATCTTTTACAAATACTGATCTCACTTTAACCTCACAACAATCTTAGGAAATAGGTGGTGTTACTATCCTAGCTTTACAAACAGGGAAACTGATAGCCCCAATGACTATTTCTTGCTTATATGCTAGAGATAAGAAATCAACAAGGATGAAGTAATTTTTTTAAGGCAAGTAGGTGACACAGAGGATAGAGTTTTGGGCCTGGAGTCAGGAAAGTCTGAGTTCAGATGGGACCTTGGGCACTTGCTAGATGGGTGATCCTCGGCAAGTCACTTAATATCTATTGTCCTCAGTTTCCTCAACTGTAAAATGGAGATGATAACAACCTACCTCTCAGGGTTTTTGGAAAGATCGAAGCTATTATAGCTTGTGAAATGTGCTTAACACAGGGCCTGGCCTGACACATAGCAGATGTTATACAGATGCTTCCTCTTCAACCTGACTTTGTAAGCAATGATGAGACACCGAAGGATTGTACACAGCAGTGACATGATCCTGCTCCTTTCCCCAAAATAAAGATTTAATTTTGTCTATGATATGACTGAATTTCTTTAAACATAGACATTACTAAATTAAGTAACATCATCTTTTTTTCTATTCTACTTATGAATTGTTTAAAAGTCTTAATGTATTAAGACAATTATATCCAGGACATAACACAGTGATACAAAAAAAGATAGACTTGTAAAGAAATTCTCATATGCCTCTTTAGTATTTGTGAGGCAGAGAAAATTTTAAACAATAAATAAAAGTTGATAAGATTTTTATTTCAATAGGAATAACTTTGTCACAATATAATTAAAGTATTTTTGCATCTTTCTAATTTTTTTTTCCAAAACTGAAATTCTTTATGAAAACAAATCATCAGGCTTGTAAAGCATATGTCAACTACCAGTCTATCTGGCAAAACCAGTGAATGGTTTAACTGTAGGAAGATCATTCCAGAATACTCCACATATCCAAATTCCAAAATGTAATCACTAATCAACAGAGAATGATAGACTAAACTGAAGGAGGTATTTATTTATTCCCATCCAGCATTAGCCTTCAACCACAGAAAAAGATAAAAGATTTTTCTTCTTCTCTATTTTGATTCTTATTTTCTAGTAAATGTTAAGCTAAAACTGGTACCTGTCCTGTACCATCACTTAAAACCAAAACTGTAATATTTAGTGCAACATTAATAATAAGATATTATGAATGTTCTTTAGAAATCAATAAAAAGAAGTAAGTATCTTGTTGAACTAACACAATTCTAAGAGAGACATAGAAAAGCTCAAGGGCAGGGGAAGAGAGAAATATATACCCTTATAAGAGCCAAGCCAGAAACATCTGTTTTTCACTGGCTATTGATAGGAAATACTTTAAAGAGAAAATGAAAAATGAATATTAAATTCTAAAGAGAAAAATTCATTCATGCCACTTCTATAACTGTTTAATAAGAAAATGGTTCTGAGATGCTAATTCCTCTTTCTAAAGCTAATATCCTTTTAAAATATACATAGTGGAAAAATGCTCTTATATATTTAATGTTATAATGTTATATATTTCATATATTTATTGTTATAATTATAGCCTAATTTAAACTACTAAAAATAAGAAAAGATAAAGTTAACATAGAGCAAACCAGTTAGAATTTTCAACTCTTACAGTCATTAATCCAAACAGCTTGCACATATACCCAAGTAATGGTAAGTCATGGGTCTCTGATTTTAAATACTGGGGATTTTGCTATCTCACATACATTCTTTACCTTCTTTTCTTTACATTTTCCAAATTTAATGAAATTCTGTAGTCTATATCTACAACATACAACTTATTGAAGTCCATTAGCCCACTGATACTTTCCCATTGGGGTTTGCTTTCCTTTCTTTCTCTCTCTGTCTCTATCTGTCTCTCTCTGACTCTGTCTCTCTGTCTGTTTCTGTCTCTCTGTCTCTGTCTGTCTCTCTCTGTCTCTTTCTGTCTCTGTCTCTCTGTCTCTCTCTCTCTATCTCTCTCTCTCTTTCCCTCTCTTTCCCTCCTGCCTTCCTTCCTGCCTACTTTTCTTTCTTTTGCCTGGGGGGAGCAGGGAGGAAGGAAAAGGGAAAGTCTCAATTTGTGATTTCATCAGTATAAGGAATGATTAGTAAGAAAACTCTTCCACCAATGTAGATCAGCAATTTAACCATAGCCTTAGAAGCTGCCTGGGGCATTGAGATTAAATGACAGTCAATACTTAAATATACATCTTCCTGACTTATTGACTGTAAGGCCAGCCTCCCCCCACCCCCCATCTACTACACCATGCTTCCCCTCATAATATTGTAGCTTTTTCAAACATTTATGTAACTAAAACACAGTATACACATATCACATACTTTTGAAATGTTTCTTATCACTTTTCAAAATATCTATTTAACAATATCAGGAAGTATAAATGTATATGTGTTTATGTTCGAAACAGTAAAAACAGAGGACTTTACTTTTCTACTGCTGTTCACTACTGTACTATTGGCCTACTTGGTAATTTTGACTGAAGGATTTTCATTATGCATTAACAGATATTTTTTTATAAGTCTGTCTAATAAAAGCTTTAATTAAGGATACCCCACAGGTCTTTTCTAGATAACTATTTAAAATGCCCCCACACAAATTCAGCTAAAGATGCATATAAGACAGAAAAAAATTCTACATACCTGAAACAGCTTAATATAGGCATTTAACAGCACAAATTACTTACCTTCCATTACTGGGAATGTCTAAAATAATACTGGGAGCCTCAACAAATGGAGAGGGGCTTATGATCTTTGGTGAGGGGTGAATCATCCTGTTGTTGCTGCTCTGAATAACCCCTGTATGCATACTGACATCATCAGTAAAGACTTGGAGGCACAGGATACTATGGTAACCATGCAATGTGCTGAGAGACAGAAGCCTTTAATTGCTTTAACAACTTCCTGGGGCTCTAGCTACTGAGCTTCGATTTGCTAAGTAGGAAATGAAGGTTGTCACAGAGTTATGGAGTGTGACACAGAGCCAGAGGACTCAACGAATTCCAAACCTATTTATTGTGAAGTGACTTTTTAATGACAGATGTCATTGTTTGGATCCATTAGCAATTTTCCTGTGACATCTAAAAGTTCTTCCAAAGTCACAGATTAAGAAATACAGCTTCCAAGTAGCAGTTTTACAAGTACAGTCTCTTGCATGGTTTTCCCATTTGGCCAGTATCAATATTATTGCATTATTATAGCACTTAATAGTATTCTTAAAAACAGGATTATATGTATGCTTTCTAGAGCTCAGGATATTTCTAACAATGGAAAAGGAATACCTCTATTTACTCTTTGGCAAGATTCAGGCTGTTTAGAAAACACTATTACCAATTCTATGTATCTCTGAGTTCCAATGAATTTTGCCAAAATATAACAAGAGTACACCTCTGGTTAAAATCAAGGATTCTAATAATATCGAGATTTAATAAGAAATACATCTAACATCTTACATACAACCTACTACCTACTACCATATTCCCTTAACTTACATTAAAGCATTCCAAAACAGAACAAAAAAAATTGTACTTGGCTTAAAGTAATTTTAAAACTAAGAATACTTTAGGATAAAAAAATCTAAAATGATACGTTATGTTCATTTGATTTGAAATGTATGCCTTCATAAACATAAAATTTATCTTCACCATAAAAAAGTATGGTGTGTTTTTTCCCAAAGGCTGGATTGGCATGTTTTTAAACCAATCATTTTTGATTTTTTTCACTACAAAAACTATGTAATCATAAGGATAAGCAAGTATCTCCATGAGTCTTCTTAAAGTTCCTCATGATAATAAAGATGCATTATATATGTAGATCTCACCCACTTCAAATAAGCTATCATTATTCTTGCTTTCACTCAGATGAAACTGTATTTTTTTAATAGCATTTCATGGGTAAGTTAGTGTATAAATACACAACAATAATGTTATTTACAAAAATAATAAATTAGTGTAAAATAACTTTACTAATGTGACAAAATGAGGAAATATAGAAAATTTTAAGGAGATGGAACTTAAACTGTTGAACTGTAGCCCGTGAGAACTGAGAAACTCTTGAACTAATAACTTCAGAGACAGGTAGGTCATAGACACTACATTATGAAATCCTGCAATTTCCCAATCCTCTGCAATCAAGTCACTCCTCCTTAATTTCTCTCATTCTAGAACCTAACCTTTTTGGAATTCTGAGTGTTTTAAATGTTTCAAAATCCAATTAAATATGGTTTGCTCTTGCAACCAAAGTTTGTCTACTCCCCAGGGAAACATGTCTACAACTGTGGTCCGATGTCGTGCGGAGCGAGGTCCAAGCATGCTACAAAGACATTTCAAGGCTGAGTTAGTCGAGTTCCTTTTAGGAATAAAATAAAACGGGGTATGGTGATAAACATTTAATAAACAATTCTCCAGGGGCAAAACTGCTAGCCTGACACACTTTTTAAGTTTAATCTATGTTATTAACATTTATCTATCAAAATCTAGGAAACAAAATAATAAATCAAACCTTGATTTGTAGCATTTGTTGATTTTCAAGGTATAAATGCTCACACTGAGAATTTAACCATCAGCTCTCTAAGACATCTCCAGCATACATTACAACATAATACAATATAACATAACAACATAACATAACATAATATAATATAATACAATATACATAGCTTTGGGGGAAAAGGTTATCTCCAGAACAGTGATAATGGTTAACTCTGCAACAGAAAAAAAACATTTAGACAATTATCTACTTTGCCAACAGAGTGAAAAGGGTCAAAAAAAAAGGTTAATGAGAAAGCTGGTTTGTTTCCTTAATCTAGTGAGGTAGAAATTTTTCAACAAGACAGCATCTAAAAACCAAGATAAAACTAAAGAATCTCTTTCAATAACTAGGGAGTCTGAAATAATCCAGCCACCTAAAAGAGTCATTGGTTGACCAAAGCAAACGACCTGTTGAAAGTGTTTTGCCCAGTCATAGATAACCTAAATTCCAACCATAGCACTTTCACCTACTTCTTATTATTTATTTTTGCAGAAGAGCCCTTCTTCCATTCCTTCATATCTCTAATGTTGTCATATTTTTGACATAGAAAGATAGCATTTACCTTCTATAAGGTATAGTGACTAATTTTATTTGGTAGGCTTTTATTTTTGATTTCGTTTGTTTGTTTGCTCTGCCATCCTCAGGGATCTGAAAAAATCCCCAGCCTTCTTTGAGAAAGTAGTCAGCCTTTTCTAAAATTAATAGTATATTGTTACTAAAAATCATGGACTGATTTTTAGGATTTTAAAGTAGGGTTATGAAGAAAATCTACTTAAGAGCATTGTCACATGGTCCAATTCACATAACTGGAAGGCTAGAAGGTTATAAACAACTGTGTTGTTCTTCAGTCATTTCAGTTGGGTCCAATTCTTTGTAATCCCATTTGGGGTTTTCTTGGTAGAGATACTGAAGTGGTTTGCCATTTCCTTCTATAGAAAAGGAGCTGAGACCAACAGGTTTAAGTGACTTGCCTAGCATCATATGGCTAATAAGAGTATGAGGCCAGATTTGAATTGAGGAAGATGAATCTTCCTGACTCCAGGTCCAGGAGTCTATCCACTGCACTACCTAGCTGCCCTTATAAACCCCTAGATAAAGGCAATGACTTCCTATGGATGTGCCCAGGTCCTACCTCTACGTCCAGCTCCTCTTGTCCCCCTCAACATTTCAAAGTTTAATTTCTGAACAATTCTCCTCCATTTCCCCATACACCATGATTTAGGAGATAGAATCAGCCTCAGTCTTTATGAAGTACTGACTAGTTAAAAAAAGGAAGTTCGTCACTAAAAGTTCCTTATACCAAATAAATCGTGGATTTTAAGAATATATGTTGTAGCTCTAACCTTTACAATGCCACAAGATTATAGCACTGCTATTAATGCTGAAATTTGTCTTCTTGTGCAAACGACATCATTGTTAACATAAGCAGAGTGAAGGATGACACAGGGGATGTGTAGGAATAGAAAAAGAGGTGAGTTGGTCATGTAGCAAGAATGAGGCAAAACAGAAACAACGATTTTAATTCTCTACAAAGCTTTCTAAGTGTGCATGGAGGCTTTCTATGTAACATTTACGATAAAACATGGAGAAGTCACAAAGAATAAGAAGGTATTGAGGAGGTCAAAGGAGCAACAAGACGGAAGACTACTGGGGAGGGGAACCTGTGACCTTGAACACATCCTTTCATTAAGGGTATTTGTTTTGTGAACTTTGGATTCCATCAAAGGGCTGTACTTAAGGTCCTAGATGGCCATATACGGCCTCAAGGCCACAGGTTCCTCCTGGACTAGACATATTCTCTGACCCTCCTGAACTCTCAATCTTCTCCAAAACAGAAATTTTGAACCAAAGATAAAGCAATTTTACCTACCTTTATGGTCGAGAACACCTAGAATCCAAAAAGTTTAAAAAAATAACCCATGTTTTTTTTTTCTCAGCTCTCCTCTTTTTCCCTCCACTAAAAAGTCTCCTGCTTGCCTCTTCTATGACAGATAATTTATCCTATTCCATTTCACCCTCTCTCCTCCCACTACATTTCTCTCTCACCATTTACCTTGATTTCTTTTAAGATATGATCTCATCCTATTCGATTCACTCTGTGCTCTTTGTCTCTGTGTGTGCATGCATGTGTGTATGTATGTGTGTGCATGTGCACGTGGGTACGTGTGTGTGTGTGTGTGTGTGTGTGTGTGTGTGTGTGTGTGTGTAATCCCACCAAACACACAGATACTGAAAAGTTTCAAGAGTTACAAATATTGTCTTTCCATGTAGGAATGTAAACAATTCAACTTTGGTAAGTCCCTTATGACTTCTCTTTGCTGTTTACTTTTTCACGTTTCTTCTCATTCTTGTGTTTGAAAGTCAAATTTTCTTTTCAGCTCTGATCTTTTCATCAAGAATGCTTGAAAGTCCTCAATTTCATTGAAAGACCATATTTTCCCCTGAAGTATCATACACAGTTTTTCTGGGTAGGTGATTCTTGATTTCAGTCCTAATTCCTTTTCCTTCTGGAATATCCTATTCCACGCCCTTCAATCCCTTAGTGTAGAAGCTGCTAGATCTTGTGTTATCCTGATTGTATTTCCACAATACTGGAATTGTTTCTTTATAGCTGCTTGCAATATTTTCTCCTTGACCTGGGAACTCTGGAATTTGGCCACAATGTTCCTAGGAGTTTCTCTTTTTGGATCTCTTTCAGGCGGTGATCAGTGGATTCCTTGAATACTTATTTTGCCCTCTGGTTCTAGAATATCAGGGCAGTTTTCCTTGATAATTTCATGAAAGATGATATTTTTTTCATCATGGCTTTCAGGTAGTCCCATAATTTTTAAATTGTCTCTCCTGGATTCATTTTC
>CM053772.1:143456182-143572855 GCA_028658325.1 Potorous gilbertii
CATTGGATATCTATTTCAGATGTTTGGGATACAGAGGCCTTGACTCCTATGTCTTTCCCTGATGGTAAGCATTGTTCTTCCTCCTCAGAAAGGAAGGGAGGAAATATCTGTTCACCAAAAAAGTAACCTTCTATGGTCTTATTTTTTTCCCCTTTTCTGGGCATTTTCCCATCCAGTTACTTGACTTCTGAGATTCCTCTCCACCCCCGCCCAGGTCCACCTAGCTAGTGCTTGGGGTCTGAGATTCAAATGCTGCTCCCCAGCCTCAGGGCTTTCGGGGGGGCAGGGCCAGCTGCTATTCAATGTGAGCTTAAGTTCTGGTGCTCAGTAGGGGCAGGGCTGCCTCCCAGGCTCAGTTCCCTCAGGGGGTTTATGCAAAGACCTTCCGTAATGGACCTGAGGTCCTGCCTGCTCTGGGAGCCTCTTGTTGCCACTGCCTCTGCTGCTGCCTCTCGAGGGCGGCCTGAGTTATGGAGACACCCCGCTCCCCTCTCAGCCAGCCCAGAAGTCTCTCTCACTGACCTGTGTGTCTGTGGGTCGAGGGACCTTCACGGCAGCTGGAAATTCCATCCCTGAAGCCTGCTCGGCTCTGCTCCTCTTGGTGCCACGCAGCCAGGGAAGGGCTAGGCTCCGCTCCTGTCCGGTGCGTGACGGACCTTTGGCATCGGTTTTTCAGGGCTCTCTGGAATGGAAATCTCCTTCACTCCGTTGCTGCATGGCTTCCACTGCTCCAGAATTTGTTGGGAGTTCTTTTTACAGGAAATCCATGGGCTGTGGGTTCGGAGCTAGCATATGTGAATCTTTCTACTCTGCCATCTTGGCTCCTCTCCCACAAAAAAATAACCCATGAACATCATGATACTCACTGACCCTGAGCTTAGTCAATAATTCTCCCCTGCTTCCCATGTTACAAGCATCAAAACTACAATGGTATATTCCATACTCGAGTGCCCCTTCTCTCTTTCCAGTATCATGGAGAATCTGGCATCAAGGTATAGAAATTTGTCCGGGTAAAACAGATAGCCAGGTAGCCACAGCCTCTCAGGAGCAAAAGCCCACTGGCAGCCACAACCCTATAGCATCAATGCTGTAAAGCTATGAACTGCTATTGCCAGGCCAAAAAACTAAGGAACAAAGAAAGCAGCACAGAAATCCAGGAAAAGCCACTATGTATGTATGAGGGGGAGGCAGGGTTGGGGAGCAGGAGAGCTGTGCAACACTCTACTGAGCCTGAGGGAAAGAGTATAGTATTCATCTAGGGACAGTTCTGACCACCCCAGAAACTACTTGGAGGCAGAGACGTAGGTTGTTGAACCTTTAATTGGCTAGTCTGAGATGAGACTGAGATGCTCTGAGATCCACACCCCAAGGAAACCAGAATCAGAGGGTAGGGAGTCAAAAAGGAAATCACGGAGGAAAATAAGAAGAAGACTAGAATTATAAAAGATTTGAGGAAGAAGAAAACTTAAAAATGTTAAATATAAACACACAAACTGACAGTAAAAATTCTAACGGAAAGAACAATGACCTCCGGATCTAGTAATTGAGTTCAAGCATCTATGAATAAGTGCTTCAAAATAAAGAAAAATGATCCAATATTTGATGAAACAGGGACTGTATAGAATTTGAGGAAAAGATGGCAGTGTAAAAAATTGGAATCTGCAATGGTAAGCATCACTAAAGAAAGACAAGAGAAAAAAAATAATTGGGGATTTAAATAAACATAAGCACTATCTAGCAGAAGAGAATTTTTAAGAAAACCAATAACAGAAGAAAGTATGCTATGCAAGCAAAACATACTGATCTCACAAGAGGATGTGAGGAGACAACCTAAGGATCATAGGTCTCTCAGAAGAATATGACAGAACAAAAATCCTTAACACTATACAGAAGGAAATAATAGAAGAAAATGACTCAACTTCTGAACATAAACATTGAAACATCAATTGAAAGAATTCATAGATTGCCTCCAGAAAAAAAAATAAAGACTGCAAACTCCAAGACATATAACAGTTGAATTTAACAATTTAATTCAGAAAGGGGGGCAGAGCCAAGATGGCGGAGTAGAAAGATACACATATGCTAGCTCCGAACCCACAGCCCATGGATTTCCTCTAAAAAGAACTCCCAACAAATTCTGGAACAGTGGAAGCCGCACAGCAACACAGTGAAGGAGATTTCCATTCCAGAGAGCCCTGATAAACCGATCCCAAAGGCCCATCACACCCCAGAAGGGAGCAGAGCCTTGCCCTGCCCTGGCCGCCTGGCACTGAGAGGAGCGAGCAGATCCAAACAGGCATCAGGGATGGAATCTCCAGCGGCCATGAAGTTTCCTCCACCCATGGACTCACAGGTCAGTGAGAGAGAAGGGCTGAGAGGGGAGCGGGGTGTCTCCAGGACTCAGGCCTCCTCGGGAGGCAGCGGCAGAGGCAGTGACAGTGGCAGCAGGTGGCCAGAGGCTGCTGGAGCAGGTAGTAGCTTGGCAGCAGCTCCATTACAGAAGGTCTCTGCATAAACCCCCTGAGGGAACTGGGCCTGGAAGTCGGCCCTGCCCCCACCTGAGCACCAGCAGATAAGCTCCCATTGAATAGCAGCCAGGCCTGCCGCTGAAAGCCCTGAGGCTGGGGAGCAGCATTTGAATCTCAGACCCCAAGCACTAGCTGGGCAGATCTAGGCCAGGGGTGGAGAGGACTCTCAGAAGTCAAGTAACTGGCTGGGAAAATGCCCAGAAAAGGGAAAAAAACTAAGACCAGAGAAGGTTATTTTCTTGAAAAAATGATTCCAGCCTTCCTCTCTGAAGATGAAGAAGAAGAAAACTGCTTACCATCAGGTAAAGAGTCAAGGCCTCTGTATCCCAAACATCTGAAATAGGTATCCCATGAGCTCAGGACATGGAAGAGCTCAAAAAGGATTTTGAAAATCAAGTCAGACAGGTGGAGGAAAAACTGGGAAAAGAAATGAGAGACATGCAAGAAAAGCATGAAAAACGGGTCAATACCTTAATAAAGGAGACCCAAAAAAATGCTGAAGAAAATTTAATTCAGAAATAATAAGTTCTAGAAATGATCAGACTTTCAAATACAAAGAAAAGAACTTTATTTTATCACTAGAAAACACAAAAGGGATCAGAATAATGTTTTCTAAAGAGCAATGGAATGCAGAATACAGCCCAGGGTGACCTACCCTACAAATCTGAGCATAATTATATATGATAAAAGATGGACATTCAAAAATAAAGAGAAGTTTGAAACATTTTTTATAAAAAAATCCCAATGCTGAAGACATTATTTAATTATCAAATACCTCCAAAAAACAAAAATGCTAGAGAAGTGAATGTGTAGCAGGCAAGGACAGTAACAGCACCAGAGTGACAATAAAGGAACCAATGAGAAACTTCTTTTTAAATGTACACAAGAAGATAGGAGTGAAGGCACAAATCTGGTAGAGGTAACAATGAAGAGGCAAACAGAGGGCATTATGGACAGAATCTGGTGACACTGCCTATAGGTAAATCAAATGCTTTTTGCAGCACTACATTACAACATGAAAAAGTAAATGAAAGGAGGTGAGGTATAAGAGAATTGAGAGGAGTAAAATGTGTGAGCTCAAATCAAGGATAGAAATGAAAAGGTGACTCCTGTGGTCTCAAAAGGAGAAGAACCTACAGGGGAATGGGTGTAGAGAAAAGGCAAAAGATTGAAAAAGAGGCATTACTTTGGTGGTGGGAGGAGGTTCTACTTAAAAATGTTTCTGTGGGTGAAAAGGGATACTCTTTGAAGATGGATGGGGACCTTACACGGGGTGTGGCCTGGGGGATTCAGTATATGAAAAGTCTACTCATCCCACAACAGTGGAAGAGGGGTATTAGAACTCCTGAAGCTACTCTGGGGGAGTGGAAAGCATGCACCCAGCAAAGATATTTTAAGGCAAATGTGGGGAAAAAACATGAATCAGGAGAGCATCAGTATCAGTATCAGTGGTGGGCTGTAAAATCAGAGACTTGGTGGAGAAAGTACCCTACCATGGGGAAGTGTCCTCTCTTAAACCTGCAATATTTGGCCACCTTCAAGGAGTGCAGCAAAATGGAAAAGAAGAATCTAAAGGGCAAGTCCTGCAATGAACAGGACTGGTTGAAGGGAAGGAGAAAAGGGGAGAATCTACTTGACTGCATGAAAAAGATAAGGAAGAATTACATGACCAGATAAAAGCAAGAGAGAAAAAGGAAGTAATAAAAACTCAAAGGGAAAGGGGTAATAAATGAGAGGAGGAGATCAGAGGAAAGGTAGAGTCAGTACAAACAGAGTTACTTTAAAAAAAAAGATTAAAGTAACTGAAGAAACATAATGCCAAATTTACAGCAAAAAAGGGTGGAGGGAGAAATCACAACTTGAAAAAAAAACTACTACAGAGACATGGATGAAAATAAAATCTTAACACATAACTTTAAATGTAAATGGACTAAACAGTCCAATAAAAAGAAAAAGTGATGGATTAGATAAGAAAACAAAGCTCTATAATCTATTGCTTAAAAGTATGTGTGGAGGAGTTGCAGTCTGACTCAGCAGAGATTGTGCACCCACTGATGAAATCTCAGGTGCATTAAATGATCAAGATAAAAGAGGCTACAACAGTCCTTTCACAAAGTTGGTAGAAAGTACTTTATAGCAAGAGCAGCTAACCTAAAAATTGGTTATAGTGTTTATGTGGTTCAAAGGCTGACTTCTGTAAAATCTATAGCCTGAATGAAGTACAACATTTTCTTGATAGCATCTGCCCTGCTGTGTTTGGCAGGAACACTGTGAATGTTTCCACTGATGAGGCCTGAATACTCTCGTAAGCTGAGGGAACTTGACAAAGTAATATAAAAAGCAACAAAGCCAGAGACTCCTTCGGGCAAGGACATGTGCTGTATTTCTCATGTGCAAGAATCAGTCATTTATTCTGGGATTGGGGAAACATTGCCAGGACTTGAGTTCTGTGCTCTTCAGGGGCCCCTCACTGGAAATGCAAGAAAGAGAATTATAGTTCACAGTTAAGGGATAAGGTTAGAAACTTTTTAAACTGCTTGCCCTCAGCTAATTGAATGGCTGTGCAATTTCAGTTTGTTGGTATAACCAATTCTCAAAATATCTCTGCGCTTCTGGGAGAAATTTAACACTGTTCTTTCACATGTCTCTCCCAATGACTTGTACCAAATAATACAACAAAATCCATGAAGCAAAAATGTAGTTGGTTTCTCAAATTTCAAATTTAAAAAAATAACTCAAACAGTGTCTTCAGTACAGTTGTTAGACCATCCTGAAATTCCAGGGATCTTCTTTCCAGGGATGCATTCTCTCACTGCTAAGCTCCTTCATGCTACCTTCAATGACTGGCTATTTCTGTATTTAAGTTATTAGATTGAAAACTGCTCATTCAGTTACACAGTTTTTTTCCAAAAAGTTACTCAAACTAAACCATTTACTCAACTATGAATCCCATAGTGTCTGTAAGGCCCTTTTAGAAGACATTTTCAGAGGGAATTGTGTGATGGTGATGAGAAGCAATTCAAAATCATGTACATCCAGAAAAAGTTGAGAACTATTAATTTTTCTGAATTTGTATTTTTCTAATGAAAGAAAATCTCTTTCTTCATTCATAAAAGTTAAGGATCTTTTGAAGGTAAAATGAGTTCTAAAGAGATACCATAGTTGTGTCAGTAAGCACTCCAACATACACCATGGGCCTGCTGTCACAGGTTCTTAGATTTGGATTCAAAAAAGGAAAGGCAACTTTTAAGGGGTTAACCATAACTTTAATCAAGCACATATATCATTCACCTAGTTCAGGTGAGTCAGCACCCTAAACTTCAAAGAAAATACAGAGAAATCAAAAGTCAACAGAAGTGCTTCCAAAATGTCTGACCATTAACTTGCATACATCTTTCCCAGAGAGGAAGATCTAGGTTTTCAAAGCCATGGGGCTCCTTAGTGACTTCCAGAGTCCTCCTCTTGCCAAATAAACACTTCCAGTCAGCAAGCCCCAAAGTAAAACCCTCAACCCAGAGTCTTTAGAGCTAGAGGGCATCACATCCCTTGAGAACCAGTGCCTCATTAACCAAAAGGGTGGACCTTCTTACAAATCTTCCCAGGCCTGACAATGAGTGGGAAAGATCCTCCTCAGTCACATTCAAATAGAGGTATCATACTTCTTGATTATACTAAAACCAAAATAACAAATGATACTACTTTACTTGCCATTACAATAGTACAGCTTGTAAGTTGCTTAAATTATAAGGGCCAACAAAGTTGTTTGCCTAAAATCCAATTTACTACAATTATCTTCAAAGTATGGTTTTTGAGGAAACACATTAGTCTCTCCTTGCTGAATGACCACAGGTAATTTATTTTCTAAAGTTCCATAATTAGGGGAGGGAGTGAATCACAGGAAGAAGCATCATAAAAGACATGAAGACCAAGATGAGCTCACTATTTTTTTCCAAAGCCCATTCCCCATCTCAACAATTTCCTTATATTCCAAACCTGAACGACCATGCCAATTATTCTAAGCTAAGTCTGATTTGGGCCAGTCCCCCGGTATTTTAGGTCTGATATTAGATTAAAATGAGACATTTATAAGTCAATCAACAGTTAAAAACAAAAAAAAAATTTAGCTATTTTGTTGTTGAGTCATTTCAAGTTTACACAGTAAGTGAGGCCACATTTGAACCCAGGAAGATGAGTCTTTCTTACTTCAGTCCCGGCACTCTATCCATTGTGCCATCAAGTTCTCCTTAATGAGCAATAGTAGAAAGTTATCTAACAAGGATGGGAATTGAGTTGATTTACCTGAACAAAGATCCCTTATTTGAGCTACCTTTTGTGATCTATCAGCTGAGCATCAGAACATCCCTGGAGTTCCTGGCTACCTTGTAGTCAGATGATAAGGAAGTGATGTCAACAACCTGAGCCTTTAGTATTCAGAGCCCACCAAGCATTAAGAAAAGTTTTAAGACTTGTTAAGGAAAAAAACTAGCTTAATGTACTGGAGAGATGGGTTAGGATTTGGCTCCTTTTAGAGTAGAATTAGAAGCAAGGTCTTCCTGACTTCAAGTTTTATGATCCATTCACTATACTACAGTGCCTCTAAACCCAGAAAACTGGCAAAGATAAAAAAGATGGAAATGGTAAATGTTGAAGGAGCCACATAAAGTCAGATAATTTAGTTGATTGTTGGTAGAGTTGTGAATTGGTGTGACCATTCTGCAAAGCAATTTCGAATTACTCTTTAAATGTGATCAAAACATCTATACCTTTTGAATTAGAAAATCTATATTTAGGCATAAACCCCAAGGAGATCAATGACAGAGGGAAAGTTCCTACATATACTAAAATATTCAAAGCTTCACTGTTTATAATAGCAAAGAATGTAGCAGAAAAGAATTAAAATTTATCAATTGGGGAATGACTAAACAAATGCTGGTTGTGTTTCTCAGTCCTTTTTGTCATGTTCAACTCTTCATGACCCCATTTGGCATTTTCTTGGTAAAGATACTAGAGTGGTTTACCATTTCCTCCTCCACATCATTTTACAGATGAGGAAATTGAGGCAAAGTTAAGTGATTTTTCCCAGCATTACACAGGAAGTGGTCTGAGGCTGGATTTGAACTTAGGTCTTCCTGGCTCTAGGCTTAGCATTTATCCACTGTGCTACTGGTAGTGGCTCAATGGATAAAATACCAGGCCTGGAGTCACAAAGACTTGAGTTCAAATCTCCAATATCTTTGCCAATAAAATCCCAAATGGGGTCACTAAGAGTCAGACATGACTAAAAAAACAGCAAAATGAAATTTTGATAACGTATATAAAATATACCTTTGAAAGGGATGAGTAAAAAAGAATTCAGAGAACAAGCATGTCAAGACATGTGACTTGATTCAGATTATAGTAAGCAGAATGAGGGTAACAAACTACTCAATGACTACAAAAATGGATGCAGAAAATACAATGTAAAATAAAGTAAAATAAAATAAAACTGATTGTGATTATAATAACCACGCCTGACTCCAAAGAAATAGGAAAATTCAGATCCCTCTCTTTGCACAGGTTCAAACTATGGCAATAGAACATAGCGCATATTATTAGACCCAATTAATATAAATGGTTATTTTTTATTAACAGTCTTTTTCCTTTTCAAAATTTTGTTTCAATGGACAGATCATAAAAGTAGAACATGGAGAAGGGCTATATGGGACATAAAGATGATGCAAAATAAAAAGTCAATATGATTTTCTAAAAATAAGATTAAGCTTTTGCATGAACAAAATCAGTGCAGCTAAAATAAAAAGATAAGCTGTCAGATTCGTTTTATATCAGATGTCTCTGATAAAAACCCTCTTTCTTCTTAGCTAAATATAGGCATTTGACAGAAGTACATAAATAACCGTGTCTCAAGAGATGCATGGCCAAAGGATATGACCAATTTTAGAATAATACGTATACACTAGTAACAATCCTGTAATAATGCTAAGAATAAGAAAAGTGTAAATTTAACTATCTGAGGTTTCACCTCATACCCATCAAAATGACAAAGACAAATAAAAATCACCCAGGCTACAATGACTATGGAGGTCAGGCACTCTACTTTTGCAGGGACAACATGGGAAAAGAAAGAGGGTAACATTTGTTTTCCAAGTTAATTTTCGCTCAGAAATTTAAGGAAACCAAACACCCCCAATAATCACTACCAAAACCACCATTCTGGGATTTTCTAATTACAAGATCATATATTTGGAGTAGAGTGAAATGTTAAAAGTTGTCAAGTCCAGCACCTTCATTTTACAATATGGAAAACAAGCTACAGAGAAATAAGTGACTTGCTCAGGGACGTGCACCTAGTAATTGTCTGAGGTGGGATTTGAACCCAGCACTGTCCCTTCCAAAGTGAGTAAAGGTAAATTAATAAGAAACATTAGCTGACATCTTTGTCTCTGACAAGATGATACACAGGCTAAGACAGAAAGAGGGAGCAAGCCCATGATGATTTTTTAAGAGGCTACTTCCCCATAAAATACTTGTTTTTTAAAGAAGTCATTCCCAGGACTTCATTCATCACTATATCAAGCTCTTCTCAGTTTGATACATGGGTCAAAGAGTCCATCTTTACTCCAAATTTCAAGATAACTCAGGGGGCTGAAGAGAAATAGCAGCTATATTATAGCAAGGACCAAGTTCTCACTCAAAAAAAAAAAGGTTAACATTTATATAGTGCTTAATATGAACTAGGCACTGTGTAAAGCACATTTTATTCTTACAACAATCCTCCCATTCGACAGATGAATTTGAGGCAAACAGATTAAGTGACTTGCCCAGGGTCACACAGTTAGGAAGGACTCAAGGCTGGATTTGAACTCGGTACTCTATAGAATCCAGGTCTTGTACTCTATCCAATGTCTCACTTAGCTATCTTAAGTATATTTATTTTCCTTCCTCATGTCACAGGCATGAACATGCAAATTAGGAAACTCTAAGTTTCTAGCCTGTAAGTTTCCAGGAATAAAATGTTTCAGACAAAAGGTTGGGTTGGGGTGTTTCATAAAAGGGAAAGGACAAAAGCGATAGGCAATAAAATTCAGGAGGGGATGAGAGCTGAGTGTAGACAGCCTGCGGATTGAGAAAGACCAGTGCTGAGAAACAGAAAGTTTTCTGGACCACAGTGGTCACACAAGGCTATTTTTGTCATTAGACAGCAAGCTGGACAATTCAATAGGAACATACAGTTCATGAAAGTGCAAAGAGATGAGAACAAGATAATGTGCGGTAAGCCTAGAACTTTGCCCCAAACCATAATATTCAGGACTTTAAATACCAAACAGATAAGTTTTTATTTCATCCTAAAAGTGGTAGAGAGCTGTTTTCTTTCTTGTCTCCCCTAAAGCCTTGGACTCTGTGCACTCTGAAGCCCATGGATTAAACAGGGAAAGGTCCCTGCCCAACCTCCACTCAATGGCTGCTTTTGGGCCCTCCTGGCTTACAGTGAATGTCAATAGTAAAAGCTTCTCTTCAGAACAACAGCCCTTCCCAGAGTGATTATCTATTTATTTTTTCTTCTCTATTAAAGGGACCACCCCCCCGACTACCTTTTAAAGAAGCCTATTCACTGAATGGGCATTACTTCACTTTAAGTGAGTACCTGAAAAGGCCTTAGCCTAAAAGGCCAAGGTCTCCCATTTCATCCTGGGCCATCTCCAGTCATTCTGATAAATATCTGGTCACTGGACCCAGATGGCTCCTGAGGAGAAAGTGAGGCTGGTGACCTGCACAGCCCTCCCTCCCTCAAAACAAAGTCAAGTGCAAATCATGTCATCATTTATCTGATGTCACAGTCCTCTTCAAAAACAAAGGACAAACACATGACCAACAGGTAATTGAGCCACCAATACTTTCAGGGCAGGATACTGACATGTTTAATCCTATTATTTAGGATTATCATTTTGGCAGCTATGTGCACTATGGGTGAAAGGAAAAGGACAGAAAGTAAAGATACCAGCTAGGGAAATCATTGCAAAAGTCCAAGTAAGTGATGGTGGTAACTTGAGAGAAGAAAATGGATACAAAATATTGTGGAGGTAAAATTAGTAAGTATTAGATGTGGAAAATGAGTAAAAGCAAATGACCAAGAATAACACAGATTGGAAATCTAAAATGACTAAAAGGTTGGTGTTGTCCCCTATGGAAATACTGAAATTAGAGGAGATAGGTTCAGTGAGAATGAAGGGTTCCAGTTGGGACATGATGAGCTTGAGGTGCCTGGAAAATATCTAGGTGGATATGTAAGTTAAAGATGCCAGACTAGAACTCAAAAGTAAGATGACTGTTGGATGTATAGATATGGGAGGCACCTGAAAGAGATGATAATGTGGGAGCTGATGGGGTCACTGAGAGAGTGCCAAGAGAGAAGAAAAAGGATCCAGGACTGTTCTGGGGCATAAATGGGTATGGGACACGGATAAAGATTCAAAAAATGCATTGATTAGCTTGAGTTTCTTAGAGACAGGGACTGTTTTTGCATTTCTTTATATGCTCAGAATATAATGCCCGGCACATAACAAATGCTTGTTGACTTTTTGACTTCAAAAAGCATATTCAGAGAGGAGGAAGGAAACCAGGACAGACAATGTGACGGAAACCAAGGAAGGCAAAAAGAGGGTTTATTTCTACAGAGTCAAATATTGCGCAGGTCAAGCAGAATACTGACGAAAGAGGTTACTGGGTTATATAATTATGAAATTCTTGGTAACTGTGGAAAGAGCAGTTACAACAAAATGGAAGGCTCAGAAGTCATATTACAAGGAGTTGAAAAGTGGGTGGATAGTAAGGAAATGGAGGCAATGAGTGTAAACCATTTATTCTATAAGTTTAGCTATGTAAAAAAGAATAGATTTACAGAATGATAGTTTGGGGGGATATTAAAGCCAAGAGAAGGTTTTGTGTTTGTCTGGTTTTTTTTAAGTCTAGCTGAAAGGCAGCCAGAAAAAGCAATCAAGAAAATTGGACAACTTGAGAAAGAAGGGAGGTGACAGGAGGTGCTGAAATCAAAGTTTTAAGTGGAATGGATGGTGTTTGCAAAGAAAAGTGCTTTCCTTTCATTTCTTCAAGAATTACTCTGTCATCATGTCCCACCTTAAGGTACTCTTGTGGAAAAGAAATGTAGTAAGTACAGAAAAAAAGCTAGGAATTTATAGTTTTCTTCAAGTTCCAAATACTAAGATCCTATGATTTTGTCTTTTGACAGGTCTCACTTGTTCTTAAGAACTGCAAAATTAATCACAGATGATGCTAGAAGTAAGGAAGTTTAAGTGGTCAAAAGAAGAATTAAAGTCTCAGAGGATGTAAAGATCTATGAAGTTATATAAGGCACATTTCTCATTTTTAAAATGTAATTCACCTTTTGCCCTCACTTTCAAACAGGCTATCAGATGTATAGGCAACACATCTTTCATGGATGTTCTCTAGATCAGTGGTATCAAACATGTGACTTGGCCTGTGATAGTCCTCTGTGTGTGTGTGTGTGTGTGTGTGTGTGTGTGTGTGTCCAGTTAAAAATGTAACTGGCAAATATTTAATCAAATAAGGGCATCTGGGTGGTACATTGGATAAAATGCTGGGCCTGGAGTCTTCTTGACTTCAAATCTGGCCTTAGACCCTTACTCTCTGTGTGACCCTGGGCAAGTCATTCAACCCTATTTGCTTCAGTTTTCTCATCTGTAAAATGAGTTAGATAAGGAAATGGCAAATCACTCCAGTATCTTTGCCAAGGAAAGCCCAAATGGAGTCATGAAAAGCTAGATACAACTGAAAAATTAAACAAAATTAAACAAAATAATTAAATAACAATAACAAACAATAACAAAATTTTAAAAAATGCATTATTACCTTTACAAATTATGTCCATATATGGTCTCCAAAGATCCTCATATGTGGATGAATGGCCCCAGTTTTTATTTGAATTCACACCTCTAATCTACACAATCAACTTCATAACAACAACATTGTCCCTTAGAACACTACATACCCAATGTAATCCAAATGGATGAAGATTTAATATTTCTCTGACTATGGCATGCTTGGTTTGGTAACTCACCAAACTAGTCTATCAGCAAATTATATCCTTGACAGACATTGGAAATGAATAAAAACTGAACATATGAACAGAGAAATTGTTCAGTGCTTTCAATGATCCCAAGCTGCCCTTTTCATTAAAAGCCTATGTTTCTGTCTCATCATAATCAACTTTTCTCAGTCTATTGACTCCTTCCCTCCTAACTACAAATGTGCCCAGATCTTCCAGTTGACTAAAGAAATTTTCTTTTGTATCTACAGACTGGGGAATGGCTGAAAAATTATGAAATATAAATGTAATCATCAAAAATATTTATTAAGAAAGTTACTGATAACTGCTGGGGATACAAAGGCAAAAGGGAAAACATCCTTGCCCTCAAGGATCTAATGAGGAAGACAATATGTATATATGTGGGTATATATGAGATACATATATATCAGGAAAAAGAAGCCTTCAATTGTAAGACCTTAGGAGCTGGGAAAACCAGAAAAGGCTTTCTGTAGAAGGTAGAGCTTAACCTGAGTCTGTAACCAAGGGATCCCCAGAGGCAGACGGGGGCATTCTAGGTACAGGTGACAGGGAGTACAGAGGAACCAAAGCAGAAGATGGAGTATTGTGATTGGTACAGTAGGTTGGGGAGGCAAGATTGAACTCCAAAGTGTGAGGAGAACAAGGTATAAGACTATAAGGGTATGAAGGAACCAGCTGATGAGATTTAAATGTCAAACGGCAGGTTGTGATTTATCCTAGAAGCAATGGAAAGCTGCTGGAGTTTTGTGAACAGAGGAGTGAGATGATCAGATCCGAACTTTAAGAAAGTTGCTTTAGCATCTAGGTACAGGATGGACAGGAGGGCAGAAATGTTTGAGACAGGAAGACCAAATAGGAGACTTTTGCAACAGTCCCGATGAGAGGCAATAAGGACTCAAACAAAGGTGGCGGTTGTGTAAATGGAGAGAAGGGGACATATGTGAGACATTATGGAGATAGAAGTAATAAGATTTGGCAACTGATTGGATATGTGGAGTAAGAGAAGGAGAAGAGTTGAAATTAATGCTAAATTGGAGAAGCAGAGTGACTAGAGGGTGGTGGTGCCATTGACAATAAAAGGGAAGTTTGGAAAAAAGACAGCACTGGCTGCAAAGATAATTAATTTGTTTGTAGCATAGTGAGTTCAAAATACCTATAGGGCAATGCAGTTCAAAATGTCCTACAGGCAAATGGTGGGAAAAAGCTGAAGAGAGAGAATAGGGCTTAATATATAGATCTGGGAGTCATAGGAATGTGGATGATAACAATACCCATGAGAGCTAATAAGGTTACCAAGTGAAAATGTATAGAGAGAAAAGGTAAGAAGATCCAGGACAGAGCCTTGAGGGACACCCACAGTTAGTGGGCATGACATGACGATTTCATGAAGGAGATTAAGAAGGAATGAGCAAATTAAGTAGAAAGGGAAGCAAAAGAGAACAGGGTCATGACAGCACACAGAGACAGGAGTATCCAGAAGGGGAGGATGGTCAACAGAGTCAAATACTACAGACAGAGTAGGAATTGAGGATTAAAAAAACTGGATCACCAAATACGAGAATTATGGAGAAAGCACTTTTAATTGAGAGGTGAAGTCAATCTACAAAGAATTTAGAGGAGACAGAAAGGAAAGCTCATGAAGACAAATGTAGTTGGCCCTTCCTAGCAGTGGGAAAACTCTGAGTTGATCAGATATATGTCTAATAATAGAATGTCACTGTGACATTAGAAAAGAGGAATGAAGCTATCAGAACCTGGATGACCACTTATGCTTCCAGAGGAATTGTTCTACCAGTGATAACGCCTTCCCTCATCTCTGGTAGAAAGGTGCCAGACTGTAGGTACAGATTACAGCATGCACTTTTAGAAAGGATTGCTGTGTAATCCAGTTTTGCTCACCTATTTTACTTTTATACAAGGGGACATTATTAGGAGATGATGACAGCTACATTGAAAATGATCAATAAAATATAATAAAGGAGAAAAATTGATCCAAACATCCCCTTAATATGTTGTTCTAAATCTCTCTTTTCTTTTAATTCTAATTTCCTAGAAAGAGTAGTTCTTCCCCTTTTAACATTCTTTTCTTCCTTAGGACTCAATTCAGATCCGATCTGCTTCCTAAGGGCTTCTCTGATTCCCCAAGCTAAAAATGTTCCCTCTCTCCTCAAAGTTTTCTAATCTACCAGAATCTTCTTTTTGTACCTATAGACCTCTACTTTATTTTATATTTATCCATGTATACATAACAGTATGCAATCTGCTTGAGATTTGTATCATTTCTGTATCATTTTACTATTTTATTCACAGTATGAAATACTAAGTAAAGTCATAGGATTACAAAATTACAAAATATTACAGCTGCAAGGGGCCTTAGAGGCATCTAGTCCAACCCTGCTCCATTTTACAGACAAAAAAACTGAGGTCCAGGGAGTCAAAGTGACTTGCCCAGGGCTGTGTAAGTAGTGTATTTATAAATGCTGAATCCATTTTTTAACTTTAACATTCTCTTTTTTGATGCTATATGGTTATGAATCATGAAAAATGCTATCTTGGAAGAATCAAATTTTTAGCTAACCCAAAGGACAATGGAAAAGTTGGAAAGAAAGTACTTAAAAATCATCACTTAGGACATGTATGACTAGAGAAGAAGGGTTATTTATGTAGCAAGAGTAAGAGACAGGAAGTAGACAACACAAGTAGTTCAATGAAGCCATGAAAAATCTGAATAAGCAGAAGATGGCTTCCAGTATATTAGGAAAAGCTTCTGTGTAAGATTTATGAAAAGGTTCAGAATGAGAAGGGAAAAAGAGATCACTCACCATCTGTTCTGGTGGAAGAAGGACTCACACTGAGATCATGGCTCCTTCAGAATATCAGGTACCCAAGTAATATTTGCATTATTGTAGGTATCATTAAGTCTGAAATTTTTTATCTAAACCACAAACTGAACTTTTACAATTACATTCAAAAGCATATGATTAAAACTTTGTGTAACTTCACAATTCCACCCAAAGGGGGAAAACATGTTTTGCATTTTTCCTCAAAAAAAAAAAACACTTTAAAAATAACCTGCAATATTTCCACCTAAAACCCAAAATAATTGGAGGTTATAGTTGGCTTCAACCTCACACTGATTATAGTTAAGAATTATTTTTCCACTGTATGATTCTAACTAATATTGATTATAACTCTTAACGGATGCTCTTGAACTAAGTTCTCATTTAATTTTTTTCAGAGAGTAATTTGTAAGGGAAGTTGTCATTTTATTCTCTTAGTATAGGATAGAACTTTGAAGATACTGATAGAAATGCAATTCTTTATAAAGAACACAGAGAAGGTATAGGTAAAAACCTTTATACATTTAAAAGCAAAAAAGAAAAATGACATTTATAGGAAAATGTATATATACATTCTGTTTCTTGAAATAAAGAGAAGAAAATGAAGGGTTAAGGAAAATGTCTCAAGAGTAGGAAAGCTGACAGAGCTGAAACTGACAGCAGGATGTGGATAATAGTGCTCTTGGATGAATGCTGTGAAGTTCTTTTGTGCCAACGTCTCACAAAGGGGATCCAAGAAAGAAGGTACATGTTGGACTTAAATTAATCAACTCGTCAGTTTCACAATACAGAAGTTCTTCCAATTTAACAGATTAGGGCACTGTTGGTTGACATTTCTCATATGATGTCAATAGCTTCTTAAAAGTCAAATACACTAACATACTCCAAATGCCCTAAAGTATTAACCTATCAAATAACTTACACCTTGATAATCTACTCTTGGATAATTATTATTACATAGCAATTTATTCCATTTTTAATCAATTCCTTTGTATTCATTTTGTAAATCATACACACACAAAAACGAACACAATCTATGTGTTTTCATGCTCAATGTTATATAAAAAGCATATATGACATACCTCCAAATCAAAACTTTAATTAAAATAAACCATGGGCAAGACGATAAAGTCAAACCATTCTGATTCAAATACCCATACATATAAGTGTTCACAAAGGGGGAAAAGCGACAGTTAACATTTGCTGTCAAGTTCTTAACAAGAAATGTGAGAAAATGACAGGCATAAAGCAAAGGAAATGCTCCAATACAGAAGGAAATCCAGGATGATCTTACAGGAGGCCCAAACTAAATTATTTCAGGGTATTGTTATCTCCTTCAAAAGCTTACAACTCACCTGATTTCCTAAATGGAGAAGGGGGATAGAGTTAGGGGAATGTCACTATTACACAGGACTTGATTTCATGCTTGTAAAAAATTAATCAAGAACTTATCAGACATCAAATCTCTGAGGGGAAAAAAATTCTGCTTGAAGGGGCACAGGACACCCAGTGCTAATAGCACTCTAGAGCATGCAGTGAAAATGGCTGGTACTTTCTATCAGCTCTACATAAATAGCAGCTGCATAGATTAGAAGTTGAGATTGCCATCTTAATGGTCTTTGAGAAACCCAGATCTCCCCTCCAAAAAAAAATCCCTAACCAATATGTGGAACAGACTCCACAAAAATCATTGATAAAGAAACTCAAAAAGAAATGAAAATACACTTCTCCATCCAGTTAAGAATTGCAGAAAAAGACAGTGAGAAGCAGGTAGCAGCAGGGAAAGAGGTCTCACCAGGAAAACCAGTGGGAAAAGATAAGAGGTATAGGGGGAACAGACACTCCTCTCTTACAGAAAGTTATATTATATGATTTAGCACCTCATTCTTTCGTAACTCTGAACCCCCAGCCAGAGACAGGACCCTGGAAAAACACCTCTATGCTAAATCTGTCTTTCCTTTTTCATGATAAAGGAGAATTGATAACAAACATAAAGAAAGTGGAGAAAATTATTGCCCAGTTATGTAAAATAGAATAATATTTATAAAAACATAAAATCCATATTCATGGAATGATAGAGAATTTTAAAAATGTAATCTCAGAAAAATAAATTGAACAAGTACAAAAACAATTCCAAAAGAAAAAAAAATGGTTAAGGTCAAATGGAGTTATAAGTGAATTCTCTCAAACATCCCAAAGACAGTTCATTGCAACATCACATAAGTTGTTTGCAAAAACGGAGAAGGAGGAGATTCTACCAAACTCTCTCTATAAATCAAATATAGTACTAATATTTAAAAATCAGGGGGAAAAAACAAGGAAAACCCAAAACTAATATTTTGAATTAATACTTATACAAATAATGGATAAAATTTTAGCAAAAAGTTACAATATATTTAAAAGACTACACACTATAACCAAGTTGGATTGATACCAGAGATGAAAGAATGGTTCAAAATTAAGAAAATCAAATTAATCATATTTTTAAAAACCCAAACCACATAATTATCTCAATAGATGCAGAAAAGGCCTTTGACAAAGTATAAAATTCATTTCTGCTTTAAAGAAAGATTTACAAAGTGTAAGCATAATGGGAATTTTTGATATAATAAAAAGTATTTATTTCAGATCAGAAGCAAGCATTGCACATGATGGGGAAACACTAGAAGCTTTCCCAGAATAATGCAGGTGCTTCTTTTCTCTTCTCAAAGGAATTGAACAGAGAGCCTTTCATGCCCTCCCCATAGGAAAAACTGTAGGGATTCATTTGTTTCTTTAAAGTGTCAATCGTCCAAGTGAACATTCTAAAACATTTTTGTTTAGAACCTATTTGTGAATTATTCCTGTTTTCTTGTCATCAGCAGGAATAAAGCTGTAAATTTTGTTGTATCAGTTTTTTTGTATTTTTTTCTTTTATACAACACAGAACACTGAGAAACTTTCAACTGGAGAAGAAAGGTAATGATGCAATATTACAAAAATAACTGAAAGTTCTGGCAGTTGCTAAAGCTTTTGTCCAAAATCACTTTTTTATTAAATCAAACAGAGTCTGGCACCTTAACAAAAAGGAGGTTTTACACTGATGTCATTCCAAAAAGGATTATGTTTGGATGTTAGCTTTAAGATATAATATATGCATGTAGAAACCAGAGAATTTTTTTTTGCATTAGTGGGCTGACTTTATTAAGCATCACATTTACATATTTCATGCACACACATATATACTATGTGCCTGGCACATAGTAATATAAATGAATCTAAGTGTATATGCATATATATTGCTACATATATAATTAGATTTTGGTTATTTCATAAGAAAAAAGACATAAGAACTCTGATCAATGTAATAATTGATCATGACACTTAAAGATTGATGCTAAATCATAATTCCTACCCCTTAGAAGAGTGGTGATGAAATAGAAGTACAGAATAAGACTTCTATTTTTAGATTCACTAAATATATGAGTTTATTTTACTTAATTATATACCCACACATATGGTTTTTATTTGGCAACAGGGACAGTGGGGAAAATTGCATAAAGGTATGGTTGTGGGCAGTGAGTCTTGCAAAAAGAAGAAAAGGAAGAAAATAGTATCAGTGAAGAATTTTAAAAAAATAGAAGAGAATAGGAGAAAGTTCAGACAAGAAGAAAGAAAATGGGTGATTTCATTACTATTGTTTGAAATTTAACATACACGTTGAAAAAACAGCGTTAATAAACATTTATAATGTCACACAATTGTATTTTTCTGTTCTTTGTATAGCATTTTTTTGTTAAGTTCATAACAAAAATCTTTTTTAAGAGAAAGAAAAGGACTAAAGATAAGAATGGGTATGAAACAACGTAACCTTGGGAATATGTTTAACCTTCCTGGGCTTCACTTTCCTCATCTGCAAGATGAAAGCATTAGGTTAAGTAAACTGTAAAGTCCCTACCAGATCACAAGTCCTATTATTTTTTATTAAATGTCCATGAGAAGTTCATCCTAACTAGACAGAAGTCAGGCTGACTATAGAGGTCCATAGCAACTCCATCATCAGTTAAAAAAATTGAAATGTTGGACCTTCTGCTCTATATTGTATTCCACATTATAGCAGTTATCTCCAAACTTTTTTGATGGCACATATATCAATAATAATTTTTGGCACACATCCTCAATATGTATACATTTACTTATTTATAAACCATCTACGTGTATTATGCTAATAATTATACACATTATGAAACATACACAAAAAAATTTAAAAAGCATGGGAAAAAGTTATATTTGATCTTAGAGTCAATAAAGAGCCACTGAAATTTGTTGAGTAGGAAGTGATATGTTCTGACCTGAGTTTTAAATAAATCACTTTACCAGTTGTGTAATGTATGAATTGGAGAGGGGAGAAATTGGAGACAGGGAATGCATTTGGAGGCTAGCAGCTGTGTGAATAGAAAAAAGGGTCTGATATAAGATATACAGATAGAAACCACAAGATTTAGTGATTATGGATGAGTTAAAGTGAGGAGACAAGGACAATAATGTAATGGTAATTTAAATGAGATCTTTCCCATTCATTAATAGGCCCATGTGACCTGCCTGGGTCATATGGAAGCATGACTCACATGAGTCTGTGTGCTATGGAACCAGTGGTGCGAGGAAATTGCTGAATGGGTAGAACAGGAAGAGGCAGAGCTAGAGCAGAGCTGAGAGGAAATTGGTCACAGTCTAGTTTTTGCTAGGAAGGATGCAGGCTGCTAACTAGCATGAGTGAAAGAGCTTGTTTGTGATTTGTTTAAGGGAACTGGTTTGTGGGAAGCCTAGCAAAGGGAAGGCTTGGGTCCAGTGTTGTTCTCTGTATTATCATTGCATGTAGGTTTTTGTTACTATAATGGACTTGGCTTTCTGGTGTCTGAATAAATGTTTTGGTTCTGTCTTCCATGTGCAGAATCTGTTGTATTTCGAGATTCAGAATTGCCCAGGGATATTCATGGCCAACATAGGCATTGTGTATATTGCACTGGTGCTACACACCAGATTTGCAAAGTTGGATGACTAGAGGAATGGTGGCACCCTCTTCACAGTAACTGGGTGAATCTATAAGGAAAGATAACAATGGGAGATGCAGTACCAATATCAACTCAACTGTGCTTGCTCATCCTGTACAATTCATTCTATTCCAACAAAAATGAAAAGTGGGGGTGGAGGGAAGACAGGAAGAGGGGTCTTTTTCACCAGCTACTGGCCCTGGTGCATAGAACCACCTGCTGAGGAACACTTGCTGAAATTACCAGATGACTTGGGTGCCAAGGTGTGGAGACTGTGAGGGGACTGGGAATTTTGACTGGGTAGTTGCTGGGGGTACCTGTATTAAGATTCGATCATAACTGACCTGAGGAGATGCCCCTTAGCACAGCCATGGGGGAAATAGGAAGAAGTAGAATTGGGGAGTGATGAGTTTTTGATAACTAAATTGGGGGGGAGAATTCGTGTAAGTAGGGGGAGGATTAGACCCGTTTTCCTGCCCTCTGACTGATTAATCACATATCACTTGGAATTATGCCACGGCCCCTCATTTAGAGGCCACAGCTCTAAAACATTGCAAGCAATGTTTAAAACTAAAGCAGTATATAGATTAAACACAACCCAGATAGCAACGTAAAAATGAAACTTCACCCATATTCATTCTACCCCTGTTCTTTTGACCCTATACACCTATTTTTCTAAAAAGCTATTTTCTGGAAGAAGTCTTCATTACTGAAAAGGAAAAATTGCACTGAATACTAGGTTGATTTGAAATTACAAACTAACCAGAATTGGAATTTCTATCACTAAGAGCCACAGGCAAATGAAATAATGTACAGTACCTGCTAAGGTGGTTAGCTTTATTCATGAACTCATGTTGTACTTGAAAAATACTTCAAAGCATTATTGAAAGATGATTAATTCTCTAGTTATAAATGAGAATCATAAGCTACTTTGAAGTGAGTTTGTGATGCCTGAATCCTCAGAAACTTCATCTCTTTATACAAGTTTTGCCATAAAATTTTTTTTTAAAAATCCACTGTTTTGGCCTCTCTAAAAACTCAGTGTTACCCAAGGGAATAAACAAAAACTAGAACTCATTCTCTTGAGGATAATTACAAACTAAAACTCACATACTAGGTTCTTATAATGACTTAAAGGCCAGTAACAGAAAGCCCAACTTTTGTGTGTATTGCTAACCCATGAGCTTCTTGAGAGCACGGACCACTTTTTAGCCCTTATTTGTACCCCTAGCACTTAGCAGAGTGTTTGGCACATAGGAGGCACTAAATAAATACTTGTTGAATGACTATACTATAAAGGAAATATAGTTTGTTGCCAATACAGCTCTACACACAATATTTAACCATTTGCAGTGAACTTTCCTCATTAGTGGAGAAAGAGAATTGAATTTCTACTCAGAGAACATGGATTCAAATCCTGCCTGTGCTCCTCATTACCTTTATAGGTAAGTCTCTTTTGCCTCTTGCTCTCAATTTCCTCATTTAGAAAAATAAAGATGTTGGATTAGATTATACCCACAACCCCTTCAAGTTCTCAAACTATGATCCTTCTGCACCAGTACAATACTGGTCATTAACCAATGTCCTTCTCTAGTGCAGTATTCAACTTTGTGTATCAAGAGTTTTGTTCAACATATACTTTTGTGTATATATGTGTATATATATTTTTCATATATAAATGTATGTGTGTGCATATATATATTATATATATATAAATATATATATATTTATATATATGTATTAGATAGGGAAGATGAGATCTATGATTTCAAAGATGTAAGACATCCCAGTGTGGATGAATTAAGATTGTCAGCTCCTCTACAGGTCAAGTGACTTGCCCAAGGTGACAAGCTGGGCACTCAGAGGCAAAATAAAGTTAGGCTTTTAGACTATAAAGGCAGCTCTACCCACTGTGTCCAATGATATCTAGTATATAAATAATGCTCTACATAACTTCAAGTTCATTAGTAAAATGTAAACTTGATTAGGGCCAGGACTGGTTTTTTTTTCTTAATCTTTTTATCCTCAAAGTTTCCTAGCAACCAGTAGGCACTTGTTGAATTCACCTCAATTTAATTTGGTTTTAGAGCTACAGTCATACATCTCAAAATTGGATTTGGTAGCACAGTAAAAGTGCTATTCCTTAGGTACCCCTGCCATTGACTTTTATTTCAGGCCACAGAAGTTCAAGTTCCTGCCCATAAAGAAGCATTTGCTCCTCTATTGTTAGATAAAACTGGATCTGTAATTTCAATGGTGTTGGAAACATCCAATGAGGAAACTTTCTCTACCAAGAAGATTGGCAACTTTTCTGCAACTTGTGGTCTTAAACAGTTTGCCTAAGAGGAAATGAAAGGTTGTAACTTAACACCAGTCACACATATTACACATCCTGTATGTTTTAGGAGAGACTTGAACCAAGCTGGTCTTCCCAATTCTGAGGCCAGCTCTTTATTTACTGTGTCACTCTGCCTATCTATTATTATATTCCTTTTAAAAAAAAATGAGTAAGATTAAAAGTATAGAACCTTAATTGCAGCAGTCAATACTAGACTTTTCATTGGAAAGAGTAAGAAACCAACTAGAGAAATATTGAGAAAAAAATCAAAATGGATTCAAGTGTTCAACTTTAGGAACAAAATGTGTATCTTACCTAGAACAGATCAGAGTATGAGGATAGCAGTACAAAGATAAGAGAAGGGGGATATATATCATTTAAATATTTTTAATGGAAAGTACTGGACATGATTTAAATACACCCCAAAACTGTTGTTAAACCCTAGGAACTGGTTTTTTTTTCTTTTTTTTATAATTCCATTTGTAATGATATATAATTAATATCATTTATAATGATATTTGTTATGTCAACAGCACCTATATGCAAGGCATTCTCAAAAAGGTAGGAATTACTGTGCTATTTTATGCAGAATGAAAATGCTGCTTTTTGAAAATATTGTAGCATTCAGGACTGCACACCGCTTTTGCAGGACAAAAAACATGAACCACCTGCTGAGAAAACACACTAGGAAATAAAAGTGTCCTTCAGAACCATCTTGCCTACTACATTCCCATGAGCATTATATCCATTGGAATGAGTGAATCTGTAATGGGTTCAAATAAATTTTTTTAAATAGGAAGGCTCAAAGCAAAATATATTCACCTTGCAGAAGATAGTCTTGTAGGGAATGAATATGAAGATTTAAAAGCAGCTGAATCATTTTAGAACATATTTATTGAATACTAAAAACATTAAATTAACCAGCAAGGATATTCAAGGGAAGAATTTTGGCAGAATTGATGGCAGCTCAATACCGCATGTCTGTAGTCTTTTGTCTTTCCAATAATGGTAACAGTGAATTGGGAGGTGTCTGACATTGTTATAGCACCCCCTTTCACTCCCTCTTATTATTTCTAACACATCTCAAGGCATTCTTTTTATATGACAAGACATATTTTCAAGCAACTTAATTGCAAATATAGATGAATGGAATTTGTGAGATGGATATTGAATGGCAGACAAGACAATAATATTAAGCCTATGTATCTTTTTAAAAATCTTTTTTTAAGTAGAGCAAGATATGTGATATGTGATGTGATATTACAAGAAGAGAGAATAATGACTATAAAAATCCCCTTCACTGATACAAATTGGAAACCTTGGGAAGAATGAGAAGTTAAGTGACTTGACCATGGTCACATAGTTAGCATGTATCAGAAACAGGACTTGAACAAAAATACTCCATCCATTTTGACACATGGCCATTTTTTATTGTTCTTAACATCTGTAAATAATACTTTGAAATTTGAATCAAACTTTTAGTTAAGTATCTGGGTCACTGGTGCTCTATTAAGAAAATAACCACCAAATTTTTTGATTTTAAAGTTACTACAAAGGACTTGTTTGCCCTAAAGTATCTCTTGTATTATCATCTCCACCAGTGAAGTTAAAATTCTCAAGATTACAGCTATTCCTTTGGTTAAGAGAATATGAAAGTATAGTATTCTGGAGTTTAAAGAGGAGAGAAAACCTTGGAAAAACCTCTGATCACTCCTACCAGACGTAACTTCTCATTCCTTGCTTCTGGCTTCATGACTGTCTGAACTTTTGTACATCACAGTTTCGTTTGTATCTGTTGATTATCTTTAACTTGAGGTCAGAAACATGTCTTATTCATCTCTTATGTAAGGAAAAAATAAAAAACTCATAAATTCAAGGTAGACTTGAATACTACATTATGTATAAACATACCATATACAGTGAAAAGATTAACAATATGGAAAACATATGCAGGGCAGCTAATTTCTTTTTATTTTAAATACAGTTTTTCACCTACATTTTGCAATGTGATCCTTCCTCTTCTACCTCTAAAAGAGTCCTTCTTTATAACAAAGAATAAAAAAAGAAGGAAAAACAATTCAGTAAAACAGTCTGATATTATAATAGTGACTTCCTTGGGGCACATGCCAATCATTGTCATTTCTAGGTCAAAGGAAATAGACCTTTTAGTCACTTTCTTAGCATAATTCTAAATTGCATTCCAGAATTGTGGATATATTCACAGATCTAGTAATCATATATTAGTGTGTTTCCCACTCCACAATCCCTCATAAATTGATAGTTCCCATCTATTGTCACCCTTGCTAATGACAATTTGCTGGGTATAAGGTGAAAATTCAAGGTTGTTTTGACTTGCATTTATCATATTATTTAGAAAGACATTGGAAAATGCAAGCAATGTAAGAAACAAAAGATACTAAAATGAACTTTAAAAAGCATGATATTATTAGTTTTGGAAAAAATAATCTTTTAGTAATAATACACCACTCTGTGTAGTAGAAATAAATGATTATCCATCAGAAATTAAAACAGAAAAATTCTTTAAAAAACCAGAATTGGCAAAGAAACTAATTGAGACAATTAATAGCTTCAGCTAGAGAGTAAAATTTAAAATAAATCTAAAACAACCATTTGCATGTCTACATAAATATTAACAAAATCTATAAGCAAATAATAAGAGAAATTTCAAAGGGTCGAGCCAAGATGGTGGAATACAGGCAATCATTCATCTGAACTCTACCAACATTTCCCTCCAAACAACTTTAAAATAACTCTTCAAATCAAATTTTGGAGCAGCAGAGCTGCTGACAAAAGGTCAGATTGAGACATTTTTCTAGCCTGAGACAACTTAGGAGCTTGGCAAGAGAGGTCTGTGACATCTGGGTGAGAGACAGCCTTGGAGGCAGCTGAGACAGGGGCAGCAGCAGCAGTTTTAGGAACTCTCAGCCCAGAATAAGTAAAGGGGTGGGACAACTGGTTATAAAAAGATTACAGGGAACATTTTTCTAGCACTAGGTGGAGCTGGTGCTGACTGGCAACACTACTGTCCATGAGCATTTGTGGGTTACAGTTCCAAGGTGGAGAGAAGCCCTTGTATTTAGTCATAAGGGAGCAGGGTCCCTGATCCCAGTTCCAAGATGAGCACTAGGACTTACAGCTGTAGGTTAGCAGGGACCCTTCCTGGGTATAGGACTGAGCATAGATGAGAAGAGCATGGACCACACTTCTCCCTGAATCACACCACCTTGGAAGCTCCAAAAATTTATAGACTAGTTCTGAAAAGATCAGCATAAAAAAGCCTTATCAGATCACAAATTATGTTATAAAGTAATGGTTATCAAAACTATTTGATAGTATTTTAAAAACAGAAAAGTAAATCAGTAGAACAGAATAAGTAAGCAAGAAAACAGAAATAATTTAAAACAGCAACCCAGTGTTTGAGAAGTCCATGAATAAAAATTGCTAGAGGGAAAAACCCCTTTTTGTTTTTTAACAAGAATTGCTGGAAATGTTCTAGAAGCAACTGAGCAGAAATTATGTTTACATGAAAATCTCTTACAATATATAAAATAAGCCAGAAAGGCTTCTGAATTTAAAAAAATCAAAGCAAAAAAAAATTAGAAGAAAATTAGTTCAGGTACCTATCACAACCAGAAATAGGAGTTCTTAATCAAATAAGGTATAGAAAGTACAATGAGATAAAACTGACCATTTTTCACTACTTAAAATTTTAAAAGTTTTTTCAAAAATAAAATTGGTAAAGACAATATTAGAAGAAAAACCGTAGAGTGGAAAAATATTTGCACTAAATAAAATTTGGATGTCCAAAAAATATAATTAATTCAAGCACATGTATATAAGATTAAGAGCTATTGCCCAACTTGTAAATTGTCAAAGGATTTAAGCTGGTGGTTATGAATGAAATGAAATATTACTCGGTGGGAAAAAATAGCAAATACCACTTTATAGAAACTTACATAGAAATTTATATGTATATATATGTATGTATATATAATATATAAATTTAAAGATCTGAATAAACTGATGCAGATCCAAGAAAACAATACACACAATGACAACAACAATGTAGATGACCAGATAAGTAAAGGAAGTTGGAATATAAACAGTCCAACTAAAGAAGATTCCTGAGCAGGATAATGAAACACATATCTCATATTTTTTTTTTTTGGCAAAGAGGTGGGACTTAGGACAGAACACTGTAAACTTTATCAGATATAGTTGCCATACTGGAAATTTTCATTTTGTTATCTTTGTCACAAGGGAAGATTTAGTCTGACAGAAGGGGAACTGAAATGATTTATGTAAGGAAAAAAGCATCAATAAAACATGTTTTAAATAAATTAAAAATGATAGAGATATAGATGGATGGATGGATGGAGAGACAGACATATAGACAGACAAATAGATAAAACAGCTAGGAATGGTCCTTCATTTTTCTAGATACTTCAAAAATTATCTAAAGATCTAGTTGCTAGCATTGTCCTCCGTTACGAGAGTCAGTCAATCTAACCCAGACACGTGCTTTAGCTTCTCCTTGCTCATTCATAGGAAAATTTCAGGTAACTCGAGGTAATGAAATACCTGCAATATTTCCAGGGGACATCTGATCAAAAAACTATAACAAAGTTTATGCTGTCTCTATGTTTTTGTAGGTTTACGTATCATTTGTTTGTGTTGTTCTGGCTAGAAGTTTTCGAGGGGAGGAGTAATGTCTTTTTTGATGTTTTCAAAAAATTAATGAGTCGAGTGATTTTCTCCAATATCTAAAAAGGTCTTGACTTGTTCACAAATATTCCTTGTCTTTGTGTTTCTTACACTTTAGAGCAGCTAAGATTCCTCCATGTTTTATCAAAAATGCTACCATTAAGAGAACAATTTAGTTAACAAACAGGGAAATTAAATTATATAAAATATATAGAAACATATATATGTATATTTATATTTAAAGATACAAATATATATAATATATAAACTATCTCTATACATATATACAAAAATAGATGACAGCAAATACAGCAATCAGAACAGACATAAATCTAAGTAGTAAAAAATCACCTTAAGAAATACTTTTAATTCATTTAGAGACAAATGTTGGTTTTTTTTTTTTGGCAAGTTCACTGGACAACTAATGGTCAATATAAAAAGGAGGTAGCAGTTTTTCTCCTATTTCTGTTCCTAGGTCCTTAACCCAAAGAAATCTCAAAGATATGTTAACGATGACCACACGTTCCAAAACAAAATCAAGACTATATTGAGAAATATAAACCACCCAAGGCACAGTGGAGTAAAATGGCAAATCCTTTGGCAGGACAACTTACCTCCCTCTGTTGGCTTTCCACCTGCTTCTCTTTTCACTTGTTCCTGGGTTGACAGGTAGTTAACACTTGATTAATTACTGGACAAAGCTGGATCACCTAGGCAAATAACGTAAGAGAAATAGAGAACTTGTGAAACACACGAAAGATCCTGGCAAGTTTTTAGTTTTTTTCTAAGCATTTACCTCTCCCATAACTCAAATATATTTAAAAGAATTTTTCACAGGCACACAATTATTTTTACATTTTTCAACAGACATATTTAAGAATGTTATTATTGAAAAACAAAATATTGCATTTATATAGAATATAATATTAAACTATGTGACCAATATTCCTGACTGTTATACTTTTACCTAATTAATTAATTAATTAGAAGGCACCACCATTCTTGTAACATCTCTTGTATATAGCTTCTTCTTTCTTCTGAGAGTAGGATTCACCTTTAATTAAAATCTTTTGACTTTCCATTGATTTTTGCCCTCTCTTTCAAAAGAAAAGTCTTTCTAGCAGCCTACATTTGAAAAAAATAAGAATAATCTGAAAATAAAAGACCCAACCCTAAATGTTTCCTCTAATTTCCAAATCAGAAAGGAAGAAATATTCATCCTCAGCATTTTTCCAAAACTTTGTAGTATACATTTCCACTTGTCTTTACTGTCTCATTTTCTCTTTTCCTTAACCATCTCAATTGGTGGGAAAATGCACCGAAGTTACAATCTTGCTCCAACCAATTAGCAGACAGGCAACAGACTGCATTATTACTAAGCATCCCAACTGTCCTAAAGGGATGAGCACTTCAGTGTTATTCTTCCTTCAGTGTTAAAGTCCAGCCTCCTGTTTTCTTACAAGGCAAGAACTGCGCTTTTCATTGTATTCAGTACTAGACACTGCTGACCATCAGCATTTTAGAAATAAAAGTGAAGCTCTGTGAAACTAGTTCATATTAAAATGGACATTTTAAATTACCACCATAAAATAAGAAGTCATTCTGGAAAAGTAAATGGAATAACCCCATGGAGGTCAAAGACAGTCAGTGTGTCTGTCAATAAACATATATTTAAAACCTACTGTGTGCGAGACACTACCGTGTGTTAAATGCTAGAGATAAAAAAGAAAGGTAAAAGACCTTGTTCTTGAGTACTCACAATCCACAGGGGAGACAACAATCAAACAATTATGTACAAACATTTTTATAGGAAAAAACTGGATATACTCAATGGAGGTGAGGCAATGGAATACGAAGGGATTGAGAAAGGTTTCCTGTAGAAAGTGGCATTGGATATGGGGGATGAGAAAGAGTGAGGAGTCAAGGATGATACCTAGGTTGCAAGCCTGAGTTTCTACTAAGATGGTGGTGCCTTCAAAAGTAGTAGCAAAGTTTAGAAAGGGGAGGGTAGATGAGGAAAGATAAAAAGAATTCAGTTTGGAGTGTGTTGAGTTTAAGATATCTATAGGAATTCAGTTCAAGATATTCAACAGGCAGCTGGAGATGCAAAACTGAAGGTTAAGGCTAGAAAAATAGATCATCATCAATATAGATATAATTGAATAAGAAATAGAAAACAGATAATATTTAAATAGCTCTATGTGCCAGGCACTATGTTAAGTACCTTATAATTCTTATCTCATATGATCCTCACAGCAACCCCGGGAGGTGGGTGCTATTTTTATGCCCATTTTACCAATGAGGAAACTGAGGCAGACAAAGGTTAGAGAGTTTGTCCAGGGTCCCTCAGCTAATAAACATCTGAGTCTGGATTTTAACTCAGGTCTTACTAACTCCAGGCTTGGAGTTACTGCTTTATCCAGATTTCCAGTAGATATTTAATATGCACATGTGTGTATATGTCTATGTGTGCGTATAAGAGAGAGTATTTTTGCAGGAGGTAAAATTATAACTATAATTAGAAACAAAGTAGATACCTATGAATTGTGGAATGGCTAAATATATATATATTAATATAATTGAACATTATTGCACAGAAAGAAACGACTATCAATAATTCATAGAAGGACATGAAGATATAGTAAGCAGAACAGTTTACATTATGATTCCAATAATATGAAGGAAAAAAGCACTGAAAAACTTTTTATAATTTTTATCAATGCAGTGACCAATCATAAACTCAGAAGGGTGGTGAAACATGGTTCCCACCTCTAAGTATATAGGTGAAGGTTTATGGTTTCAGAAGGAGACATTTTTATATTTGGGCAATGAATAGATTAATTTTTACTTGATTGTACTTATGTATTTTAAGAGTTTCATGATAGGCAGAAACATTGGGAAGGAACAGTGATGTAAAAATAAGGGAAAAGCACTGCCTCTGTATTCTGAAGACCTAGGTTCAACTTTGACCTCTGACACCTGTGATGACTTTGGAAAAGTCACCTAACCTCCCTGGACTTTCTTCATCTGTGAAATGAAAGTTTTGGACCAAGTGACCTCTGAGGTCCCAGCTCTTGATCTATGGTCCTAAGGAATGAGTTTAAATAAAACACCTTTAAAATAAATGAAAATATACAAGTACAACAATTAATTAAAATGTTTTAAGTATGTAATAAATGCCATTTAAAATCTCTAAATAGGCAGATACAGAAGTATCGGTCAACTTTTTAAGGGTATTTAGATCGTAATATCTGAGCTGACTATTGAAAGTACTGACTCACCGATTTCATTAACTAATTTCACAGTAATTTCAAAATACTGTGAAGACAGTACAACTAGAAAATGTTTAACATAAATGTCAGGAGTTAAAATTTCTAGAGAAACTAGACTTAATGAAGTAAATCAACGTAGGTAACTTTTTAAAAAAAATTATGGCAAGTATTTTACATAATTCACATACTTGGAAAAATCAACTACCTGTGAAAAGAATGAAAGAATGTGAAATACAGAATTCAACATCATTAAGTACAAAATACATTTATTAAATGACTACTGTGCACAACTCACTGTACAAAAAACTGTCACTATTTAATACTAGAATAGGGTAACTGAAAATAACTTTCCAGTTATCCCAAAGAGACACTGTAAAAGACAGCAATTAGTTCTATTCACCATATTGAATCCAAAGTCCACTTAACAAGCTTGTTTATTTCTTTACGTTGCTTTTCTGTTCAGAAAGGGATTGTAAATGAAAGAAATAATTTTGAGACGTACTTCTAAAATGTAGAATCAGAGGTCCTGGGTTTGAATTCAGTCTCTGTCATCTACCATCAGTAACGTTAAGCAAACCAGCTCTATCAGGGTCCCAATTTGTAACATGTAGACAAACAACTAGAAAATTTTTGTTTTAAGGTAATCAGGGTTAAGTGACTTACAGGATCACACAACTAGTAAGTATCTTCCACTGGATTTGAACTCAGGTCTTCCAGGGTCAGTGCTTTATATGCTGCACTACCTAGATGCGCCAGATTTAGATGATCTTTAACATTTTTCCTGTTTCTGAAACCCTATAATGCTCTAAATTGGCTTCTGGGATAGGAGACTTACGTTACCCTCCCCATCCCTGATGTAATAATCTAAAATGGTTCGACCTGGGAGGCACTGTCAACATAGGTGCTTTCACATCATTAATCAATCTAATGAGAAATTTTGACATATTTAAGGCAGCAGCATCAGTACACTTAATGCTCCCCCTGCCTTCTGGCTAACTAATCTCCTAGATACCTTCTCCCTACATCCCCACTGTCCCACACTCTCATTCCTATCTAGTTCAGCCATCCCCTTACATTTTACTCTATGAAATTCTTACTTCATTGTTAGTCTCTCCTTACCCCTAGATCCCTTCACTCACTCTCCATCCTCTTCCATTCACAGGAACTTGACTTTCTCTAAAGATATCTCATCTTCTACTACCTTTTCTAATACTGTCCACTCCTCTCACACACCCAGGAAAATCTGTCTTCCTACTTGCTCACCACTGCAGTCTCAGGCCCTGCTCCCAGGAATCTCTCTTTATTTGAAACTCATATGTCTGATCATCAACCTCTAGGTTATTTTCCTTTCTTAGTAAATAGATATTATGTTCAATCACAGTAAAATTCAAATTTGTTGTGGGCAAGGACTACCATTTCTGTGCTTCTATGGGTAATACCATACACAACGTCATTAGAAAGCTTATGTTCTACAGAAAGATAAGAACACAAAATAAAACATATAATATTTTAAGTGCACAAGAAAGTTAGGGACAAAATGTTTTACTAAATATAGAAATTAAGAGACATGAATGACATACAGATGAATGAGAGGTGAGTGTGTCCGAAAAGGATACTTTAAAAAGAATTCAATGAAAGGTTTCTTTAAAGAATGAAACTCCCCTAAGTATATTACAAATACAATTTATAAAAATGGAATTTACAAAAAATTTTCAACAAGACACATGATACAAAAATAAGCTACACGTATTCCCACAGACGACTTCTTTTATGCCCTTCCCAGTGCTTTCACTGTCAAAACTAATTCTCATATATATGATCACACTATCATCTAGCTGTAAAAGCCTAAAACTTTAGTTCTTAATATGACACTGTTTGCTTTTTCAAAGGACTATGTCAATTCACAGATGAGATAATTTCAAGCCTCTATAGCAACCAAGGAGTCCTTAGCAGTCTACTGTTCAGTACACAAATGAAGAAAATCCTTATGCAATCATTAAGTGCTTTTTATATAAATACACTCATTTCCTGGTACTTGTGCAAATACATTTTGAAAGCAATCTTAAATGTTTTTCTTAGCCCCCGTTAGCATTATTATTTGAACAGAAACATTATGACAATAAAAATTTCATATAGCCTTAATAATGTCTCTCTTACATTATTTGGCATTATTGTGGTTCTTTCACCCTTCCTCTCCTTTCCTGCACTGCCCTTTTCCTCCCTACTTCCCAATGCATAAAGGTTGTCTTTTTTTAAAAAAAAATATGGTAGTATTCTTGGAAAATCAGTAAGCTATATTTACATGGATAGGTGGGTACTTTAGTAAGTGTTTTCTATCATGAAAATGACCATCATCTAAATGACCCTACTAAAGCCTGCCTTTGAAGCTTCATTAAGACATTGAAAGTCATCCTGATTTTTCCATTTCTACAGTGGAGGATCATAAGCTCTGGGAGGTCTAACCATGCTGCAAAAGACTGGATATGATAAACACCTATCATCTATTTTCTGATCAGTGTGATGAAGTGTGAAGATTTTTACAAGGGGATTCTTCAACCAGTGATGATTTTTTTTTTGCCACATATGATCCATACAACTGAAAAAAGAACAGAACAGCTCAGTCCTATATAACTTTCTACTTGCAAATGATGATGACAAAATAGTGGAAAAGTGGGAAGAGAATGCTAAGAATATGGTAATTTTTCAGACTTCTATAAATATTTAATTGTTGGTATTTTTACTACCAGATCTATGTTCATTAGTGAATACACTGATACACTGAAGGAACTGAATTACATTCACATTGACATTATTGTTATAAATGAATTCAGAATATGTAAGATGGTCACATAAGAAGAATGACAGAATACTACTTATAAGGGTAGAGTCAAGATGGTGGAGCAGAGAAAGCACTCAGCTGAGCTCTCCCAAAATTCCCATCCAAACAATTTTAAGTTAATACCTCAAATCAAATTCTGGAGTGGTAGAGCCAACAAAAGATCAGAATGAGACATTCTTCCAGCCCAAGACACCTGTTTTCAACTGAAGGTTGAAATCTGCCAGGAGCACACATGGATGAAACAACAATGGTGAAACTAAGGGATAGTGACAGAAACATCAGAAGCTTTGGGAACCCTCAAGCCAGAGACAGTAAGGGGATCTGGGAACCAGTAAGAAAAAGATTACAGAGGACCTTGATTCTAACACAGGATGCAGGACCAGATGTTTGGTAAATACATTATTTATAATCACTTTTGGGTATTACTTCAAGGGTGGCAAGGAGAATTTTCCATCAGTAGGGTATGGGAGGTCTGAGGAGTAGGATCACTTTAGGTCACAAAGGATCATGGACCCTTCCTGGCTATGGACCAACATTCAGATCAGGAGAGCAGTGACTGCACTTCTCCCCAGATCACACCAGTTTGAAAACACCGAAATATTCTAAACCCTTAAAATTAGCTCTGGAAATAGCAGTGTGAAAAAACTGAAGTCTAAAACAGTGCGCCATACCAGGAACTAAGTCACAATTTAACATAGAGTTCAATGTCAAGAAATGTTAGAAAAATGAGCAAACAGCAACAATAAAAAAGAACTTGACCACAAAAAGCTAAAGATGATAGGGAAGATCAAGGCACCAACTCAGAAGAAGACAAGAAAGGCAAAACACCTACAAAGCCTCAAGGGAAAAAATTAATTGGACATAAGCCCAACAAAAATTCTTGGAAAAGCTAAAAAACTATTTTCAAAATAAAATAAAAGTGATAGAAGAAAATTGAGATAAAGAAATAAAAACAAAGAAAGAATATTATGAAAAGACATTTAACAGCTTGGTAACTGGGGCACACACACACACACACACACACACACACACACAGGAAATATCATAAAAAGCAGAACTAGTCAAATGGAAAAAGAGGTCCAAAAGCTCCCTGAAGAAAATAATTCCTTAAAACTTCGAATTGCACAAGTAGAAGCTCCATGAAACATCAAAAAGCAAAAAAAAAGATCAAATGAATGAAAAAAAATAGAAGAAAATGTGAAATATGTCATCAGAAAAACTGACTTGAAAAATAAACAGATGAGAGACAATTTAAGAATTCTTGGACTACCTGAAAGCTATGATGAAAAAGACAGCGTAGATAGACATCATATTTCAAGAAATTATCAAGAAAACTACCCTCAATATCATAGTACCAGAAGGGTAAACTAGAAATTGAAAGAATTCACCAATCACCATCTGAAAGAGATCCCAAAATGAAAACTCCAATAATATTATAGCTAAATTCCAGAGCTCCCAGATCAAGGAGAAATATTACAAAAAACCAGAAAGAAATATTTCCAATATTGTGGAGTCACAGTCAGGATAACACAAAACTTAGCAGCTATTACAGTAAAGGAATGGAAGTTTAAAACTAATGAATAAAAGCAGAAGCTAATTTTATTTTAAAAAATAGTAAAATAGATAAACCATTGGTTAATTAGATTTTCAGAAAGAAAACCAAATTAATAATATCAAAAGTGCAAAGGGATAATGTACCATCAATGAAAATTAAATTACAGCAATTATTAGGAGTTATTTTGCCCAATTGTATAGTAGTACAACTGACAGGCTAAGTGAAATGGATGAATATTTACAAAAAATATAAACATCCCAGATTAACAATAGAGGAAATAGATACTTAAATAATCTTATCTTAGAAAAAGAAATTTAATAAGCCACCAATAAAAATGTGCTCCCTAAGAAAAAATCCCCAGAACCAGATAGATTTACAAGTGAATTCTACCAAACATTAAAAAAACAATTAATTTCTACAAAATTTCTTTTATGACACAAATATGGTTTTGATATCTAAACCAGAAAGAGCAAAAGCAGAGAAAGAAAACTATAGACCAATTCAATTAATGAATATTTAGGCAAAAACATTTTAAATAAAATAATAGCAAGGAGATTGCCATAATCTATCACAAAGATCAAATACCAATTGGGATTTATACCAGGAACTCAGGACTGGTTTAATATTAGGAAGACTATCAGCATAACTGACTCTATAAATAATAAAATCAAGAAAAATCATATGATCATCTCAACAGATGCATAAAAAAGCTTTGATAAAAATACAACACCTATTCATATTAAAAACACTAGGGAGTATTGGAATAAATGGAGCCCTTTATTAAAATGATAAGTAGTATCTATCTAAAACTAAAAACAAACATTATCAATAATGGGGATAAATTTAAAGTCTTCCTAGTAAGAAGAGAGGCAAATCAAGGCTGTTCATTATCACCACAATTATTCAATATTGTGTTATAAATGCTACCTAGAACATTAGACAGGAAAAAGAATATGCAAAGAGGAAAAAAAATCTATCACCCTTTGCAGATGATATGATGGTATAATTAGAGAACTATAGAGAAACAACTTAAAAAAAACTTGTTGAAACAATAACTTTAGCAAAGTTGCAGGATATAAAATAAACTTACACAAATTATCAATATTTCTATATTCTACCAACAAAACCCAGCAACAAGAGATAGAAAGAGAAATTCCATGCAAAGTAACTTCGGATAATATAAAATACTTGGGAGGCTACCATGCCAACACAAACCCAGGGATTATATGAATACAATTATAAAACACTTTTCACATAAACAAAGACAAATCTAAGCAGTTGGAGAGATAGGCATTGCTCATGGGCAGGCCAAGACAATATAATTAAAATGACAATTCTACCCAAGTTAATTTATTTAGTTAATTTACAGTGCCATAACAATCAAACCACCAAAGAATTATTTTATAGAGCTAGAAAAAAATAATAAAATTCATCTGGAAGAACACAAAAATTAAGAACATCCAGGGAATCAATGAAAAAAATGTGAAAGAAGGTGACTCAGTAGTACCAGATTTCGAACTGTATTACAAAGTGGTAATAATCATCAAAATCATTTTGTGCTGGCTAAGAGATAGAGTGATGGACCAGTGAAATTTATTACACACATGATACACAATAATAATTGACCATAATAATCTAGTATTTGATAAACCCTTAAAGATCCATGCTTTTGAGGCAAAAACTCAATATTTGACAAAAATTGCTGGAAAAACTATAAAGTAGTTTGGCACAAATTAGGCATAGACCAGCATTTCATACCACATACCAAAATAAAATAAATGATTTAGATGTAAAGGATGCTATCATAAGCAAATTTGGAGAACATGGAAAAATGTACTTCTCAGATCTATGGAGAGGGAAGAAATTTTGACCAAATAAGAGACAGGGAGGATTATGGGAAATAAAATGGATAATTTTGATTACATGAAATTAAAAAGCTTTCACATACATAGAAGAATAATACAGATAAAATTAGAAAACAGGAAATGGGGAAATATTACAGCAAGTTTCCCAGATAAAGCCTTCATTTCTCAACTATTTAGCGAACTGATCCAAATTTATAAAAATAGTCATTTCACAGTTGATAAATGGTCAGAGGATATGAATATGCAGTTTGCAGAAGAAGAAATCAAAGCTATTAATAATCATGTGAACACTACTCCAAATTACTACTGATTACAAAACAGCTCCGACATACAACCTCACACCTATCAGCTTGGCTATAGAACTACATAAATACTATCTAAGAACAGAGGGGTTAACTCCATCATTCATTAACAAATGACATTTCTTCCCTTTCCACACTCTATATATAGCCAAACTTTCTTTTTTGTTCCCCATATATAACACTCTATTTCCCATTTCTGTTCCTTTTTATTGTTTATCCATAAGCCTAGAAGGCACTCCTTCCCCACAACCATCCCTTTTAATCACTTGTTTCCTTCAAAACTCAGCTCAAGCACCAATTTCTATATCAGGAAGTTCTTAACCTGGAGTTCCCATAAGGGATTTCAGAGGATCAAGGAAAATAAATGAGAAATTAATTACATCTCTACTGTCACCAATGTCTAACTGATTAAATTTAATATTTATTTCTATTATGACTATAGACAACAACTCTAGTATTTAGTAGTACTATGACTGTTACCAAATGAAATCACAAATACTTCCATATCATGTTACAAATGTTGCAGATATCTCAATATATTACTTACACACATTACTATTTTGAAATATACTTACTAGCCTTTGCTATTTGTTTTATTGATTATCTTTATTGTTTATCTTTTGATAACTATTTCAACATAATTGATTTCCTTTGTAATCATATATATTTTCTTTTACACATTTATAACCATTATTCTGAGAAAGGGGGTCCATAGACCACTAGACTTCCAAAGGGATCCATGACACATAAAAAAGTTTAAGAACCCTTGTTTTATGCTTTATTTTTCCTGATCCTTTCACTACCCTTCTATTCGTTTTGTGTATATATAACTCTATTTGCACTTATACACACACACACACACACACACACACACATATTATCTTGTCCTTGATGTCTGGGATGGTTTCCTTTCTGTCTCTGTATTCCCAGTTCTTAGTATGGTACCTGGCCCATATTAGGTTCTTAATACTGACTGATTTATCAGCAAGCCATGTGACTGCCACAACCAACACTGTTAATGCAGGGACAGATTGGCAGATTTGGTCTGCAAATTGATAACTTTATTAATCCCCCCACACTTAGCACAACTCTAATTTCATCATACTAGTTAGTCGATAGAAACATCAATAACTGATGTAGAGGTGCATTTTCTCCTTTAATCCGTCCTTCTCTAAAATGTACATAAGCATCATCCAATTCACCCACTTTTCATACTGTCCTTTTATCCATAAATCCACAAAAAACCCCTATTCAAAAACCCCTATTATAATATGGGGACAATACTCAAGTTTTAAAGCTATTATAGTATTTAGCCCTCTCTCTTTAGAAACCAATTTTCCTTTATTTTTTAGGAATACTTTTTCTCCATTATCACCCTTTTACTAAGAATTCTCTTCTTTACCTAGTCCGTCTGTCCGAATCCTGAATAACCAGTAATCGATCTGTAGAATGTTGCCACATTCCCTGCCAAGTAAGAGTTGGAAGGCATCAGAATAGTTCTCCCAAATTTCCTTAAGAGACCTAGATATGTAATTTACATCTCTGGGCCTGAGCCAGTTCTTAAAAGGTCTGCTTCCATCAACCCAGCTCTCCATACAGTTCGGGCCCTTAGACACAATTATAAGGGGTTCAGTGGAGAAATGCATATACATCTTTAAATACATATGAAGATATATATGAACTAAGTATTTTATAAAACTTTATGTCTCTACTATATTTACAAAGTAACTGAAATTCATCTTGTAATTATTTAATTTTATATATAAAATAATTTTTCTTTTAAAATGCTCCCTTTCTACCAAAAAAACCCCACAATTACAGAGCTAGGAAAAATAACAAAATTCATTCAGAAAAACAAAAGGTCAATCATGCCAAGGGAGTCAATGAAAAAAACTTTAAGGAAGGTGACTGAGCAGTCCCAGATCTCCAACTGTATTACAAAGTGGTAATCATCAAAATGAACTGGTGTTGGTGGTGCATTAATGCAACAGAGTAGGTACACAAGACTTAGTAGTAAATGACTATCATAATGTATTGTTTGATACCCAAAGATCTAAGATTTTGGGGGCAAAAATTCACTATTTGACAAAAAAGGCCAGCAAAACTAGAACGTAATTGACAGAAACTAAGTATAGCTCCAGTGTTTCATTCATTTAGCAGGTCAAGATGGGTATGTGATTTAGATATAAAGGGTGATATCATAAGCAAATTAGGGGGACATGGAAAATTTTATGTCACTATGGATAAGGGAAGAATTTATGACCAAACAAAAGACAGAGAGGATCATGGGAAGCTGTTAGAAAGGTTTCATTATCTGAAAGTTGTTCCTCCCCCTCCCATGACACAGACAGTAAGCTACTTAAAATCAAGATTTTTTTTTCTGCCTTTCTTTGTATCCCCAGTGCCCAGCATAGTGGCTAACAGAGTAAATATTTAATAAATGTTTGTTGACTTGATTTATTATAAAAATCTTTACTGACCTCCATTTTCTGCAACTTTGTTATGCTCTGTCCAGGTGCATCCTTAAAATATTCTCAGGTTGACTTTGTGTAGTTGGGTTTTTTGCCAAGTTTCCTACCAATTTGTTTTTCTCTCCACTGCTTCTTCTTGTTTTATGAAGTCATGCTGTTTGTAATATTTCATCCTTCGTTTCCATAAAATTTCACAAATAAATTTATATTCAAAATTGGTGTTCTTCTTGGTGACCCTATCTCTTCTTGGCAAGGAAATCAAAGGTTTTCTAGCTGAAATGATTTCTATTTCCTTTTGTTCTTCCCATTGTGAAGATATCAGTTAAATTTATCTCAGAAATGATGATAGTTTGTATAAATGTGTATTCTTTCATCCATTTCCCAGTTTCCAATGTCAACATTTCATTTAAATAGATTAAGTTGGAGTTGTTTCAACTCCAGGTCATATCATCAACTCATTTTTATTCTTCCTCCTGGCTAACTATTTTTATCTCTGCCCTAATAAGACCCACATCAACAACTGGTAATGCTCTGTTAAAATGTAACCAATTTCTTATTTTTTGTTGGTGTTATTTGTTGGTTATAGCGTCCAAAGTCTTGCAGCTCTCTTCATGAAAACATTATTTATGACAGCATGAGACTTCTGTGTATTCTAGTGGTATTTGGACTATTTCATTTCTTACTCCTGAACTGTATTTTCCAAAGTGTTTTGTTCAATATCTGTACTGAATTCATTAAGTATTAAAGTCTGTTTTGATTTAATTAGGCCAAGCTATGACACTAAAAAGCTATATGACTAGAGGCCAGTCAACCTCTCAGTCTTAATTTTCTCATCTGTAAAATGAGGACATAGAATTAAATGATCTCTAGAATGCCTCCCAGCTCTAGGATTATTTGAGCCTGTAAATGCCCTAAAAATAGCAGTTTAAGGTTTATAAAGCATTGATAAGGCCAGTCTCAAGCAAGCTATCAAACAAACCAAGTTTTCTTTTAGCAAATTATTTTCCTTTCTCCTAACCCTATTCCCCTCTCAGTATTCTTCCTTTTCTTGTACTTTCTCAATCCCCCTTATTAGGCATTCAATGATTAGGGTCATTAAATCATCAGGTCCCAAACAACAATCAAGGCTGGTTACTGCCACGATTTCTTCCTTCATGCCCTGATTCATTATTATATTTAGATGCCCCATCTCATCCTCTCAATTACCCTCTGCCTTCCCAAATCTCTCAAGAGAGGATGCTGGGGGTGGGGGAAGAAAGACCATCAACTTCAAAATTAGATCTTTCCTTCTATTTCCAAGAGACGTGTTCATTTTAACAAACGACCCCACATAGACTAACAATTTTGCTGTAAAATCAGGAGTGACTCCAATGGTCAGAATTTGGAATCAAATTGAAGGATAAGGCCATAATACAAGAGATACTGTTAGACAACCTTTTAATATCCTTCAGTTTATTCCACACAGGCAGTTACCATATCTATCAGTGAACTATGCATTCACTGAACACTATAAGATATGGAGAAATCTGGTTAAATTTCTATCCAAATAATTAATCAATGAATATCTATTATTCATACAAAAATATTAGTGGAACGCCATAGTAAAATGACATGTTATGGATTTGGATATACTTCAAGTGAAACCATGTCCCTCTTCCCACCAAAAAAAATCCCATAATATCACAGGAAAATTCAAGTAGAACACATGACCTCTAATGCAAGTGTATTTCCTACAAATGAACACACATGATGTTAAAAAGAGGGTCATGAAGTCTATGTTCTGAGCAGAGTTATAGAGATGTAAGTGACCATTTAACAATCTCAGCTATGAGTTATTAACCTCTTGAGGAGAGAAATACAGTTTCCCTCAGTAAGAAAGAGAGTTATTATGCCTTTCACACAATCCATAACTTAAAGACACCACTGGCATGATAAAGTTATTAAAGTCTCTCCTTAAAAGGAGAGACTATAATAACTCACCACCACTTTCATCAGAGCTAGTAAGTTCCAGAGTATATCACCCTTCCTGAGTAAATTATACAAGCAGGTTTTTATTAGAAAAGTATTTTAATAAATTATTATACCATATTAACAAACAATTTAAAGCTGGTTGAATGATATGATTGAATTTTTAAAGAAGAAAATGAAATAAGCAAGCATCTATTAAGAATCAACTATGCTAAATGCTACACTTATGATGCCATCTGGTAGGGAGGTGGTATTTTTATCCCAATTATACAGTTGAAGGAACTGAGGCAGAGGTTAACTGATTTGCCTAGAGTGACACAATTAGTAAGTAGATGAGGTTGGATTTGAACTTTGACTCCAGCCCAGCTCTCCATCCACTGCACCACCTAGCTATCTAAAAGACAATTACAAAGATACACACACACTTTGTCTCTCTCTGTGTTTCTCAACTGTTTTTGGGACATTAAATCCCTCACCACAGTTTACTAAAATTTTCCAAATCTGTCAGTTAAAGAAATCCAACTGAAAGAACTTCTTATAATTTACTTTTATTGAAAAATGTCTCAACAAGTGTGGCAAAACTACAATTTTAAAATATAAAGACTAGTGTGACTTTTTGAAGTAGCCATATGTGAAATAAAACTAAAAGACAGCAACTGAGGACAATATAAATTGCATACAACGAATGAGCCAAATGGACTTGCTAGATTATGACTAAGGAAGACTTTGGGAAAAGGTTAAACTGAAGAAGTGGAGATGCCATTAACTAATTAAATAAAATGCTGCTGTACACTAACTATTCTTCCATGTTGTATCAGGGCGATACATTGAATTTTTCATTCCCTTGCTAAATCAGAAGAAAAAACTCTAAAACCAAAGAAGCTATCAGTCCTTACAAGACACACTCTGGGATTTTCTTACTGTGTTATATAATAAGGCTTTCCTCCAGTAATATAGCTAAACAAATCATTCAACAAGCTGATTAGGATAAGGTCTTCTTTCTGAAAGAAGATGTACTCTACTCTGGAACAGTCATAAGAAGTCTAATAAAGTCATTGGGTAAAGTCACCCAGGTCAGACTACTTTAAGTTATGTTAGTGCTGGAACTGACCCAAGGATTTGGATTTGCTTTAGGATGACCTAAATGTGTATACTGCAAACCTGACTTCAAGGGAAAACTTTTTCCTCTATTTCATCCCCATAACCAAATCAACCTCTCTTAATGCCTTTGATGACTACTTAAGGAATACCTCATAACAATACTAATAAAATCTGCCTAGCATGTGGGGGGAAGCAGGTGTTTGCGTTTCCATACATACTATCACCAGACATGGAGAAATTTTTTTTTAAATTATATTACCTTTTGGAATAATGAATAAAATGTTTAAGATAAGAATTTTTGTTTCACTAGTTAACCTTTACTCTCTCAAAATCATTTAAAAGAATAAGCTAAGGTATTAATGTAACATAGTAAAATAATATATCTAATGGTTAAAAGGAGATAAATTTCTATAAAAAAAAGCACTGTAGAAACTATTAAGTACTACATAAATGACTAGACGGGTTCTTACAGTGACACATGTCTTAGTAATTTCTGGTGGCCCCCTTGCCCCCAAGAAAAAGGCACATGAAACCAGAGTTTTCTCATTAGTGTCCACGTGATATGGTATCTTTCCTTGATGGAAGGCTATTTTTGAAAAGACTGGCTAGTGAGCAGAAAGTACTTCCCATTTGCTGGACTTTTCTGTTCTTGCAGTCTTCTGAAGACTCATAGTCAACAATCACACATCTGGCATTTACTAGCTGGCTAACCATGAGCAAGTCCATTAGTCACTCTGAGCCTATTTCCTTATTTTTACAACTGGGTATTTTTGTTGCTGTGTTCGTCCTTCATGCTCAAAGAGTACCATGACATCAGAGAAATGATGACATGACTTGCAGTTGACTTTGATTTGAGTGAGGGAAGGCTGTGCAGGTCCCCAGCCTCACTTCTCCTCCAGAGCCATCTGGGTCCAGTGGCCAGATATTCATCAGGATGACTGGAGGCAGCTCAGGATGCGCTGGGAGACCCCTGGCCATTTTAGGCCAAAGCCTTTTCAGGTTCTTACTTTGAGTGAAGTAATACCCATTCTGTGAATAGGGCCACTTTAAGAAGTGAGTCAATGGGTGACCCCTTTAACTTAGAAAAAAATGAAATTTCATTCTGGAGCTCATATATTAGACCAAATAGGTTCCTGCCCAAGCACCATCTAATGGCTGTATGGCCTTTCTGGCTCAGGGTGAATGTCAATAATATCTGTTTCTCTTTTGACCAGCAATCCTGAGGGTCTTTCCCTCCCAGTTTAATATTTTTGTAACTTCCTCTAGAGGAAGTAAAAATGGCTCATATTGGGGGAAATGGAAGTTAAAGGGGCAACACACAAAAGTGTGTGTCTATGTGTGTTTGTGTGTGTTTCAGATCACAGGTGCTTGCTCAGGCTGCTGGAACACTAAAGGGAAAACAAAACAAAACACAACAACACCTTGCCTTTTGCCCCTCCAACCTGGACCTCTTCAGCATTCCAGGAAAGGCCTGGGTTTGAGGAGGGCAGCTCCAGATGTTGCCACCACTGCTCAGGTGGTTGGTTGTACTGCTACTTCCTGGGTCCAAGGGAAAGGGCTGACCACCTGCCTCCTCTTCATGTGTTTTCTCTCATCTTTTCTAGACTCTCTTTTTAGTCCAGTTCTAATCTCAAATCATGAGATATTTCCTTAACTCAGAATTTGATCAAAAATCTCTCCAAATGCCAGACATCTATGCAGGTTCAGACCATGCTTACACCCTGAGTCATGTGTGTACTCCTGTCTCATAGGGTTGAGGAGGAGATAGCCTTGGTAAGTTTTACAATGCTATGTAAATGTAAATTATTAAGTTTGTTATTTTTGTTGTAGTTCTGTGTCCACTCTTAGGAAAACTTTTGCACCCTTGATCTAGTGGTTGGTTCATATGGCTAACTAGATAACTGGCTAACTAGATGACTGAGTGGAAGCTGGGTAATAGCATTTATTTGTTGAAAAAATGAAAAACAAAGACGTCCTATCTCACTAAAAGACACAGGTCAAAGAGGAAAAACACCAAAATTAAGCAAGTATAAGGCACTTCCTGGCTCTGTGAGACTGAACTGAAAGGAAGACAAATATATAGAAATATGGACATGGATATAGATGTATGTCTACAGAGAAAAGGGAAATTTAAATATACATGAATTCAAGATATTAAACTTATTCTAATTGCATTTACATATTTTCATATCCTACGTAAATCAGAACATTATCCCAATAAAGCTTTCATTTGCATCAGAATAGTGATATAAATAAACAGAAAAATAAAAGACTTCTGATTATGAAATCTCAAAAAGTGACTCTGATTAAGTCAAATTTCCTGTGGCCAAAACTGTATTCTAAATGGGTTTTCTTTTGTCTTCTCCCTGCTCCCCTACACTCAGCCCCATTTCTGAAAATGAGTTGCAAGGATGGGAGGATGGGGCAGGAGGTGGTAGGGGAGGTGTTGATCAAGTTTACTTACCCTTGATCAACTTCATAATTTCAAACTGTTGAAACTCCAGAGAACAGACTTTGTCTGAATGGCACCTGCCATAGTGGTGGGCATGTGCCCTGGCATCAGAGGACTCAGCTCTCTTGACTGGTTTCCATTGATTAGGACTGTCTCCAAGTTTATTAAGGACTGAGAGTCAGGATGAATTGACCCTTTTCTGAAGAGCTGACCCTCTTCTATGGTATAGAAAACCTTAGTCTCCTTTTGGCTTCTTTAGATTTCCAGATTAGAATGCAATCCTCCTTTCTTCCCAGCCCAGTAACAGAAAACAGTCATTTGACTACAAGAATAAACAGAGAGCTAGCTATATGACTTCAGATTCCTGGGCTTCAGATTTTTGACCATCTCCTGCAGTTTGTTTTCCTTCCCTAGGTATAAGTAAAAGTCTAGAGTTGCTGAAAGTAGATTTTCTTAGCCATGGGGGTTACTTTCTGGATAATCACAAGTTTGAGAGTTTCCAAGTTCAAAAAGCCTAGCACCAATTTTCCTAAAGGGAGAATTACTCAATAGCATGGTTCCTGAAAAAGGAAGAATGCCAACATGACTCCTGAACTTGGGAAAACTTGAATGTATCCAGGGTGGAAGGAGGGAAGGCAATCTGAACTAGACCAAACCTTCTGCAATTTTGTTACAGGGTGTTAAGACAGGGCAATTCCAATGTGAATGGGGAGAGACTGTTCAGCAGAACACAAAATTTCTTTACTTTTCAGGAAGAGTTAAATAGTACTTTATGTTTTCATATTTGTTCATGAGTTTCCTTGGGTCTTGAATATTTTGTGAGACAGATAAAATTTTTTAAAAAGTTTTATATCAAATATTCATATTGTAAATTAAGTTACCTATATATGAGACTACATTATCTATATCTTGATAAACCAAGACATGAACCATATAAAAGCTTTATTTTTGTGGTTTTACCAGAGTAGAACTCTAAGGGAAACAAGAGAACCAAGACAGAAACTGTCCCTTATTGGGTCAGGGTACCCTGGATCAGGCCCTTTACCATGTATAACAATGTTTTATTTTTTTGTTTTTGTAACCACTTGGCAGAGAAAACAACAATAAAAGAAAACACTTTCCTTTGTTTTACTATAAAGGTAACATTTTATATCTCTTCATCTTGCCTTGTCACAATTAGAAAAAAATCTAAGAGATATGACATTTTTTTAGAATTCAGCATCTTTGACTCTATTATTAATAGAATGCAAAATATTTCAAAATAAGTTTATAATTATTGTCTGAATAAAATATACTTTTAAATTTAAAATACTAAAAATGGTAATCATATCAGTAACTTATATTATATATCTAATACGTATTTATATTCTTAAACTAACAATGATGTTAGTTTGTCTTTAAATGATGTTGGAGGGGAAGAAAACAGGTAGAAAAGAATTAGGTTTATTTAATTTCTTTAAAAAAAGGTTATTTTTACCCTCTACAGTTGAAAAAAATGTGCATTTCACCATGGTTTTAGGATGCATTCCTGTTCATTTTTCTGTAGGAATGTCTTTTGGTGGATATAAGGGCGTTAGCAGTTTCTTTCCCAAATTCCTTCACATATGACCAATCTAGTTTTTATGCTTGTCCACAGAAGCCATCAGTTTCTTACCTCTCTCACCCCACCCATTTTTTTCAGAATGATCCTTAAAATATTCTTCTTCTGATTCACACATCATTATAGCTAACCTATTGCTAAACAAGATCTTGAACATCTGCTAATTTTAAGAAATCATTTTTTCAGAAGATTAATACATAATGAAAAAACTATTTTCTTTTTCTTTCCTGCCAATATTCCCTTTGCTAAAACTATTATATTTAATTTTAGGTATAAAGTTGCTGGTGCCAATCTAGAAATAGAAATTTGGAAAAATGATCTCATTAAAAACTCAAATACAAGTAACATTATGGCAATTGTGACCAAAGGAAAGCTAAGTGTTAAAAATATTTTCTTATAGGTGTGGCAAGGGTGAATTGGTCTCTTGGAACCCTCCCAAGAAACGTGTTCCCAAAGCTCTCCTGGAAACTTCTGGGGACTACCAGGACATGGTGACTTATTGCATGGACCTTCCAGTGATGAGAAACTTCCTGGCTGTTTCTGGGTATGTGGTAGCCAAAGTTTGAAAAGACTCGGCATTTTATACCGGTAATGGGGAATAGAAAGTTATCTAGCCCTACAGGACAAAAGAGAAGATGGGGTAAGGGAAGGGAGGGATGACAGAAGAGAGGGCAGATTGGTGATATGGGTAATTAGAAGGTCCAGTGTATTGGGGAGGGGGGAGGGGACTAATGGGGAGAAAATTTTGGAACCCAAAATCTTGTGAAAATGAACGTAAAAAGTTAAATAAATTTATTAAAAAAAAAAAAAAAAAAGAAAAAAAAGAAAAGAAAAGACTCGGCATTTTAGAATGATATGGCAAAGTCTGAGTGATCCTTAGGTCACTCCTCCACTCCATGACAGAAAGCAGGGTTCTGTGTTTATTTAAAGAAGAAAGAGCTGCCATCCAGGATTTTCTTAACTTTCCAGTTGGTACAATGTACCTTCAGGAAGGTATGGGAAAGGTAAATCTTCTGCTCCAGTATTATGGTGACCTTCCTCATGTTATCCAAACAACAAATTCACCTTAGCTGCCAAACCTGCAAATGAAATTCTGACTTCTACCTCTTTTGTGTTTGTTTTCTCTTGACCATAGGTAAACAAGCATGCTGAGACAGTTACACTTAGGTTTAGAGGCAACCTTGAGTTTGACAATTCAAGCTTTGCATCCCATTGGGTTAGATGTGGCTGGCAGCAGGAGAAGGATATATATCAGAGAGGTTAGCCACTGTCAAGAGGACTGATTCAATCCTATTCATTTTAACAGTAAAGTTACAGGAATTATTGGACATTGCTAAGCTGAGGTGAGATATGAAAAGTATAATTAGCAGTGTCAAAAAATCAGTCCCTCAGCAGTTTCTACCAGTAATTATAAACTTAATTACTGAATCTTGTTTTAAGTTAATTTTCATCAAATATGATTCTTTTATGTTTAACATTTCTTGGGTGCACAGGAGTAAATTACCTGTTATATGTCTGATTTATACAGCATACCATCTACCTCTTTTATCATTATCATTCCATCCTTTTTGGAGAAATTTTAGATGTGAGCTATAAATAAAATCTCCTCAGGGCATAGGAGTGGGGACTTTAATGAGAGCCAAAGAATGTTAGGACAAGAGGCCTAACCCTACTAATTAGAGGCAGGCTCCCTCAGTCCTGAATGCAATCAAAACTGCTTACCTAGGTACAGTACTGGGAGTGAGTGTGGTAACTCAGCCCTTGTGTATATGTTACAAACACATCCTTCACGTTAGACAATGATCCTTTTTAAAAAAAATTTTTGAGGGGGCAGAGCCAAGACGGCAGACTAAAAAGACCCACATAATCTAACTCTTCCCCCACAGCTCATAAAATACCTGTAGAGAGGGACTCTTAACAAATTCTAGAGCAGCAGAAGCCACATAACAACAAAGAGGAGGAGATTTCTAGCCCAGGGTAATCTGGAAGGCCTACGGGAAAGACGTGTCATACTAGATGCAGAGTCCAGCCTTGGTCACGTGGTAACAGGAGGAGCAGTATGGGAGCAGGCATCGGGGGTGGAATCCCCAGAAGCAGAGGAGGTTTGCAAATCCCTCAACCCACAGGCACCCAAGACACTTCAAGGGTCAGTGAAAGAGCTTTTTCACCTCCATGACAAGGGAGTAGGGACCTGCCCTAGCCCCAGACCTAGGAGGCAGCAGCTGTAGCAGCTGCAGCTGTAGCAGCTGCAGTGGCAGCAGCAGCAGCAGGCTGTGACTGATGTGGTAGTGGCCAGGGCAGCAGTCAGTGTTCATTGTTAGAGCCTCAGCTTAAAGACTCTGGGGGAATTAAGTAGATGATCTGAATCTCATCCGGGAGCTAGGCAGGGGAGTAAACTCCTCTCCCTTGATTGTACCACCTTAGAGGAACTAAGACCTTACAGATTCCCAGAGTATACCCTACTCTTGACAAAGGATCCAAAGGTCGAGTAACTAGTTGGGAAAATGCCCAGAAAAGGGGAAAAGCATAAGACTACAGCAGGTTATTTTCTTGGTGAACAGATATTTTCTCCCATCCTTTTAGATGAGGAAGAATAATGTTTACCATTAGGGGAAGACATAAAAGTCAAGGCTTCTGCATCCCAAACCTCCAAAATAAATATGCAATGGTCTCAGGCCATGGGCGAGCTCAAAAATCAAGTAAGGAGAGGAGGAGGAAAAATTAGGAAGAGAAATGAGAGAGATGCAAGAAAATCATGCTGCTAAAGGAAACCCAAAAAGAAATACTGAAGAAAATAACACTTTTAAAAATAGGCTAACTCAATTTGCAAAAGAGGTCCAAAAAGCCAATGAGGAAAAGAATGCTTTAAAAAGCAGAATCAACTAATTGGAAAAGGAGTTTGAAAAGCTCACTGAAGAAAATAGTTCTTTAAAAATTAGAATGGAATAGGTGGAAGTTAATGACTTTATGAGAAACCAAGAAATCACAAAACAAAATCAGAAGAATGAAAAAATGGAAGATAATGTAAAATATCTCATTGGAAAAACAACTGAACTGGAAAATAGATTCAGGAGAGACAATTTAAAAATTATGGGACTACCTGAAAGTCATGATCAAAAAAAGAGCCTAGACATTATCTTTCATGAAACTATCAAGGAATACTTCCCTAGTATTCTAGAATCAGAGAGCAAAATAAATGTTGAAAGAATCCACTGATCACCTCCTGAAAGAGGTCTAAAAAGAGAAACTCCTAGGAACATTGTCCAGAGTTCCCTGGTCAAGGAGAAAATATCACAAGCAGCTAGAAAGAAACAATTCAAGTATTGTGGAAATACAATCAGGATAACACAAGACCGAGCAGCTTCTATGTTAAGGGATTGAAGGGCATGGAATATAATATTCCACTAGTCAAAGGAACTAGGATTGAAGCCAAGAATCACTTACCCAGCAAAACTGAGTATAATACTTCAGGGGAAAAAATGGTAATTCAATGAAATAGAGGACTTTCAGGCAGTCCTGATGAAAAGACCAGAGCTAAAAAGAAAATTTGACTTTCAAATACAAGAATCAAGAGAAGCATTAAAAGGTAAACAAGAAAAAGAAATCCTAAGGGACTTACTAAAGTTGAACTGTTTACATTCCTACATGGAAAGATAATATTTGTAATTCTCGAAACTTTTCTCAGTACATGGGTAATTGGAGGAGAGAGAGAGAGAGAGAGAGAGAGAGAGAGAGAGAGAGCACACAGGGTGAGTTGAATAGAAAGGGATCATATCTAAAAAAATAAAATTAAAGTGTGAGAGAGGACTATATTGGGAGGAGAAAGGGAGAAATGGAATGGGGCAAATTATCTCTCGTAAAAGAGGCAAGAAAAAGTTTTTCCAATGGAGGAGAAAAGGGAGGAGGTGAGAGGGAAAGAGTGAAGGTTACTCTCATCACATTTGGCCCAAGGAAGGAATAACATGCACATTGGCTTTGGTAGGAAAACCTATCTTACACTACAGGAAAGTACGGGAGAAGGGGATAAGCAGGTTGTGTGGGGGGTGATGGAAGGGAGGGCAATGGAAGGAGGGAGCAATTAGAAATAAACACTCTTGGGGTGGGACAAGGTCAAAAGAGAGAACAGAAAAAATGGCTGGGCAGGAAAGGATGGAGGGAAATATAGCTAGTCTTATACAACATGACCATTGTGGAAGTCATTTGAAAAACCACACATATATAGCCCATATTGAATTGCTTACCTTCTCAGTGGGGATGGATGGAGAAGGAGGAAGGAAGAGATGTGGGGAATCAAAGTTAGGAACAAACGTTGAGAACTGTTTTTACATACAACTGGGAAATAAGAAATACAGGTAATAGGGTGTAGAAATGTATCTTGTGCTACAGAACAAGAGAGAAGATGAGGATAGGGGAAAGGAGGGGTGTTAGAAGGGAGGGCACATTGGTGGAAGGAGCAATGAGAATGCAAGGCACTTTGGGGTGAGGGGAGGGGAGAGATAGGGAGGAAATTTGGAACTCAAAATTTTGTGGAAATGAATGTTGAAAATTTAAAATAAATGAATAAAGAAAAAGAAAAAAATTTTGAGGAAAGCAGAATAAAAAGAATTAAAGTCAAAACTATACAGCACATAGCACTGGCAAGGTGAAATTTCTGCCTTGTAGCCTAATTACAGCCAAAACAAAAAACCTAAGACTGATTTCAGAAGTACCACAGTGCCATTTATGAATAGGTTTACATCCATCTTTTCATATTTGTACTTACAAAGAGTTTTCACCCAAAATATCTTCATGACATTGAGGGCCTGTTGCCTTTCATTTATGGGTGTGTCCATCACATACTATTTCCAGTGTATTTTGTAATTATAATTAAAAAAACGACCGTAATGACAACAAAAATTAGCATTTATACAGTGCTTTAATGTTTGCAAAGTGCTTTACGAGGTTCGTTGAAGGATTTTTAAAATCTCTGCTCTTGGGGGATCTTTTAACTTTATTTAATCCTTAGTTTATTTCATCTACAATCTTTCATTCTATCCTGAATTGAAGTTTATCATGGAGAGTTTTGCTTTATTGTGCTTCTGATGTAGACAAGATGAAAGAAACCTTTATGTCCATTTAATAAAGAAAAAGTTCAACTTTGATGCAAATATTGGATGAGTGTGAAGAACTTTTTAATCTTAGAATAAAACACAGCAATGTTCTGAAAGACTTCAGGTCTGATATCTAGCTCCTCAGAATGTCAATATGACAGAATACAAAGAAATAGAGAGAGGGAATGTGGTGCAGTGGATAGAGAGCTAGATTTGGAAGGCCTGGGCTTAGATCTTGCCTCAATGGCAATGTGACCCTGTGCCAGCTTATTTAAATTCTCAACCTCAGCTTCTTAAATGTATAAAATTAAAGAGTTGGACCTCTAAGCTTCCTCCCAGTTCCAAATGTATGATATTATAAAATATGGCTTTCATCAGCCTAAAAAGTATTTGTGACTTTCATCAGCCTAAAAGTATTTTTGACTTTAAAACACTTCCAGGTTGACACTGTAAAGTAATGGTTGTACTTACTTTTTCTTTCAGTAATTATACGAATGAAATTTCAAAGAAAAAAAACAAACAGTATTCCATCTTTGCTTCTCCATTAAGTATAATTATTTCATCTGCATATAGCTCACAGAATGCTAAACAATTTTGTAAATATAGAATGCATTTGGAATCAATGTGGTACGACAAAAGAATGCTAGATGAGCTGCCAGGACATGTGAGTTCTAATTCTACCTCTAGCCTTATCCAGTTTTTAGCCTTATCCAGGACTTTAGAAAAGACAACCTTGTCTCTATTTCTCATTTTTTTTAATCTCTAAAATTTAGGGCGGGGGAAGATGGAGAGTAGACTAAGTACTAGCTCTAATATTATTTGATTCTAAAAGCCCGAAAACCAAAGCTTCATTTTTTCAAAATGAAACTGAGATGAGTCTTTATTAATCAGTTTACCAAATTTTCCTTTTCCAAAAATATATCATTGGTGTAAGTCAATACAGAGAAACCAAGAAATGCAATAAAAATAATCCTAGTTTTTAGGAGCCAGAGAAGTGAAAATAAAGGAATATTTAAAGCTTTAAAAGTTACCTAGATTGACCTGGTAGATAAATTCAAATTACCTTTCAGTTCATAGAAATATGATTTTCACTATATAGTTGGTAAGGGTTTAACTTCTATTTTCACTCCCACATATCTCCAAATAGTTATAAAATCATAGCCTATTAGAGCTAGAAGAGACATTAGAGATCATTTATTACAGCCCCCTCATTTTAAAGACGAGGAAATGGATATCTTTGCAAGTTAAGTGACAGAGCTAGTTATTGCAGAGCTGTAGAACCTAGGCCTCCCGATTCCTACAAGTTTCTTTCCAAGATAATTCGTTCTCTTTCATCCTTCCATTACCATAGGGTCACAGGATCGCAGGTTTTAGAGTCAGAAGACACCTCAGATATCATATGTCATTCAATCAAGAGTATATAAAAGAGAACCTTATGTAAATTCACTCAAAGTTTCCTTCCAAACCTCCACAGGCAATGTAAACTAGATATGGTAGAGACCCAGAGCATAAAACGTGACTATGGAGAATACGACGAGAATAAACGACGTAGTATGCAAATCTCCCTCAAATTAAGCTTCATTCATTTAACTATTTGACAGTTTTGTTGTCTGGACGAACCCCATAAGAATGAGGATTGGAGGCATCCATTTCATGAGGCTCTCTTAGTCCAGAACGAGCTAAAATCATCAAAGAAAAGGAATTTTCTCCAGAATGAAAAGCCACAAAGCAGTCCTCCTAAATAAATAAACCTATCCTCAGTAATCCCTCAGCTCTTTTTCTTCCAATAGTTGAAATGAGTAGTGCCTAATTCATGTCAGAATCTTCATACTAAGGTTTTAAAATGCTTATTTGGATCCTAATTAGCTTAGTAAAATTTCCAAGAAAACAATGCCCTTACAAAAAAACAGATTTCTTCTTTTTCTCATCACTCAAACAAGTGTCCATTATCTATCAAACTCTTTATTGGATACTATAGAGCTTAATGTCTACTTTCAATAGGTTTTCAATTTAATAAGAGAAAAATGGAGGCCCAAAATATTCAGAAATTTGTATGTACACAATTACCCATACAAGAACAAGGGAAATATGAAGAAATATGTATTAAAAGGGGATGTTAAATGAAAAGGATTTTATCCATTCTAATAAAAACACTTCTTATGTCATGAAGCTAAATCACCATTCTTGGTCTTTTAGATTTCAATTTCCACAAAGTATTCTTCCTCTTTTCAATTCTTTCCCTCTAATTAGCCCTTAGCATTTCTGTCTGTCTACTCAGAGACTTAAAAGTGCCGTAAAATTTTAAGTGGCATATTCATGATGATGTACAGAAGTACTGCTAATAGCTTTCCAAAAGCAATTACTGGAGACACCTCAAAAGTAGGGTGCAATTTGACGCATGACCTGTCTATCTTCAAGCACATTTCAGAAATGTTTATCTCTGATACAACAAAAATAATTTCCCTTTTTTTATCTTCTATTATAGAAAATTAGATGCCAGTGGTAACTTTGATGATCATCAGAGACATTTTAACCTTAACTCCCCTTTCACCTAATAATAGCTAATATTTATATAGCACTTAATATGTGCCAGACGCTACGCTAAGCACTGTACAATTATAATCTCATTTAATACTCACAACTGAGAGGTAAGGATGATTATTATCCCCATTTGACAGATGAGGAAACTGAGGCAAATAGAAGCTAAGTGATATTCCCAAGGTCATGCAGCTAGGAAGCACCTGAGGCTGAATTTGAATTTGAGTCTTCCTGACTCTGTCGTCAGTGTTCTATCCAATGTGCAATCTAGCTACCTTTTCCTTAGGGATAATATTATATATAATATATATACATATATAATAAGATGGGCAGTCTCCCAAGATACCTTGAGAATAAATATCAAATACCATCCTTTATGTCTCATGTAGATCAACTCTATGAAGCATAAGGAAAATAGTTATTTTCTTAATACTTTGATACTTCCCAAGGAGATAGTTTCCTATATGACCATTTTAAATTCCCTCTACTACTTTCAGATGTTCCCCTTGCCCTCCAACCTCCTACAAATACCAAACTGGGACAATTGGTTCCATTGTGCTGGAAACTCAACTTCACACCTTGTTATTTTCTTTTATCTATTTACATTTTATAATAGGCTACAGATACAATGGTAAGGAAAACATCCTCTCAATTTTTAAATCAACATAAATGAATATTATTTTTGCTCTTTCTTTTATGGTAATATACATAATGTTATAGTGGTCAAAAAAGAAATCGAGCTAAGGAAGAACCTGAAAGGAAAGTCATAATTGCCAGATTCTGTTCCTAAAACATAGAGGCAAACTCATATCTTTTATACAAAGAGATACTCCACCACAAAAAGTAAGAAAAAATGTATAATCCAACGTCCACCTATTTTATACTAATGTTTATTTTTAGAATCAGTATACTAGACAATTTCTGCTTTTAAAACTATATAGCTACCTAAGTTGTCTCTGATTTACAGACATTATAAATCTACTTGGAAGTCTTGACAATGTGTTATTTCTCAGTTCATAATGTGATTCATATGGACTAAATTAGGTTAAAAATGTATGTGTATATGTAGACATTCATAAATATACACATATGTACATGTTGCAATATCTATATATCAAAACTTTTGCACTGAAAATGACCAAAATTGTGGTCATGAGTTTCATAAATATTAATTTTCTTTCCTCTACAAGATTTTCACACTTTCTTTATGTCAAGTCTCCTTTTTCCTAAATAACATTATTATGACTGACCACAACTATAAATATATTCACTTTTTTATATGTAGGGAAAGTCAACATCATTAACTAAAGAGTTATTCCTCATTATAAAAATAGTCATTCCTCAAAAGATATAAACAGACAATTCCCAAGGAAAGAAATACAAATTATCAAAAGTCACATGAGAAATGCTAATGTCCCTAATAATTACCTAATAATGTATATTAAAACAACTTCACATCCATCAGATCACAGAGGATAAAAATAGAAATAGAAAAATAAAAAGTCCTTAATTGAGGGACTTCAGGTAAAAAATAAACTAATGCAACTATTGTTGGAGTTATGAATTAATTCAGGCAGTTTGGAAAAAAATTTGGAATGGTACCCATAAAGTCATCAAATTGTGCATGTGTAGCCTCTGACACACAACAGTACTACTATTAGACCTACATCCCAAATTGATGAAAGAAAAAAGGAAAAGGATGCGCTTGTACAATATTCAAATTAGCTCTTTTTGTTGCAGTACATAACTGGAAACAAAGGGATTTCCATCAATGAAGGAATGGTTGAACAAATTATGGCACATGAACAGAATGGAATATTATTACAGCATAAAAAATGACTAAAGAGACAGTTTCAGAGAAGCCTGAGAAGATTTGTATGAATTGACACATTTAAATTAGTAGAAGAATGATTTAGTACAATAGCACTGTAACAAAAAGTCAACTTTCAAAGACTTAAGGATTCTCACCAATGAGGGCCAATGATGAGGCATACCATCTGCATACAGACAGGTGATGCACTCGTGAAGGATCAGGCATACATTTTTGGACATGGAGAATATGTATAATTTCCTTGTCTGACTATGCTTATTGATTACAAGGCTTTTTTAAAATTTATTTTCAGTGGAGAAGTTGGGGGGTGGGAACTAGCTATAATGTTGCCCCCCTGAAAATAATGAAAACAATTGAAAAAATTTCAAAATGCATAAAAAACAGAAGTTAGCTCAGAAGGAAATACGGAATATGGAAATGATACTTAATATAGTTTCATGATTTTAAATGTAATCCTATTTTTCTGTTCTCCTGTTCTGGGAAGCATTTTTTTTTCATTTTTTGAGTTTATTTAACAAATAAAAACAAAGGTCAATATCTAATAAAACTATGAGCTTACTTCAGAACTTGTTTTCATCTAGAAGGCCTTTCTAAATGAAGCTTATTATACAATAGTAACAGTGAGAGATGAAAAAAGATTAGTGACCTCCTACATATCCTCTTCAGTCAAGTATAGATGACAGCTGAAAATTAAGTTTTACAATTATTACAGGAACTGACTTCTGTGGATATAATCCAAAATGGCCACCTGGTGTTTATAGTTCCCACAGGGCTTTAAAGACAATCCCGCTTTTTTTTTTTTCTACACAGCTGCAGTCAATTCATAGACTGAATGAGAGGAGTTAATACATGCATGCATTAAATATCTGAGTTTAAAAACAAATATAAATCTTTGTCAGTTTCAATACATATGTATGTTTCACATGTTTCTATGTCAGGAAAGAAAATATCAGATATTGTTCACGATTCCTAAATATTGTTGAAGAATCACTTTTATTAAAATATTATTACAAAATAGTAGAGTAAGTAGTTCAATGTTCACTGCAAAGTGACCTACAATTTTTCACACACTACTGAATCAATGTGTCCCTTAGGGTTCAAATAGGCCACCCAAAGAGAAATCTATAGAAGGATAAATTTTAAGAACTTCATCTTTGAGACAAAATAATATCTATCTTATTATTATTTCTACTATTTATTTAGAATCCACTATTGAGCACACTATGTTCAACGCAAGGAATGTCTCTGCACTGAGACTTAAGTTGGAAAAAAAAGGAAGAAACCTACTTATAAATACAGGGTGTTCCAAAACTCAAACTAAACTTTAACAGCTTAAATCTGCACTAACACTTTGGGGACACTGCTTTTTAATTAGGAATAAGAAATTTATGGAAGGAAGAAAGGAAAGAAAGAAGGGAAAAAGGATCGAAAGAAGGAAGGAAGGAAGGAACTTAACTCAAAATGTTTAGAATTAGAGGCCAGAGTAACCACAGTGCCATGGTCCTGTTCTCCATTTTTTTTCTCCTCCTAACTAGTAATTTCTGTGTCAAACAATTTTCTTTAACCAGAATATCTCAATTTATTAACATTCAATTTCTCACATAAATCAATGTCCATCCTTCTGATACTTCTGTTTTAGAGGGGATGACACTACTGTACTATTTGTTTTAGAGTAAGAAAGAGAGCAGGATCCACAGATACCCCCCCAAAAAATTTAAGCCTCCTGAATTTAATGTTGACAAAACACTTTTGTTATTTTATAGTACTTATAGTAATATGATTCTAAGGTTGAAACCTAAATCAAAATGGGCATTTGCTTAATAATACCTGCCTTAATAGAACACTGAAACAGAATTTACTGTCATAAACAGCAGCAGAGTCTAAAACGTATTTTCTCATGTCTTAAGATAAACAAAAAACCAGGAGAGTAGAGCTTTTTTTAATTAAAAGGGTAGATTATTTTCCTTTAGTGAACATATTAATGGAATAATAATGAGACAAATTAATGGCACTGATGCAATTAAAGAGAATAGTGCAGGGTGCCACTATTTCCAATGTTCTAAGTTGCTAAAAGTAAAGCCTCCTTTCCAGGAAAAAAGAGCAATCAAGTATCCAATTTCTAACCATTAAATATGAATGACTTTCTTTTTATAAAAGATCTTCAGATGTGATTTTGTGCCCATTTGTAGAAAAAAAAAAATTTAAATGATTCGAATTTTAGTAGACAAGGTCTCTGGAAAACAGAAACTTAACTAAGGGGAGGCAACCCAAACTTGGTCCCAAAGTACCAATATTTAGAGGATGATAACAGGATTTCAGTTCTTTTCGCAAATAGGGAACAATAAGCATATCTCCTATTTGGGCTACTATTCGGTATAGAAGAAATAATAATAGCTAATATTGATATGGTGCTTACTATGTACCAGGTACTGTGCTAAAGCGCTTTACAATCAGCATCTCATTTAATTCTCATAACAGTTGCTGTTTTCATATGCCCAGTTTACTGATAAGAAGACTGAGGTAAACAGATGTTAACTGGTCACGGGTCTAATGGTACACTTGAACTCAGGTTTTCCTCAAGTCTCAAAGTCTAGCTACTGTACCGCCTAGCTTCCTTTTAATTTAGAGTGCAAGCTTTGCTACTCACTAGCAGCATAGATTTAGTCAAGTATTATAATCACCCTGGATCTCTGTTTCTTCATGTGTAAATGAAAAATTTGAAAGTAAGTAGATCAGGGCTCAACGAGTTTACTTTGAATTCGAATCCAATCCATAAATTTAGGTGCTGGCTTTTTCTTCCTTCAACAAATTCTCATCTTCAATCTGTTGCTACACCATTTATTTTTCCCTAAAATCTTTTAGTAAGAAATAAAGTAGCAGGGAATGACTGAACAAACTATAGAATATCAATCTATTTTTGTTGTCCAGTTGTTTCAATTTTGTCTGACTCTTCACGACCCCATTAGGGATTTTCTTGCACAGATACCAGAGTGGTTTGCCATTTCCTTCTCCAGATCATTTTACAGATGAGGAAACAGAGGCAAACAGGGTTAAGTGACTTGCCCAGGATCACACTGCTAGTAAATAAATTAGGCCAGTCCTGAACTGAGGAAGATGATTTCCTGACCCCATAACTGGCACTTTATCCACTGGGCCACCCAGCTGTCTATTTCAACATAACAGAATATTATTACTGTGGCATTATAAATTACAGAACAGAAAGATTCAGAGAAATTTATCTTCATGTATGAACTCATGCAGAGAAAAATGAGCAGCGGTAAGTAAACCACATACACAATTTCCACAGCAGTGTAAGGGAAAATAACTTGGAAAGGGCTGAGAACACTCCTCAGAGCAATAACCAATGGTGACTTAAGAACACGGATGATGAAACAAGCATGACTGTGATCTCGTGATGGAGAGGTGATGGACAGCAGAGTTACAGGGAGATACACACTTCCAAATAGGACCATTGCAACTCAAATTTGTTTTGTTTGACTATGCTTCTTTCTTTCTTTTTTAAACAAGGGAAGGCTCTTATTTATGGAGAGGGAGTTGAGGGGTTGTGATTAGAGGAATATTTGCTGACACCATGCCATACAAGCTGGGCAAGCTTCCCTAAAGCAAAAGACTTTTGGGAGCTCCAGCTCCCTCACCAAGGCTTCTGACCATCAATCAAAAACATGGCCAACATTGGGAAGCTGTTCTCAGTGGAATCAATGTGGTATACTAATTAATGAATAACTCTTCTGAATATTCTTCTGCTATAGATAAATTAAATATTGAAAGGCATAACGGTGTCTCATTTTGTTCCGATGCTGAACATAAACTCCCAGGGGACAGGCCTGAGTCAAGCTCAGCCTTAGAGGGATGGGGGATAAGAAGGGAAGTGGAAAAGAAAGAGATTGGATGGGATAGTGAGGATAGTAAGGGGGAAACCAAGAAAAGAGGAAGATGAAAAAAGAAAAATCACCAATGAAACACTTAGAAACCACACAGAGGATGCCAGATTTAGGGATGTGTGTGTGTATATACATATATATATATATATATATATATATATATATATATATATAAGTATATATACACGTATATATATATATACGTATATATATATATATATATATATATATATATATATATACACCCCTATATACCCACTGCCCTGTTTATAGGGCAATGTTAGCATTAATGTAAGGTAAGGAACAAGATCTATGTAGTAGTGCCTTTGTGGTTTCATGTATAATTCCCATTTTCTGACCTTCTTTGTATATGGATATATTCTTTTTGTAGATGGTTTTCTAATTTAAAATAATAAATCACTTACAACAGAAAACAATTTAAAAGGGAATGTTAGAATATATATAATATATATAGAGAGAATGTATATGTATGTGGATACACACACATATCTATACATAGATAGATATGGATATACATCATGACCCTTCCCCCAATTCCCCTAAGACTCCCTAGCTTGAAATTCTGCCCTTTTTCCAAATTTCTTTCTCCAAATTCCTCCCTGATTCCTCTGACTTTGAAGAAAGCAATCCTAATCACAAATCTTCTACTAGCAACGATTTCCAATTCTCCTTAATGCTACTGCTTTCCTTCTGCTGATTAACTCCAATTTATCATATATATATATATATATAATATATATATATATATACATACACACATATATACATATATGTATATACATATATACACATAGGTTATTTGTACATAATTGTTAGCATATTGTCTCCCCCCCACTAGACTATGAGTTCCTTTAGAGCAAAGATTAGATTTCTATTTCTTTGTATCCTCAGTGATTAGAAGCCTGATGTACAAATGGTGCTTAATAAATGTTTGTTGATTGACTGGTACATTTCTCCCACTCCTCCATGTATCTATCCCCTTCATTATGGCACTCATCCCCCCAGTCCTGGCTCCCCACATACTTTCACCCTAAGATCCCACACAAGGGAGATCAAATCTCTTCCCTACGTTTCCTGCACTGTAGCACTATCCCTTCAATTTCACCTTCATATACATTGTCCTTGCTTTTTTTTATATCACAAGATACAAAATTTCAGTGATTTAATATTATTACTTGTGTTTTTCAAACAGTCAAGTCAAATCTACAAAGCAAAGAAAAATAGGAATAAAAGCAGAGTTCATAATATTTTAACATACTTTACAATGTATATTTATTTATAACAGCTTTTTCTTCATAAGTTTCTTCCTCTCCTCTACTTAAAGGTAATTGAAAAACATAAAAGCAGTAGCATAATGTCAGTGGTAGACAAAGGTGCTAGATCAACAATTTGGGGCATGAAAGAATGAGCATATAACGCGGAGAAAATGCTTCTGATGAGTGGGAAATTGACTAGGTAATATGTCTGCCCAAATCCAAGCCTCAAATCACTCTAATTTGAAATAGGAAACTCAGACAGGAAGCAGGGCAGAGAGGGAAAGGGAAACGTCATTGAAATTCCAATTTGGATTAGGGAAGTAGAAAAAGAGTTTTGTTGTGGCCTTGGATCTGCATCTTTCTACTGCACAGAGTTCTACAATCTAATTGAAAAAAGACGAAGAGAAAACATGGCATAGTGGATTGAGAATCATTTTCAGAATCAGGAATACTGGAATTCCAGATAATCTGACTTTTGGATACCTGTAAATTATTCAACCTCCCAATGCCCCCAGGCAAATCTTAAAGACTCTGAATTGCAGAACAAAAGGAGATGGAAATTTCCTAGATCAATGATTATACATTACTGGACCAAAAAAATTAAATCATAAATAATATTTAGGTTAATTCCTTCTGAAATAAACTCAGTATCTAAAATTTATCTGAAAGGGTTTGAGAAAACTTACAAAATATTTGATAGTAATTTGATCCTTTCATACTGGCCTCACTACTTATTTTAATGTATTTTACATGTGTTTGTAGTGTTGTTTTACAATGGCAACAAAACCAGTAGTTAACACCATACTTTATGCACGTGAAAACTGCCCCTTGTTTGTGGCTACTGCTGCTGCTAGTAAAACCGTCATCCTTTGCTTCTTTGCATCCCTAAGGCTCTCCATGCTGGATTTTCTCAAAATGAGCCACCCCACATCTATTCACCATAGCAGAACTATCTCCTTCTGCTATTTCTCAGCATGAATTCCACTAAATTAAATTAAAATTTTATTAAATTTAAATATAAAAATGAATTTTATACCTTTGTCATATTTCTTCTGTTTGCTTCTTTCCCCTCTTTTCATGGATAGTTGCCCTCTTAAACTCACCACACAATAGCTATTTGGATATTCTTGGATATGTCCATTCTTTGTGTAAGTCCAGCCCTGCACAGCTGTGTTACAGCAATCATTGTTTCAATGCTGATAAACTGGCTGTATTCCAGAATGTCAGTGTTGATGTTCTTCCCTTGTATTTTAAGGTTAAGAATTGGGTATCAGTAAAGCAGGGGAATAGTTTTAAAAGCTTAACATGACATCTGTGGTACATCCAAGGTTCACAGTTGGACTCCATGTGCATAGTCCTTCGGGTGCCACATTTTCACTATATTCTGCCCATCCCCAAATGGGGATATATGTGATTTGTTTTTTGCATCTCTTTTCTAATAGCAGGTGACAGGACACTCACGCTGCCATTAACCTCCATATTTAAGATCTACTTGTGAACTTAACACCAAATCACAGCAGGTTTCACACAATCAGTAACAGAATTATAATGGTTATTTTTAACGTACTTTATAATTTACAAGGCATTCTACATTCACTTACTTTTTTATCGTACCTTGACAACAAATCTAAGAGACTGGTTATACATTGAAGTCAGAGGCCCTGGGTTCAAAGTCCAGCTCAGCTCTTTATTTCCTATGGGGCCTTTAGCCAAGTAACTTAACAGGATGGACTAGATTATGCCTATGGTCCCCTCTAAATGTAATTTCCCATTTTACAGATGAGCAATCTTAGGCGTGGGAAGGTTAAGTGACTTGCTTTAATTTAGTGGACCCAGATGGCTCTGGAGGAGAGAATGAGGTTGGTGACTTTGCACAGCCCTTTCTCACTTAAATCCAGTTCACTTGCAAGTCATGGCATCAACTCCCTGATGGCAAGTGCCTCTTCAAGAATGAAGGAGAAACAAGTGTTTAGAATCAAACCAAAGTATTCTAAATCTTACTACTATACCATGGTTTGGGATAATCAAACACATACCATCCCTCTTCACCTGGAATATGGCTCTATAAAGGACTATAATTTCCTTTGTAATAGTAAAAAAAATAAGAGGTACACTTCACTTTGTTATTTACTCCAAAGAAATAGTGAAAGAGAAAGAAAGGGGTAAGAGACAGAGAAGGGGCAGAAGAAGAGGCAGAAGGGAGAGAGAAACAGATAATAAAAAGAAAAAAACAGGTTGAGAATTAAGTATTACAACTTCATTATTTTATTGTCATTCTATATGTGTATAATGTTGGGAACTGGACAATGAAAGCCTTGTCCTTAGTGCATATGAAATATATTCTGTCTAGCACTGACCCATGCAAAGGCTTCATAAGCCTGCTTCCAAAAACGAGTGATGTGATGGAAGACTTCTCCCTGCTTCAGAATATGCACATGTATCTGTTCTGTCAGTTTACTGCATGGTAGCAGAAAGCCTTTTAATTGGATACTGAGCCAAAATTGAGCATGCATACAAAAAAGCTTGGACAAAAACTCCTCCTCTTTGGTGGAAAGTAAAGCAAAAACCCCTATGATCCTCCAGGTGAGGGAAGGGGCTTTGGTTCTCCTGTCTCACCTGGCTATCATTAGGCCATTAACACATGCTGTCACTTATCTTTTTGCCTCTGTGGTTTCATTTTTTCTTGCTCTGAGTATATCAGAGATGGAACAAACCTGGTTATAACCTTGTGAGGTTTGAAAGGCATTTTAAGACAATTTTCTTTATCTTCTTATTACAACCAAGCATTTTCCATTAAAAAAAAAAAGAAAAGAACGGTCAGAAGAGCCATCAAGCATCCCCTTCAACAAATAGAACTAGTGGTTTTAGCCACCTCGTCCAATGAGGAGTCAACCCTGATGGGTGACCTGTTTGACCCAGCACAGCAGCGAATCACCTCGGTATTCGGAACGCTATGTCCTATAAGCAAGGAATTGATTCATCCATCAGATATGCTGCGCCCAGAAGTTTAATCTAGAGAACAAATAATTGGTCATCACCACTTTAAGTTTGCACTCCATCTCCCCAGGGAGACTGTGGGTACCTGGTTCAAGGGGGATTTCTTTTTTTGTTTTCAGTTCTTGCTGTATCTTTTCAGGAAGCATTTCCTGTGTTAACTGATGTTGATTGTTAAATTAAGATTGAAGAGAAATGAATTTTTGTCATTGTATCCATACTATCTGGCATACAGTATTCACATTATGTTGCTGTCTTGACATTCCATCTCCTGTCCCCATCCCAAACCACTGTACTTTAATCCACTCTGAATTACTACCTCTAAGTCATAGATTCCTACTGGCATGGTGAAATGCCCCCCAAACATTGTCTTGCGTTGTTGACATCTGACAGAAAGAATCAAATTCAGTTTCCTAGTTATTTTGACATCCTTCTACCTGGTATAACTGATGTGTCAGGTTCCTGTATTTCCACAAGAGTGAGTAAAGGCGTTCTATAACAATGAGAGCTATCTGTTTTGTTGTCACTTTCATTTAAATTTTTGTGTATTTGCCCAAAGTCTTTCAAAATGTTTATACCCATGGAACTCCACAATCTCTGCCTTGCAGCATAGAAAACTAAAGAGAATCTGGATAAATTATATTAGTCTATGGGTATCCTGTTAACATATAATGGATTTCTTATGCTATTCTAAATAAATTTATAAATATTTTAAATGTTTCCAGTTTTAAATTCTAACATGGTAAATATCAATAGCTATAACTCACATAAGCAAAAGCTTTGAAATCCTCAATAATTTTTAAGTTTCGGAACGACTGACCACGTTGATCTCTATGGTTCCTTCTAGTTCTGACATTTTATGATCCTATAAAAACTTCTATTAAAATACCGAAGAAGGCAGACATGAAAATAATAAGTAACATATAAGTATATACAATTTTCCCATTTGCTCATCAGAATAACCCTGTAAGATTCATAGTACAAGCATTTTTTTTAACACTTTATTAAACTAAGACTCTGACAGGTTGGTTATCTGCCTAAGGTCACACACAGTTGCTAGTAGATGACACAGTCAAGATTTTAATCTAATTATCCTGACTCAAAGTCTAGTGTTCCTTTCCCTACACTGACAATCTGTGCACATGTCTGTATATGGTCAACTCTTGACATTTCACACAAATAGAAAAAGATCTACGGAACAGACTATTTTGCAATCAATACTGGATACTGGAATGCACTGCATGTACATCTTCTTTTTGAGGTTGGGTTGTTGAAAATTCTCCTTTCACAGCTGCCTCTTATTTTCCTTTAGCTAATATTTTAATTAGTTTCCATTCACTGAGTACAATGCAACTGACAAAACAGTTATACCCATAAGTGTCCTGAGGGAGAAGTGCAAGATGGTTGTTAAAAATCTGCTATAGTTGATGAAAGGTAGAATTTTGTAAAGAAAGGTATATGGAATTGTAGTTAAATTTTATTTCTTAGTCCTAATTCTTCTATTAAATAGCTGTATGAATTAAACTTCCTCATGTCTGCTGTATGTGCAAAATTCAGGGAATGGAGCTAGATCAGATATGCCAAAAAAAGGTAACTCCTATATAATAAAAATGACTATACTACCTAAATTAACTTATGGATTCAGTGGCACACTAATAAAACTACCACAGAATTATTTCAGAACTACAAAAAAAAAATGTCTAAACTCACCTAGAACAAGAAAGTGTCAATAACTGAAGGGAAAAGGTAAAAAGAAAAATGGGAAGGCAGTGTTACACTATGAAATTTCAAAGCACTAATCATCTGAACCATTTGGACATAGTTAAAAGTTGATCAGTGGAACAGACTAAATACATAAGCCCCAGAAGCAATTAAATATAGAAGCATAATGATAAACCCAAAGACTTCAACTGCTGATGTAAGTGTTCATGGTGAATGGACAAAAACAGCTGGAAAAAACAGGAGACAGTGAGACAGAAATTATGTTTAGACCAATAGCTCTTATTATATACCACCACAAACCCTAAATGGAAACAAACTAGAGTAACAAGGAAGATACCTTTCACAACCATTAACAGAGAAAGAGGTCTTTTCCAAAGGATCAAGGGGACAAAATGGGCACTTGAAATGTTTCTGCACAACCAAAATCAACACTTAGAAGTGAATCTGTTACCTGTGGAAGTGGAGGAGGAATCTTTCCAGTAAATTTTTCTGATAAAGGTCTGATATCAAAACTATATAGGGAACTGATAGACATCTATAAGAATAAGGGTTGGTTCCTAAATGATTTATTATAGGTGGTTCTCAAAAGAAGAAATGCAAGCTATCAATATCAAGTGAAATAAAAATTAAAACCACTCTGAGGTTCCACATCACACTCATCAGCTGGTCAAAGGTGACAAAAAGGGAAAATACCAATTGATGGAGGAGCTATGAATTGATCCAACAACCTGGAAAGCAATTTGGAACTGTACCCAAAAGTCATTAGCTCTATTAGGCCTATATCCCAAAGAGATCAAATAAAGAGGAAAATGACCCACATGTGAAAAAATAATTATAGAAGCTCTTTTGTTGTACCAAAGAACTTTTTTTTTAGTGTGCCCTTGAATTAGGCAATGACTGAACAAATTACAGTTTGTAAATGTCATAGAAAATGATTACTTCATAAAAAATGACAGAAGAGATGAATTCTGGGAAACTTGGGAAAGTTTGCATGAAACTGATTCAGAGTGAAAGGGGCAGAATCAAAAGAATGTATACTGTGTCAAGTCTATTCTCTGACTCTTTGTCCCAGAATCAAACTTGCTACATTTCCTTCTCAGGTTTCTACAAGTCCCCTGAGGGAATTGGGGGAAACTCTCTTACATTAACTCAAGTCTTTGCTTGATGGCGTTCCTCCCATTTACGAGGGAGCCACTGACTAGCACCATTTAACCAGTTAATATTAGATTAGCAAAGGTATATTCATTTCAATGATGTAGCAAGAAGAAATATGCAAGATTTCCCCCATCCTTCAACATCTCAGTGATACACCTTGAAGGTTCTAACATAGCATTGATCCTAAGCTCATGTGCTTATCTGACAGCACTGCTGGATGAGCTTTTGCCTCTGCTGCTCCTGATGCTCTCTCATGATGAAACTCTAACTAGAATTCCAAGAGGGAGCCTCTTGGAATATATATACTATGCTGGCTGCAAACTGCACTCCAGAATGTTGGGATGCCTAGATGCTCTGTGATCCTTTCGAACTCACAAAGTTGTAGGTTCTACTCATCTCTGAGCATTTCACACCTCTTGGGAGAAAGATGATGGACTAGACATTCAGAATGAAACATTTTCCAACATGCATTTTCAGGCAATGAATAGATTTATTTAACTATACGCATTTGTTTCAAAGGGGGGGGTCTTTTTTTTAATTTCCCCTTGAAGGAGAGAGAATTATGAGGGAGGGGAGTAGTAATTATGATGCCCAAAAAAAAGAAATAAAAAAATATTGCTGAAACAATTTAAAAAACACAGAAAAGAGTAGAAAGACTACAGGAACACAAACACATTAGGTAGTATTGAAATTAACTTGTTAAATTTAAAATATGCTTTTTTAAAGCTACACAAAATGGATTTGTAGCTTCATATATAATGCACATTTTCCAGTTTCATATACAATTTGTGTTTTTCTGGGTTTTTACGTGAAAATATTATTTTTTTATACTTGTCAGGTTTGTCATAATAAAGAAGAAAAAAATTAAAAGATTTAGGGGGCTAATTCTAGTAACTTTCACCTGAGGAATTCTCTCAAACTACTGGAATTCTCTTCAGAAAACCGAGCACTAATGGCCTGAAAGAGTAAAAACTCAGAAAGTTCTTAATTCTTTATGCTATGAAAGAAATTTTCAGTCTGAATATTCCATTACTCTTTGCAAAGTTCCAAAAGGAAAAGAAGTAGCAAATATTTTGATACTAAGTTCCTAAATATTCAAGGAGCAAAAAAAAAAAAATAGCGTTATGTCAACATTAAGTCCCTCTGGCCACTCGTTAGCCCACTTAGGTGCCGTGATGAATTTATTCTAAAGTCTGTTTTAGTCTTTAGTACATATGGCTCAAAAATTTCTAAGTGCACTCAGAAGGTCCTAGTTTCTTACTCCTAACTAAGAAAAGGGATGTTAGAAGGTAGAAATAAAATGAATATTATTAAGGAACATGAAATCCTAACTAGGCCTTGAAAGATAATGTCCTAAGAAAACATTACTCCCTTCCATATCCTCAAGGTTTCAGCCAAATCAGTGGACTTGTTATGTCTCAGAGCTCCTTTCCCCTCCCTCTCCTCTCCTCTTTGCCCTCCCACCCCATTTCAATCACAATGAATTTACACAGGATTGTTGCTTTCCACCTTCAACTCAACCTCTTAGAAACCTTGGTTTCCTTTAGGACTCAGATCAAAAGCCAACTTTTGCAGCAGATCTTTTCTTCTCTCCCATCCCTCAACTATTAGTTCCTCGCAGCCTTACTCTCTAAGGTTATTTTTCTGCTCTTCTGTATAAATCTGGCTTGTATCTTTCTCTATACTCATCTCCCATCTAAGAATATAAGTCTCTTGAGGGTAGGAAAGTGTTTTTTGCTTTTTCTTCATATACTCAGAGCTTCGTATAATGCCTAGCACATAGTAAACACTATTGAAATATATTTATCAGATAGCTCAAATTGCCAGAATGCTCAGAAAATCTAAGACATTAACTAAACTACACCCCCGCCCCAATTTTACAAAGAAACTAAGATCTAGAGATGTTTAAATGGCTTGTCCAAGTCTTTCTTTCTCCTGTATGCCGTTGTTTTCATAGGCATTATTTTCAAGAGATTTATATCAGCTTTCATTCTCACTTTAATCAGATTGAGACTCTTTAAAAAGATTCACAAGAAAGTCTATTATCTCCTAAAAATCACCATCAGTCTATTATCCAGAAGACTGACAAATGCTAAAGTTTCATTTTTATGTCAAGGTTTCAGTTTTAGGTTTGTTGCTTCTACATCCCTCTGGATAGTTTTTTCTCACATTACATCTTTTTTTGGTTTTCTAAGACAGAAATACTGAACTCCATGAAAGCCCTGAGAGTAATACTGAATTTTGTGTTTTACTAATTAAGTTTTGGGCCTAAATTTCAATGGTTTCTTAAATTTCACTACAGAGTCAACCACATGTTAATTTGTGTATGTGTGTGTGTGTGTGTGTGTGTGTGTGTGTGTGTAGTTTTTCTTCAGCTTTCATATTCTATATTCCATATTTCCAAGGTGGGCCCCACTGAATGAGCATCTGAAAAATTATTATGGAAAAATGCTAAAACTTGGCATTTGTGTCAATCCATTTGGTGAATGACCTTAAAAGACCCTTGACAATCCATGGTCAGAAATCAAGCTATAATTAACATGGGATTATTCGAATATACATTTCACTTGTGTATAAAACACTATGAAAAAGAATTATGTACTTCTGAAGACGAATGGACCAAGTACCAGCTCCAATCATCAATGTCAAGTGTTGTGTTAATTCACTTAGACCTCTCTGACTTTTGCTTTCTGTGCAAATGAACAAGACTGGGGATTCCAAAGCTATCTTTTAAATACTCTATGATATCTGGAGACAAGTTAGAAACTGAATGCTCAAGAAACATGAGGATTGCAATTTACCCGAGCTATGTGTTTGAACTTGTTTGCCTCTATTGTTAATTACTTTCAATGCTAATATTAAACTTTTCACCAAAACAAGGATTTAACATCTAATCTCTGACAGAAACAGGTGATGGGAGTTGGAAAATACTCCAAGTAAGAGCAGTTTCTATATCTCAAAACCTTCCACAGTAGGCATTCTCTGCAAAATGTCTTTTAAAAATGGGTTCCAGGAAAAACCCATAGGTGAAAGAGTTATGGAGGGCAGTTAGTTGCTTAGGAATGATATAAATATATAATTTGTTACAAAGAAGTTTTCCAGCTTCATAGATTGTACTTGTTTTATTAAACATGTTACTACTGATAGTCCTAAGAGAAAGTAACATTGCTTTAACTCCAACTCGTCCACTGTCCATTATTTTTGGAGAAAAAGCAAACGTTTAAGAAACCAAACCAGAACTTTTTAAACACAATCCTTAATCACCTAAGGAATTCCTTCCCCACCCCTCCCAGCCCGAAGCAGACACCACTCACAGCCTCAGCACAGTCCGGTAGACCACGCACTACCCACGGAAGAACATCTCTTTCCAAAACTCAGGACCCCACCACTCCCGCTTGCTCCTGTGTTGGAGCCAGTCCGTAAAGAAGGACCAAGAGACTCTAAAGTTTTCCCAAATTCGACTGGGGGTGGGGATGGACAGGGGTGAGAGGAAGGTTCGTTTCCTGAAGCTTCCAACTAATTACAGACCGTTCCCAAGAGTGGGGACTGCACGAAAGAGAAAGAATAAGGCAGCCCAAAGGGCTGGACAGCTAGGAGTGCCATGTGAGGTGAGAGTGACATCGTGCTTGTCCTAGGCAGCAGAGAGATGGGGAAGGGACCCAGCAAAACAATCCTGAGACACTGAGGGGGCTTGGGGTTGGGGGTACAGGGGAGGAAGGATTCAACCTGCACCCAAGGCAGAGGGGCCAGGCTGGCCCAAGGGCCGGCCTGAGGTCGGGGCTAGGCATTCACTCCTCCCTCTCGGCTCCGGGACAGCCCCCGAAGCCCTGGGAGAAGCTTTCCCGGTAGTGGCCGATGGGCGGGGCGGGGTCCCGGGGTCCGTCTGCAGTGGGCAGGGGCAGATTACGCAGGGGGGGGGGGGGGGGGCAAGAGACAGAGGAAATCCCCTAGCGTGCCCGCGGCGCCCGGGGGACAAGGAAGAACCGATCCCCGTCCGGGGCCCTGACATCTCCCCAACTTCCCGGCCCCGGCGGGCGCCCACCCCCGCGAACTCCGCACCCACCTGGACGTCCCGGCCCCGGCGGGGCGCCAGCCCGGGACGGACACCGGACTCTCCGGGCAGCGGCGGCGGCGGCGGCGGCAGCGGCGGAGGCAGAGGCGGCGGTGACGGCGGGCGGAGTTAGTCGGAGGCTCCCCTGGGCGGGGACAGGCGAGTCCCGGGGCCGCCGCCGCCGCTGCTGCTGGGCTGCAGGCTTCCCTGCTTCCCTCCCGCGCCCCCTCCGGCTCCCGCTCTCCTCCTCCGCTGGACCCTCTCGGCCGCTCCTGCTCCCACCCCGGAGGCTGCTTCCCGGACTCTGGGCGCAGGGCGGCCGGGGCCCCTACCCCCCCGCCCACTCCTCTTTCCTCCTTCCCTCCCTTCCTTTCTCCCTCCTTCCCTCCCTTCCTCCTCTCCCGCCGCCCCTCCCCTCGGCCGCACTAGTAGCTACCAGGGCCAAAGAATCGCCCGGCGGACGTTTCTCCGGGTGTGTGGATCTGGGACCCGGGACTGGCTGGATCGAGGACTGTCAGGAAGCCTCCACCTTCCACCCACCAGTGAACCTGCCCCTGCTTCCTTGGGGGCTTCTCGGGGGGCAGAGTGGGGTTGACAGTTTTGCAGCGTTTTATGGATGGGGGGAGGCGGACGGACAAGGAAAGCAGGGCAGAGGAGTCAAGGGGCAGGGAGTCGGCTGGGAAACTCTAGCCCCCCGTGGGGGCGGGGAGAAGTCCGCGAGTCCTCCTTCCCCGGCCCCCTTTGGCCTGAGAAGCAGACCTGTAAGGTGACAGTCCAGGTTGCCCTGGGGGAGTGCCCAGGAAAACGCCTGTCCCTCCCCCCACCCCATCGGTTTGTGCTGACCAGGAGGTTTAAGGAGAACAAGCGCAAACACGTCCCTCCGACTTTGGTGGTGGGTGACAAAAGCTAACCAGTAGGTGACAGATCCAAGGAGCTCAGACAGAGGGAAAGCTAAGGAAAATAAAGGCTCACTTCCCTCCCGAACCATCCTGGGCAGTTTCCAGCTCTGCTGCCCAGGTCAATTTCAATTCGACAAAACAAATAATGAGTTAAGCCACCTACTCAGTGCAGAGCCCGTTATGGGACTCTGGTGAAATGCAGTTTCAAGGGGGTGCATGCACTTAGGCACCTCACCTTTCACCGTGCTTCTCATGTTAAAGGGACGTCTTTTAGGTTACAGGTTTGTCTAGACAGCATGCGATTTCTGATCACCTACTGACCACGAGAAAACCCAGCCCAGAGCGAGGCAAGGGGAGAATATTGTGGGTTGAAGGCAAAGTATTTGACACATTACACGAGACAGAAGCTTGAGATTGTCGTTCTAGGACGGGTCTTAGAGGTGGAAAGGAAAATGTTTTACCATTGTTTGCTATTACAAGTGACAATTTTGGTGCTTATTATCCACTTATCTTCCCCCCAACCCCTACACACACATTTCCCTTCTCTCCTATTTCTCACTTAGGGATCTCCTTTCCCAGCCATCTGTCATCAGAATGTGAACTCCTCAAACAGGAACTGTTTTTACTCTTTTGTATCTTTAGTGTTTAGCACAGTTCTTGACACATGGATTGGATACCCTGGTAAATAGTGAGAAGGATAGGAATAAATGCAGATCAATTTAGATAGCCTTAAATTCCAATTCAATATAAAGATCCCAAGTACTTTGCTGATTATAAGAAGCTCTGACAAGGAGCAAGTCCAACATTGAGGAACTGCCTGAGACGCACAGGAGCTTTTGGTACAGTATGCAATTCTGTTTTGAACTCAGATGTGGGTTTAGTCTTGCTAAGTCGAGCTTCCAGGAAGAAAGAACTCTGTGTCCTCTACATACATTCCTTAAACATTTACCCAGGCACTGTAGGGCCCATTATTAAAGGTTATGTGATTCCCCCCAAAGGCAATCCAATGAATAGGAATATGCTATAGGACAGGTAATTTATTCTTCCATACTAATGGAGACCTAAAAACTTACAGCGAGTCAATGATAAAAAGGTTTAAAACAATTTAGTAACAACTTTCAATTACTGTCACATTCTTCTAGAAAGCCAATACTTAAACTTCATCAGAAAATAAGGCAGTTTGCAGAACTGTTGATTAAACATTTTAAATTTCACTTCAGCTCTACGCTGAGCAGACAACTCCAGAAACTTCTGCCAGTGAAATGACCAGGATTAGGTGAGATCTTTTGTCAATGAATATCCTTTCCAAGATTACTGGAGTAGTTGCCAGGAATTCCTCTTCTGCCTCCGCTGAGCTTTGACATGATGGGACCCAACACAAATGGAGCTCTCACAAGGTTACATCCAAACTTGAATAGGTCCATCTCAGTTTAGATGCTCATTTACCTAAGATCAGGATGAACGAAAATAAAAGAGACAGTCTGAACTCAGTCTCAGACTTACTTTGGCAGGATATATGCTTTAGATGCCATGTGTATGTGGCCACATGGAGGCCTGGTGGGAAGGAAGAGAAGGCAATCCATTCTTTCCTCCATCCTGTCTCCTGAGGAATCAATTTAAAACAGCTTGACTTTACTTGGAGCTGGTAAGGGAGGGAAAGACTGAGGAGGTACATGGTCATTCTTTTTTTGACTCATCATCTCTTCCAGCACTGCATCCACTAAGGTGCATACTCTGAGTTACATATGGCCAGAAGCAAACCATAAAATTTCCTGCTTGGTTGACTGAAAACAGGAATGGCATATCTGAGTATTCTGAATAGAATGGCTCCTTTTGACCAATTCTATGACTTTCCTATACTAGACACAGATTGAGGTAGCAATGGTATTGTGTAGTTTGTGAAAACTGCACACAAGAGCTGACAATATTACCCTTAACTCTGTAACCTTTTTTAAGGGCCTTAGCAATACCAATAGACAAATCAAAAACAGGAAATCCCTCTTAAAACACCATGCCTATTGGTCTATTTCCAAAGATGATTAGAGGAAAAGAACCTGTATGTTCTAAAATAATTATAGCAGATCTCTTTGTGGTGTCAAAGAACTGGAAATTGCAGGGATGCCCATCAACTGGGGAATGACTGAACAAACTATAGTATAAGATTGTGATGGGTTACTACTATGCTATAAGAAATGATGAGCTCGGTGATTTTAGAAAAGCATAGAAAGATTTGTATGAAATAATGAAAAGTGAAATGAGCAAAACCAAGAGAACATTTTATATGGTAACAGTAATATTGTTTTAAGAATGGCTTTGAGCAAATGAGTTGTTTTGTCTTTTATAAATACCCAAATTAACTATAAAGGACATATGAAGAAAGATGCTATCTGCGTCCAGAGAAAAAACTGACAAATAGAAATATATATAGAATAATTTGACATATATGTATACATACATATGTATTTGTGTCTAATGTAAGCCATCTCTATGGTGGAGTGTGGGAGAAGGGAAGAAAAAAGGAAAAAATTTACATGATAATTTTGTTGTATATTTAAAAGGAATAGCAAGTTGTCCATTGCAGATTTGCAGTTTCATGTACAATCATCTTTTTAATTGTACTATGATATGGAAATGTTTGTTTTATTCCATAAATTAAAAAAAAAAAAGCATGCCTAATAAAAGAGGAGTTTGAAATAAGAAAAATGGAATATTTGTCTTCTGGAAAATGTTACTGTCTTTTAAGATCAGTGAGTGACACAGGGATATATATAGCATCAAAACATTTCTTCTGTACTACTAGCTGACTGCAATTTTCTGTAGTCATGCTGGAATATGGGGGACCAGATCTTGGGATAAACTCAGGGTTCTTTATGGACTTGGGAGAGGTAAATAAAGCTACTTAAAGTGTGTTTTCATTCTGTTGACCTCTGCAGTAGGCAGGGCTCCACATTTCAGGGCTATGTAAGACAGCTGCTCCCCTGGAGACCCAGCATGTCAGTGCCACCAGCCAAAGTGGTAGTGGCAGCTGCCTAGATTGTTGTAGCTGTAAAGTGTGGGGGCAGGGAGAAGCATGATGTACCAGCCATTCAGAGTATGACAGAGGAGAAAGGCACCTTTTCCCTTTCATCATGGATTCTACCCTGCTTTTGGTTGGCCCAGTATTTTAGATAAAACTTACTGTATTTAAAAATATGAAGAAAGAAATCTTAGTTCAAGGGCAGGACAAAACAAGATCCTGGAAGGATTTGGGCCTGGGGCTGTGGTGTGCAGACCCCTGCTTTAGAAGATTGCAAAGTTGCCAAACAGTACAATATAGTAGTGGTCTATCTAAACCACGCATGTGGAACTTGCAGCCTCAAGGCCACATATGGACCTCTAGGTCCTCAAGTGTGGCCCTTTGATTGACTCCAAACTTCACAGTACAAATCTTTTTATTCATGGGATTTGTTAATTTGCTTTAATAAATTTAATAGTTTGTTTATAATTAATTATAAGATAATTTAATAATTATAATGTAGTTATATCATATATCATAATATATAATTATAATTTAATAAATTAATTTATTAATAATAAAAGGATTTGTTCTATGAAGTTTGGAGTCAGTCAAAGGGCTGCCCTTGAAAAGCTAGAGGGCTGCATGTGGCATGGAGACCACAGGTTCCCTATCCCTGGTTTAAACCCTACTCATTTATCTTCAGATTCCTTTAAAGGTATTATTAATCAAAGATACAATCAAAGCCCGGTGTCCCAAATATTACTTTTGAATGGACTGAATCCAAAATTAATTAGGAAAGCTTGTATTTCTACTGTAGCACAAAGGGGTTAGGGTTGTAATAGGGTTAGGTAAATAAAGGTCAAGGGTCGAGAATAGGTCTTTTTCTTCTTACTAATGGAAAACAATCAGAAATTTAACTAGCAGATTTGTGTAATTTGTGAAAAAAAATGCTAATCACTGAATTTCATAATGCAGGTTTACTAACCAGTCAGTTTAATTACATCAAGTACTTCAGTTTTGTTATCAGAAGTAGCCAAGCTGCTGACTCAAGAATAACTGGTGATTATTTGGATGTTATTTTTCATGGAATTGGAACATTCATTCAATATCCCAGTACTCAGGAATATCCCTATCAACAGTTCCTACTTTCCTTTCTCCTTTTCTATCAACCTCTTCTTTCTCCTACTTCCCTGATATGATGGAATGACTCCCCAAGCTGCCCTGTGCTGAGATAAAATCAAGAAGAACTAATTCAATGACATTGGCTATTAAGACAATGCCCTGAAGGATTCCTACCCATTCCTCTATCTGACCACAACAGGAACCTCCCTAGAGCCAGACTAATCTCCCAAATTGAAATCAACATCTTGGTTTTATTTCATCCTTGAAAAACACTGTGGTATAAAAGAAAGAGCCATTTTCACTGGCCATGCTCCTCTGGGAACATTGGGTAGATGAACTTCTGGAGACGAGTGAGTAAATGCAGTGTACGCCCTGCAAGCAAATTCACTGCCTTGTTGGATTCTATGGAAATAATTAAGGTATTCAAACTTCTCACTCTTTCTAAGGAGGAGACTATCTTTTATTCAAGTGAAGTCTTTCCAGTTTTGATTTCAATGTCTGGCTTTTTAGCATCAATAGCCCTTCAAGTTTTGCCGAGTTCTCAATGAGTGATCTCTCCCTACATTATTATCTTAGAAAAGATAACAAAGGAATTTTCAGCATAGAGAAGGCATCCAAACAGAAACATTTGAAGGACTGAGGTGATGATGGTATGCTGTCATGGAAAGAACAATGGCATAGGGTAAAGTGAGCTGAGGACATCCACAGAAAAGAGAAATATTCAAGACACCTGCTGAAGATGGATAACAAAATAATGTTGAAAGATAGGTGTGAAGGCAATCACCCAGAAGCAGGGTGGGGAGAGTAAAAAGGAGAAGGGACTAATCTTTGAGGGGATTAATCTTATACAGGACTGAAGTTTTGATTCCCCACCAAGGTTGGGGAACCTGTGGCCTCGAGGCCACAACATGACCCTCTAGGTCCTCAGATGCAGCCCTTTGATTGAAACAAATCATATATTCTTTGAAGTTTGGATTGAAAGGACTGCACTTGAGGACCTTGAGGGCCACAGGTGGCCTTGAGACCACAGACCTCTGGTCTACACCCTGAGACTGAAGTGGTATTTGAGAAATTATGCCCCAGATATATTGGGAGAAATGTTGGTACATTTACTCTTTGAAGGAAATATCACTTTGTAAAAGCTACCCAAAAGTACTTGGTTAAATGTGATGGTGGTGTTTTGGAGATGTTTCTCTTTTTTGGTTACCCTCCTACCTATCTGATCACTCCTGGTTAATTTCCTTTACCAGATCTTTATCGAGGTGACATCCTTTACACATGGCTATTTCACAGGGCTCTCTTCTGGACTCCCTTCTCTTCTCCTTCTATGATATTGTACTTGGTGATCTCATCAGCTCCCATGAATTTAATCATCATCTTTATACTGATGATAATCCACTTATCTAGCTCTACTCTCTGCTGAACTCCAATCTCCAACTACCTACATGACGTCTTAAACCCAAAATATCCCAAACTGAACTCATTCTTTTATCTAAAATCCTTCCCTATTCCAAAATTCCCTATTACAGTTGAGAGCACCACCCTTTTCTCAGTCACCCAGACTGACAACCTGGTGTCATTCTTTACTCTTCACTATTTCTCACTCCTCAACCCCAGCCCATATCCAATTATTGTCAAAGCTTGTCAATTTCATCTTTTTCATAGTTCTCAAATATTCCCCCTTCTATCCTCTGATACTGCCACTATTCTGGTACAAACCCTCATTTCCTCATGCTTGGACACTTGCAATAGCCTGCTGCAAGTCGCTTCTGACTTTAACCCATTTTCCAAGTAATTTTCCTAAAGTACAGATGATACCTTGTCCCACCAATCCCCTCCCCACTGTCCCCATAGTCAATAACTTTCAGGAGATCCCTCTCACCTCCAGGATTAAATATAAAAATCCTCATATTAGCATTCAAAGCCTTTCAGTTTATCTCCTCTTCCCAGTCATCTTATGCCTTATATTTTCACCTCCCCATACCCTTTAATTCAGTGACATTGGCCTGCTTGCTGTTCCTCCAAGATGTTCATCTGTCATGGTGTTTATCCCACATTCCAGCTGATGAGATCACAAGGTAGAGAACAGAGAGAAAGAAAAAAGGAGAGGATCCCCAACCATGACTTGAGGGGCATATACATATATTTATTGTGACATGGATGAAGATTCAGTAAAGGAGACTTTGAAAGATCAGTCAGACCTTTAGAGGATAACTAAAGAAGAGAAGAAACTGAGGGAAATAGAGTTAATTGACTTGCCCAGGGTCACACAGCTGGTAAGTGACAGGGGCAAAATTTGAACTCCAGAAAATAAATCTTCCTAATTTTGGGTCCAGCACTCTAGCCACTTCACCGTCTAGCTGGCAATGAAGAGAGCTTGGTAATTCCACAGTTTCATTTTGATTCATGAGATCAGAAGGCCTAGTGTAAAAAGCACAGAAGTGAGAAAAGAGTACTCACTATGTGCCTGATGGTAAATGATGGGGAGACAAAATTATAACAGTCCTTGCTTTCAAAGAATTTATATCCGTGTGTGTGTGTGTGTGTGTGTGTGTGTGTGTGTGTGTGTGTGTGTGTGCGTGAGGGGGAAATATATAGACAGATAATTCAATATCAAGTGTACATGTGAAATAGATACAAGTAATTGGGTGGGGAGGACGGTGAAAACTAAGGAATCAGGAAAGGTCTACAGTAAGCACTGACACTTGAACTGAGCTTTGAGGGAAGATATGGGGGTGGCAGAATGGAAAGCCTGTGCAGAAGCGTCAAACTAGTGAATGAAATGTCATTATGAAGAACCACAATTGGACAGTTGGCCGGAACAGAGTGGATGCAGAGGAGTAATCTGAAATCAATCTAGAAAGATGGGCTGAAGCAGGGAAGTGAAAAGCTTTAAATGCCAAACAGAAGAGTTCGTGTTTTATCGTAGCAGCAATAGGAAGTGGTTGAAGGCATAGAGATCAGGATGTGCATCAAATAACGGACATGCACATAGAATGATCTTGTAGAAGAACAAGGAGAAAAGAACAGTCTTGAAATTCTGGGGGAGCTGTGGGTTATAGCTGCAAATATTTCAAAAAAGAGAAGGATAAAAAAATGAGAAAAGGTTTTTGGATTTAATGGTTAAAAGACTATTGTTAATCTTAGAGAGATCAGTTTCAGTTGAGTGGGGGGGCTAGAACCCAGAAAGTAGCTGGACTGGAGCATGGAATCCTGGAGTCAATTTTATGGACAGAAGTGAGTGAGGTGAATTGAGGGTATGTAAAAAGAAGTTATATGAACTTGAGTCCTAGAATTTGACATGAAGAGATTAATAATAGTAACTGGGACCAGTAACAATGAATCCTGAGGCACATCAGCTATCTGGATGGCACAATTCTGGGGCCATGGTTGTACCCACATGGAGTATAGCAAACCATTATATATATATATATATATATATATATATATATATATGTATATATATACATATATATAAATATGTATATATATATATGTAGTTGTGTGGGTGTGTGTATACACACTCATATGAATATATGTAGATTTCTATGTATATATGCTATAGTTTTTGACCTTCATACTCAAAGAGGACCATGACATCAGGAAAATAAGGCCATAACTTGCAAATAGATTGGATTTGAGGGAAGCAGAGTTGCACAAAGTCACCAGCCTCATTTTCTCTTCCAGAGTCATCTGGATCCAGTGGCCAGATATAGATCAGGACAACTGCAGATGGCTCAGGATGCAATGGGAGACATTGGCCTTTTTAAACTAAGATCTTTCCAAGTTCTCACTTTGACTGAGGTAACGCCCATTCAATGTATGCTAATGTATATAGATATAAAAATATGTATATATTCATATGCATCACATACATATACACATGTGTATTCATGAGTGAATGAGAGTCAGAGAAGGAGGGCATATGAGCAGATCTAGAATCAGACCATGAAAATCTATGAAATTACGAGTTTGGACTAGAAAATTTCTAAAGTCCCTTCCCAGCTCTGTGTCCACTCCCAAATTGTGGGGCATCCTCTCAGCCTCCCCAGCAGCTTTCCAATCCTAGAGAAATTCCTCTCCTAGGGCTTCACTTTCCTTATTGGTACCTACCTCAGCTGGACTACAGTTTCAGGAAATGATCTTACCATGCTTCGTTTCACTCCCAATTTTCTTACCATGTCTTCAATCCACCTTGCCCTGCTCTGGGTATCTTTTCTTTCCCATTCATCAACCCTCCCACCTCAGCTCTGTAGTCATGATCAAATCAACTACACCATTTTTGGTGGATGGCAGGTGGGTCAATATATTTCCCTATGGCCCATCGTACCACCTCAGTAACTTTCTGCACAAAGGTGCCCTTCCCTGGTGACTACTTCCCTTTGGGTGCTGTCTTTGCTTTTTATATTTGTGTCTCCAGCAGTCAGTAGAGTGCTTAGTACTTGGTAAGGCTTTAGTAAGTGTTTTAGCATTCATTTCAATGATTCGAGTTCTATTTTGCAATGAATTTACTAGCTTTTGATTGCATATGATCAATATCCTCTTGGTTATTAAGCAAAGGGAATAGATAGTAAGTTTACATATAGAAATCAGGGCAAATTCTAGGTAATCCCAAAGTTTGGTTTTCACTCCCCAGGGCTTAGTCTCCTCCATATTCAACCATTCTTGTACCTTTCTCAAACCTAAATTAGTGCCTTTGCCATCCAATGAAGAAGAAATGGACCTGATTAAAGAATTTACACTAACTTTTTAGGGACTTAATGGATTATCCCCACAATGAATATTTGAATATTAAAAGAGGAAAACTCCACCATCCTGCATACATAATGAATGCTCACTGGTAGAAATTTGAGTACCTAAGAGATGGCATAATTTTGGGGAAAGAAGGATCTTCTTTTCTTCCAAAAGTTATAGAAGACTTCTACATTATAATAGCATTAGCATTTCTGATAAGGCTGGTACTGACAGATAACTTTTAACCTAGATTACTATAAAAACACAGAAAAGCTTCAGACCTTTCCCTAAAAAAGTAGCATATTATCCTTCCCTATTACACAGTACTTCTAGCTATACCAAAGATCATTGTAACTTGACTAGGAACAAAAAGTATTTAAACAATAAAACCTTCTTAGAATTGATTACATTTAAATAGTAAAATTGGCTTAAGAATATTTGAAGATGGAAAAAAGATTAATTATAATTTATTACTCTCTTTTAAAAAGAACTTTTCCTATAAAATGTAGACTTCTGTCATTCTGTAACCCTTCACAGCTTACACACCCTCTTACTATAAAAGAATATGAGAGAATTAATAATCTACAGTGCTTACTTGAAAGTAATTGAGAATATGTAGTACCATGCTGACATATCTTTAATTTCATGGTGTCAAGAAACAGTTATAAGAATACAAAATAGCATATCTTTTTATTTTGGTGTGCTGATTCACTTATCCATCAAATTACATGTATTGGGAATTTTTTTTCCCACTAGCACTGGCTTAAAAACTGTGGGGCTGTTTCCTGCCTCGCTCTAGGAACCCCTATAGAGAAGATCCAAGCATGAAGTTGTCTTTGAAGACTCCACACTCAGATAATCTCCAAGGGTGTGCAAAAATGGTTATTCTGAAAACATAAATTAACATTTAAATTAGGCCAGAGTCAGATGAAAGTTATGCCTCAAATGCATCTCAAGATTTGAAAGGTACAATAAGAGACAGGCTTTGACAATCTGCTTTGAAGCAAAGAATCTCTGTCTTTGTCTCTCTCTCTCTCTCTGTTTCTCTCTCTCTCTCTCTCTCCCCCCTTATCTTGCTCTTCTCTCTTTCTCTCTCTCTACTATTCCTTCTTTCAACATTTCCCCTTTTCTTTCCTTTTATAAGTCCATATATTTTTCAGTAATCTTGACTAGGTTTCCACAACCTTCCTGAATATTCTCATACTGCTTCCAAATGCATTTTTAAAAACAACAATTCTATGTTGTTTAGTCTTTTCAATAATGTCAGACTCCTTGTGACCCCATTTGGTTTTTTCTTGGCAAAGAAAGTAGTTTTGCCATTTCCTTCTCCAGATCATTTTACAGATGAGAAATTGAAGTAAACAGGGGTAAGTGATGCCCGGGATCATCCAGCAAGTGTCTGGGGCCATATTTGAACTCAGAAAGATGAGTCTCCCTGACTCCAGGCCCAGCACCATCTACCTTCTCTAATAATTCTGTAGTGACTATTTTTTAATAATTTTCCAGAGAGTGGGTTATAGCATTACTACTAGGCAAAAATAGACATGACCAATTAACCCTTAAAATATATACAGTATCTACATTGAAGCTTGGTAAAGGCTACTTGTGGAAATGAATGATGAAGAAGCTTTTTCCCTCCTTACTCAGAGCATGTATAGGTCTCACCTGACTGTTTCATGATAGTTTACTGTGTGGTGATGAAAAGCCTTTTAATTGGGTGCTTAGCCAAAACTGTAAGAACATAAAAAGGCTTGAACAAATGAAACTATCTCTTGCCTGGGGGCAAGTGAATCAAGGATTTCTGTAAGCCTTCTGGTGGGGAGACAGGTGGGAGAAGAAGAAATTCAGCCTGCTGCCTTTATTTGAAAGTATTTGGGAATGTGTAGTACCATACTATCATACCTTTAATTACATGATATTAAGAAACAACCATAAGAGTGTAAAATAGTTCCAAGTAGTATTGCCTTGTGTCATCACCCAGACTCCATGTGGCTGTAAACACATGGTCTCTCTATTTCTCCTGTTTCTATCAGGTTTATTCTTTCATAATCTTAGGTGAATGGATATCACAGATGAAAGAGATTAGGTTATTTTATGAGTTTTGAAAGCCATAAGAACCATCAAAGGTCCTTCCAAACACTGGAGCTGGTAGTACTAATACTAAAAAGTCAGCCTTGAGGAATTCTCTTCATCTGACTCAGTTATAAATCACTGTTGTGATGTGATGTCCTCTATGCAACAAAGTAACTTATCCATTGTCTTAACGTACCCTCAAGTGAACTTGGGAAGGGAGGAGAGGATATAGTGTAGCAACTATTTTAAGTTTGGGGCCATGTCTCCCAGAAATCAGCATGGTACCTGAAACTTATCCTCATTTAGGAACTTGTTCTTACTATATCTTCTTGGTGAATATTCCTTTGTGATGATTAACTGGTGTTGATTGGCTAAAACATCCTAGGAAAACACATGGGGTGGGGCTTGTGAGAAGTAGTACTAGAAACCATACTCAATTTTGAGTGGTTATTGTTATAACTGAAGGGAGAGATAGTCAAACATATTTTGGGCATCCATTATGCCGTGAGAATAGGGGTTTGGGATGGGAACCCTGGAGCTTTTGTTATTATCTGCCCTACAATGCTGTTTATTTGAAATTTCTGACTTTCCATGTCTTATTTGCTCAGATTCCATAAGCTGACGATACAGAACCAAGCTATGATTCATGACTCTCGAATTCTGCCTCACTCCCTTCGGTGTTATTGACTATTTCTTTTCTTTATATATATATGCAACTCTTTTAGCCTGAGGCATGGCCAGTTTAGCAAATAGAAATAAATTCATCCTTTAAAAAAGAATCTAATGATCAAATAGATCTGTAATCTCACAAATGTGGGTATTCCTTAAAACATATCTAGTTATCTAATATGAAAAAAATATATGTTTTTTTACTTTCTTAGATTTGGGGAACAGATTGTAAAAATGTGTTCACAAATGCAGTTACAAATTATTCTCTCTATGTAGCAGAAAAAATAGTTTTCCCTTGCTTTGCTCAGAATCTAGCGACAGGTTTAAATGAAGAGTGAAAAATCTATGATCTACCTCTTTTTTGTAGGAATGTTATAGAAATCAAGGCCATAAATCATTATAGCCAAACAGAAATGGTAGGAATTGAATCTTATAAAGCCTAAATTCCCATAAGTAATTCCCTTGAGCTAGTAAACCATTATCCAATTTAGCAGTTAAAAAAAAAAGATTCCAAGTATAATTAATTCCTTTTATAAAGTCCAAGGTTTAGAAACAAAACAATTACAAAGACAATCATGGTCATCAATTTTATGTAGTCAGCATTAGTGAAGAACTAAATATTCTATTCTAATATGGATAGTTCAATTGCTCCTGACAATTTCACATAAGTAGTTAATGTGTTCATAGTGCTTTTGAATTGAAAATAACTCAATGCCAAAATTAATATAAATTGTAAAATGTGCTATATTATAAAAAAAAACTTTAAAACTTTTCTTATGGTTCAATTTGGCATGATTTGAAAAAGGAAAGTAAGAACATACTACATATCCAACAGGAGCAAATTTCAGGAACTGAATTTTCAAAGCATTCAGAAAATAAAATTGGTACACTATTGCTACATAATGAGATAATCTAGAATCCAGGGTCAAGAAAGACTTCAACAAATGATTCCTCTTCTCCACTGTTATTGCTTTATCCCTGTCATTTTTGAGTTGTGCAATTTGAATAAAAGACCCGTTCAAGATCTTCTCCCAGTCTTGACTCTGAAATTCAGTCTACTTCATCAGTTGCCTATTGGTCGTTTCAAATCGGATGTCGTGGAGGCATTTCAAACTCAATATATTTAAAATTGAATTTGTCATCTTTTCCCAAAAAAAACTTCCAAATTTCCTATTTCTAATTGAAGGCACCACCATCCTTCAAGTCTCCCAGGTTTATAACTTTGGCATTATCTTTAACTCCACACTCTTCCCAGCCTCACTTCTCCAATCAGTTGTTAAATCATGCCATTTCTGCCTCACAACACATTTTGCATCCTTTTCCTTTTTTCTACCTACACAGATATCACCTTAGTTCAGACCCTCATCACCTTTCACCTAGTTTGTTGCACAGCCTCCTAATAGAACTCCCTGCCTTGTCTCTTAGCACTCAGTTCATACTGTATGCTGCTGCCAAAGGAAATTTCCCTAAGCATAGGTCTGAACATGTCAGTCCCCAATTTAATCAATTCCATTGGTCTCCAATTGGATGGGATAAAATACAAAGTTCTCTGTCAGACCTCTTCCTTTGCATCTTAGCTGATTAGGGACAAATCTTTCAGTCCATTAGACAATAACCTCCATGTATCTGAGGCCTATTTCTCTTGGAATTCCTAGATGTGTACAGTACATTGTACAAGGTTAACATTTAAGAAATGTTTGCTGAAATGGATTAAATGAAGACAACCTAATTGGACTTTGGGCAAAAGCCTTTATAGGAAGTAGAGAGGATATCCATACTTATCTGACCTCATGGCATCCCAATGACATGTCTAAATTTGACCACTAATCAAAGAGAACATCCTATTAATTACACAAGAAAATCTTGACCATGCACACCAATGATTGAAATGGAAAGACTGATGGTTTTTCATGGGATATGTTCATTTTAATATCTTTTATTCCTTAAAAAGATATTGATTCCTGTGAGGTCTTTATTATAATATTATTTTATTTCTATCATCAGCTTGAAAGCTAAAAGTGAAATAGATTCTCAACACAGATCTTTATCTTTTTTATCATGTTTATACAACTTCTCTTCATTTTTTTTGGCCCTTTAGAGTTGTTTCTGTAGATTTGATTACATGACAGCACTGGCAGATTTATTTAAAAAAGAAAAATACCCAGATGTTTAAGAAATGGCACAAATTTCCCATATATATATTTGGGGTGGGGGGAATAAGTTATACAGTGTAAATGACTCTGGACTTCTCTGCTAGAGCCACACCAGTTTCATTTCCTCCACAGGATTCTAGTGATTCCCCTGAGAAGTCTGGAGTAACTTTCTCTAATACCATTGTCTTAAAGTAATGTTTCAGTACTATTGAGCCCATTAGATTTACAATGAGGTATTTACTTCTAAAATACAGCAAGAATAAAAGCATAAATTTGGCACCTGTCTCCCCCCCCAACCCTCCACCCCCCCCACCCCCCCCCCCCCCGCACTGCCCAACACCTGGGCACACACTCTCCCCTTTATCACCTTCATCCCTGGGGAGAGAACTCAAAACTAGGTTTCTATATAACATTTTCCACACCTAAGTTCACATTTTACCTACCTCTGGTCTGGGTCCAAAAGGTTATTTCTCAAGTTGTTGACTACTAAGCCCAGTATGGACTCCATTCTCATACATCCTTACAGCTCACTGTCTTGACCTTTTGAAACTTACAGAGTAATAGACATCTTCAATTTCCTTTCATTAAAAGCAGGAGGAAGAGACAAAACATTGAGAGAAACAACAGCATGTTCATGTGCCCGCTGTCCATATTATAGCAGTTTCACTGGGGAGATAATGGCTTGAGGCATTAGCTCTTACCTCTATACTTGAACACAATCTCAGGAAAATATCAGACCAAGGGACAGGGAAAGGTTGACTAGTGCCATTTGAATGTATCTCAGTTCCTACTTCAAAATCAATCAAACCAACTCTTCTCTACTTCATGGTTAGCTGACAAAAACTAGTTACAGAAAGTCTGCATGTATTTTAAAGTCCAAATGGGGACTGAGTCAGCTAAGCTCTCTGAGCGTGAACATGAGAGCTGAGATCATTGGCTAGACTTCTGTTACAACTAGTATTTGCAATTTTATTCTGAATAGGAAAATTTAAAGTTGGTTTAAGATCAGTAGTAAGAAGATATGTATCTTAATTAGTTTATATTCTGGCACTAATTAACTATTTGCCTTTAGGCAAGGTAGAAATTTTCTGAGCCTTTGTTTTTCTCAGTTATACAATGAGGAATTTGATGCATATAAAGTCTATGATCTCTCATAGCTACATGGGGGGCAGGGGACGAGGCATAGTTGAGAGAATCAGAAACATGTAGGCATCTGGGTAGAGTTTAAAGCAGGAGCTCTTAGGCTTATTTATGGCTTGGAAACCTTTGGCAGTTTGTTGAGGCCTCTGAATTTTTTCTCAGAATAGGGTTTTTAAGTTCATTTTAAAAATTACATAGGATTACAAAGGAAACCAATTATTAGTGAAAATAAAGAGATAATTTTCACCCATCCAAGTTCACAAATGCCTTAAAGTTTATCCAGAGATCTTTTTGGAGATTCATGCACTCCCAGATAAATATGGGGAAGAAATTATTGTAGAAGAGGAGAAGGGACAGATTTAAGCACAGAGAAGAGAGGGAGAAAAGAGAGGAATAAATCTGTGAGAGCACAGTATACTTCTGGGAGCTGAGATTAGTTTATTTTGGAGAGCAGAATGTGTAGAGGGGAATAATATTGAGACAGAGCTAGAATTTAGTATTTTAGACTAGTAGAAATAGGAAAAGATCATGGATTGGGTGATTAAGGATGTCATTAATGAATTTAGAGAGAGTAGTTTCAATCCAACGCTCAGAGTTGAAACTTAATTACAAGAGGCTAAGTAAAGAGTAGGTGGTATAGACAACTTTTTCAATAAGTTTCATAGTGTCAGAGAGAGATGATATGACAGACAACTGGGTAGCCTAGGATGGTAAAGAGAAGGCTTCTTTTGGATTGGGGAGATATGAATATATGAGAAGGAGGAGGCAATGGTAAGTGAGAGATTGAAAATGCATGAGATAAAAGTATTGCAGTCTTGGAGGAGGCAAAGAATGAATTCTGAGGTATAAATAGAAGCATTAAATGTAGTGAACTGTAGGGGACTGATATAGCTTCATGGCAACCTTGGGGGCAAGTGAACACTAAAACAGAAATAGTGATAGAGGAGAGGAATGTGAAGGAGAGGAATATCAGGTACAGTCTAATAGGTATCTGATATCTGTGGAAGTTAGATTTCAAATAGTTCAGAGAAAGGATGTGTTCAATAACCTAATAGAGTTCCTCCAGGAAAGTCTACCCAAAAGATATGGGAGGCTCTGAAAATAAATTGTGAAGAACATAAGCCAAAAATATCCTGATGGGCATGAAGGAAGAGGCTGATAAGCATGTTTATGGAAATCATCAACTCTGATTTTTTAAAATGATATAAAATGGAAACAAACACAGTACAGTGTTTTAAGAATACTGGCAAAAGTGCTAAAGACAAAAATTAATTGAGAGAGTAATTGAATTGGAAGGATAGAAAATAATTATTTCTTTAGCTATGTTGCAGTGAAGAAAATGATGAATTATGTTATAGGACCATTGCTTAAGGTAGAAGTGATTATGACCATTTACAGTTGAATTCAACAAACATTAAATGTCTGCTATGTTCAAGGCACTGTGCTGGGGACACAAAGATTAAAATAGATCTTGCCCTCAAGGAATTTATATTCTTTGGAATGAGGAGACAAAATGTATGCAGACAAGTAAATAAAGTAATTCTAAGACAATTCAAGAAGGAGAAAGCACTAGCCACTGAAGGGATCAGAAAGGTCTAAGATGTTCATTGTTGATATAAACAAATGGGTCAGCCTGTATGGAATGTATCCTTAAACTTTAGAAGTAAAATCAGAGAGTAAAAGCAACCACAGCCTCTTCCAAGCAAATCCTTTGATGACCACCATGAATAACTACACTTAAAAATAGTTTTGTTATGTCCTTTATTTTTATACTGCAGCCATTTCCAGATGTTATGTCCCTTCTTCTCTCAATGATATTCCTCTTGCAAAAACAAACAAAAAACAGTTAAGCAAAACTAGCCATGCAATATTGTACACCCCAAGATCTCCCACTTCTCCAAGGAAAGGAAGTATTCTCCATTTAAAGATTAAATTGTTGAACATGCAAAACATTAAGCTGATCTGGGGTATCATTCCCAGAATTTTTCTATTGTCATCAACCAAATATATTTGTACCCACAGGATTTCAATTGTATAGTGCCTTCCTAGTTTAATGTTCTTTCCATTCTATTTTATTTCCAGAACATGAGCTTCTCTCATAAGCATCCTATTTTTATATAAACATTAGACTATAGACTTTGAAGAGGCCTTGGACTTCCTCTAGTTGATGTTTGGTAAATTAAAGCCCAAGGACCCAATCTGACTTATTTTTGTAGCTTTTGGACAAAAGCAGAGGGTTGTTCAGATTTCATGTAACTGGCTCACCTCTAATGTAGTGTAACCTCTCTACAGATAGAAAACTGAGTCTCAGAGTGATTAAGCAACCTATAAAATGATAAGGCAATAATGAGAACTGGATTCTTCAGTTCAGGATGATAGACCCAATCATTTATTCAGTGCTCTGCCTATACTGTCCTGGAAGTAATACTCCCTCCTGGTCAGACTTCCCAGCACCATGATCAGGTCTCTCTATTCTCTCATAATCTTGTGTGACTGGTCCACATAGATTCTCTCCTGGTCAGACTTCCCAGCACCATGATCAGGTCTCTCTATTCTCTTATAATCATGTGTGACTGGTCCACATAGATTCTTTATATTCTTTACAGAGCCCTACTTCAACTCCAAATTCAAATATCAAGCTGACCTCTGGGTAAAAGTCTGAACAGTTGCCATGGTTACTTCTAGCACCTCACATTCCCATGACAACGCTCACTAAACTCCAGGCCCAGAAGGGCTATATACTTTCCTAGGGTCAGAAATCAGATGACTTGAACACTTGAAATCTGCAAATACATATCAGATGCATTAAATGAAGCAACAACACTATAAAATAATAAACATGATTATTCCAACATCCCAGGTAATCAATCTGGATGTCCTGTTTACACAAAATATGCATTAAAAATGCAAATAGTCATGGCACAGCACAAGGTATCACTTGACTGGTAGTTTTTACGACTAGATGTCTAACATATATATAGGGTATAATACAAGCACATCCTAAGAGAAAACAAGCATGCACTAACCACTGGGAAAACAAAGAAATGCAGAAGGAATCCTTGCTCTCAAAGAGGTTACATTGTAGCTGGAGAGGCAACACATAAATAACCAAGTACATACAAGACACATAAGGAGTAAATGTGAGGTTACTAGAGAAAGGAAACATTTGATGGGACTGGAAAGAACTCTTGCAGCAGGTGAGGCTTCAGCAGAGTTCTAAAGGAAGTCAAGGAAACCTAGAAGCAGAAGTGAAAGAATAAAGCATTCCACACATGGAGACCAGCCATGGGTCTTGATAGATGGAATAATACTAGGGATGGTGCTGGCCCTGACAGTAATAAGAAAGTGGAGAGGTGGTTTGGAGGCAGGAAAGTGAAGATTGCTTTTGACCATGTTGAGTTCAAGATGCCAACAAGATGTCTAATTCAAGATATTCAATATTCAGTTGGAAATGTATGAGTGTAGCTCAGGAGAGAGGCTAGAGCTGAGTATATGTCTTTAGGAATCATCTGCTTAGAGACAAATCATTGACCTTGGGAGATCACCAAATGAGAAAGCATAGAGTGAAAAAAGAAGAGGACCCAGGATAGAGCACTGAGGAATACCAACAGTTAGTGGGTCAATATGGTTAAAGATATGGCAAAGGAGAATGAAAAGGGGTCAAACAGATAGCTAATAAGTAAATAAAAACTAGTATTTGTATTTAAATTTAACTTCAAAATTTTCAGAGCATTTTACATATGTCGGCTTACTTGATCCTCACAATTCTGAGATAGATGCTACTATTACACAGTTTTACAGATGAGGAAACTGAGGCACAGAGAGGTTAAGTGATTTGTCCAGGGTCAGATAGTCAGTCTCTAAGGCAGAATTCTAACTCAGATCTTCTTGATTCCAAGTCCTATACTCTATCCAGTGTGAGACAGGAGGAAAACGAAGAAAGAGTAGTGTCAGGGGAAAAATCCTAGAAAAGAGAGAAGAGCTAGAAGGAAAGGGTGATCAACAGTGCCACATGCTGCCAAGAGGTGAAGAAGTAGGACTGAGAAAAGGTCATTAGATTTGGCAATTATGAGGTCAGTGATAAACTTGGAGAGAACAATTTTAATTGAATGATGGCAAATTGCACAGAGTTTATTTAGAAGAATTAGAGAAGAGGAAGTGGAAGGACTAAGTGTCAATGGCTTTTCAGAGAATTTAACCATGAAGAGGAGGAAAGTTGTGGGATGATTGCTATTAGTGATGGTGAGAATGAATAAATTTTCTTAAGGATGGAGATACATGGCCATATTTATCAGCAGGAAAAGAGCCAGTATATAGGGAGAAGTTGGAAAGAAAAAAGAATGAAGGTGATAGTGTTGTCAATTTGCTGGAGAAACTGGGAGGTGAATGTTGAAAAATTAACATGGGAAGTATCATCATCTGAAATGAATCAACATGAAAGAGGAAATAGTTTGGGAGAAGATATCTGAATAAGGAAAGATAAAGATGGGAGAAGTAAGGGTTCTCAGTGAAAGATTGTAGTTTTTTCAGGGAAGGTTCTCATTTGATCAAAAGATAGCCCACAGTTCCATGGAAGGTTTCAGAAATTTTTGGAATAGCCACTGAGGAGGGTGGAGTTATGAATAAATTAGGGAAGAATAAATTGTTTGTTTCAATGAAGTGAAAGCCCACTTGAGATCAGATAACATCAATTTGTAGTGGTCTCAGTCAGCATGGTTTCATGGTTTCCTCCAGGTCCGTTCAAAAGCAAATGAATAAGAAGTGAGTGATAAGAGTCCTCTAAGGTTGGGATTTGACAAGATATAATTGATTATAGGATAAAGGGGAAAGGGATCTGAGACTAAAGTTGAGTTAGTTCACCAAGGAGTCAAGATAGAGAATGGGTAGCCATTCAGGGTTGATAGACTAGGAGAAAAATAGAGATGGAGACAATAGAAGTCACTTGGAGGATGGAGGATTGTGAGGTACATGGAAAGATGGAAGGAATTTCATAGTTTGTAAACAAAGAACACTTGTGGGTCATGAGGGAGATTAAAAGAGAAGCAAGGAAATGAGGAACTTGGAAAACAAGGCATGCATATGCATATCCAAAAAATACAAGATATCATGATAAATATTCATCTAAAACAAAGTTATGAATCCTAATAATATCAATTGATCTATAAAATTACATTATACATAGGCATTATGCACAAATAACAAATGGCTAAATAGGTCATCTCTAATCGACAGATATTGCTTATAATATATATACTATATCTACTGGCATATAAGTAAATAAATGTTATATCAAAATAATAAAGGTATACCTGAAAACATGCAGTAATTTACATAGTTCATCAAGAAACACATTCAAGTACACGCAAGGCAAGCATTACATTAGCCATTTTTAACTTTGTTGTTTAGCTACATGTGTAACCACATTTTTAGTTTCACTTGTAACATTTTAAATTATTGTAGTTTCAGTGCATATGGGTCTAGCTTTCCACTAATCTTTCTGCAACCGTACCTGAGTTGGTTGATGATAAGGCCCGATGGATATTTGTCATTCCTACATGTCTACACCTGGATTTTCTGAGTGCCCAGGATAGCTATCAACATTTTCAGTGTTCTCTGAATTGTCTCTGTCTCCTAGAAGTCTCTCCAGCTGAAGTTCTAGGCAACAGGGGCACTGCCACTGGATACAATCTTCTTCACTTGTCTGAACTGCATTTTTCTCCATTTCAAGGTAAGGTGTTAGGATACAGTACAAAATATCTTTTTCATTAGACACAGTCAACCTGTATTCTGATTTGGAGTGTTTGTATAACTTTGTATAATTGAGCAGTGTTTTTTTTTTTTTCTCAGAACTGTGTCAATCACCTCTGTCCTGTACATTAGTGAGTCCAAATACATCTCCTATGAGCAACAGTTGTTCTCATATAGTCCCTTCTCATATAGTCCCTAACACAATTTGGGTCTATTGTACAAACAGGCAAGTCCAGACTCTCAAGATCTTGGTAAAGAGCATATGGCTTTCTATCAGTCTATTAACTTGTATTTCCTTTGAACACCAAAATTTCTCAGAAAAACTCTGTCATCTTATTGGAGGTTTTGATAACACACTTGGGAGTTATGTGGTCATTTGTTTTTGTCAGAGCTCTTCTTAGCTGAGCTACAGTGGTTGATAGGCTCCTGTCACCTTCTCTCCCAGCTGAATTATTTACTGTTTGTGAATATTTACATCTCTTTCTTCTGAAATTTCAGAGTAAAAATCACCAGATCAATGTGGCTTTCACCTCAACCTGAGCAAGATAGCATAAAACTCATGGCAGCCTTCCTAGGAGTTGTCTATATGCACTGGAAATGCCACATATTGATGACACTGAGATTTTAACTCTGGTCTTAGAGTTGCTAACAGAGACTGGATGACCATATTTCAGTAATGTTTGTAGAGAGGAGTCTTGTTCAGGTATGTAATGGACTATACTGCCTTTGAAATCTCTTCCACATCAGATTCTATAATCTTCTGTGATAAGAGGAAAAGAGGAAATGATGGTGTTAAGAAGGTTTGAAAAATAAGTCAGGTACTGATTAGATTTGACTTAGACTTGACCATTCCGTTCCCCTAATCAATAAGCTCCAATAGTAGGATAAAATATAAAACCTTCTCTCTGGCTTTTAAAACTCATCATAACTGGGCCCCTTCTTACTTTTCCAGTCTTTTTACATCTTATATGCAGTGACACTGACCTTCCTTGCATAAGACACTCAATCTTCCAACTCTGGGCATTTTCGTTGGCTGTCTGTCTCCCTTTTCTGGAAGTCTCTGGAACTCATCTCTGCCTCTGGATTTCTCGGGCTTCCTTAAAGGCTCAACTAAAGTTCTACTTTATTTTTTAAATTTATTTTTATTTTCAACATTCATTTTCATGGAATTATGAGTTCCAAATTTTTCTCCCTCCTCCTACCCCAAGGCAGCATGTAATACATGAAAAAGACTTAGAACTGATGGGAGAAACCATGAGAAAGAAGAAACAAAAAAAGATAGAGAGAGAAAACAAATAATATGCTATGATCTGCATTCAGACTCCATAGTTCTTTTTCTGGATGTAGACAACATTTTCCATCATGAGTCCTTCTGAGTTCTCTTAGATTCTTGAATTGCTAAGAAGAGATAAGTCTATCAAAATTAGTCACTGCATAATGTGTCTGTTACTGTGTGCAACGTTCTCGCGATTCTGGTCATAAAGTTCCACTTTCTGCAAGAAGCCTTTCCTGATCTCCCTTAATGCTAATTCCTTCCATTTGAGGTTTTCTCCAATTTATCCAATATGTAGCTTGTTTTTACCCAGTTGTTTGTTTGTTGTCTATCCTCTTAGACTGTGCATCTCTTAAGACCAGGGACTATTTTTACCTATCTCCTGTGGTAAGTACAGCATCGGGCATATAATAGGTGATAAATAAATGCTTTTTGAGTCAATTTTACTCTGAGTTTCCTTCTAACTGAGTTTTGTGGAGGAAATTCACTTTGGATGGTCTCAGTATTCTTGATCAAGTAGAAGTATTTGCCATTTGTGGTTACAGTATAGACAAAGAAGAAAAATTTGGATCAACCCATACTCCTGGAATCCTTCAATAAAGTCCATTGTAATATCTCTTCTTGCATTAAGATTTATCTAGTTCCTGAATGCTTTGCTGGTGGTGCACAAACACTGACAGATCATATTAAGTTGGGAAGATTTTTGAGGACAGACTTGACAATAGCTTGAATGTCTTGTCATTTGATGATGGAAATTGCAAGGCTGAACTATCAGTCAATCAATAAATATTTACTAAGTACCTACTATGTTCTAGGCGCTATGCCAAGCACTAGTCATAGAAAGGCAAAAGACAATGCCCAAGGAGCTCACAATCTAATGGAGAAGACAACTTGCAAGCAAATTTGCACAAACAAGATATAGAAAGGATAAATTAAGGATTAAAAATCAGAGGGAAGTCACTAGAATGAAGAAGGATTGGGAAAGGATTCCTGTAGGTCTGATTTTAACTGAGACTTGAAAGAAGAAAGAAGGATGTGTTTTTTTTTTTATGATAGTAACTCTTGAAGACCATCTCCTAAGTTGTAGAGGAGTTGTGATATGTGTCAGTGGAAGGCAAACACATCTGTACAATAACAGATCCTTTGAATATTGAAACTAGATTTATTATTAAAATTTAATTTAAATGATCAAAAATTAGAAATTTTAGATTTAAATGATCAAAAATTAGAAATTAGAAAAAAATGATATAATTCATTTGGAAGAACAAAAATCAATAATATAAAAGGAACTAATGAAAACCAGTGTAAAGGAAGGAGATTTAGCAGTAGCAGATCTTAAACTATATTACATGGCAGTAATTATCAATACTGTTTGATGCTGGCTAAGAAAGGCAGATCAGGGGAACAGAGCAGACATATAATTTACAGCAGCAAATATAGTAACCTTCTATTTGACAAGTATAAAACCTTAATATTTGGGGATAAGAATTCATTTGATAAAAATTATTGGAAAAACTGGAAAGCAGTATGGCAGAAATTAGGCATAGACCAATATCTTTCAACATTTACTAATAAAAGGTCAAAATGGATATATGACCTAGATATAGAGAGAGATTTTATAAGAAAATGTGAAGATCTTGAAATGTATTACTTCTCAGACTTATGAGTAAGTGAACAGTTCATAAGTAAGCAGGAAATAGCAGTGTGAGATTGAAAATAAATAATTTTGATTATATTAAGTTGAAAAAGGTTTTGTACAAATAAAATGTAGCCAAGATCAGAAGAAAAGTAGAAAATTGGGGAGAATTTTTATAGATAGTTTCTCAGATAAAGATCTTATATCTCAAACATATGAAGAATTTTGTCAAATCTATGAGAATATGAGTTATTCCCCAATTGATAAATGGTCAAAAGATGTCAGCAGGCAGTTTTTAGATAAAGAAATAAAAATAATTTTTAGTCATATGAAAAATGCTCTAAAGCATTATTGATTAGAGAAATACAAATTTAAACAACTTGGAGCTATCATTTTATACCTATCAGATTGGTAAAATAATTGGAGGGGAAAGCAACAAATTATGGAAAGTATGTGGAAAAATTGGGACACAATTCATTGCTGGTAGAATTGTGAACATATCCAACCATTTTGGAGAGCAATCTGGGATTATGCCCAAAGTTATCCTTGACCCAACAATACCATTTCTAGGTCTAGTTCCAAAGATTAATGGAGGAAAAAGAAAAAAAATCTTATATGCTCTAAAATATTTATAGTAGTTCTCTTTATGGTGCCAAAGTACTGGTGTGGGGATACCCATCAACTGGGGAATGGCTGAACAAGTTATGGCATATGAATATGATAGAATATTATTGTGCTATATGAAATGATGAGCTTGATGATCTTAGAAAAACATGAAAAGACGTGTGAAATAATGAAGGGCAAAATGCACAGAACCAAGAGAACATTGTAGTAATAGCAATATTGTTTTAAGAACAATTTCGTGCAAATAAGTCATTTTGACTATTATAAATACCCAAATTAACTACAAAAGATATATGAAAGTAGATGCTATCTACATTCAGAAAAAGAACTGAAAAACAGAACTATGTATAGAATGATTCTACACACACACTCACACACACACACATACATCTATTGTGTCTAACAATAGCCCTCTCTAGTACAGGGGTGGGAGAAGGGAAGAAAAAAAGGGAAAAATAAATTTACATGATAATTTTATTTTATATTTAAAGGAAATAGCAAGTTTTACATAACATTTGCAGCTTCATGGATAATCATCTTGTTTTTAATTTTCTATGTTCTGGAAATTAAAAACAAACAAAAATTTGAAAAGAAAAAGGGTAGTGCAAGACTCTCATAAATGAAAACTCAAATGAGGTGATGTGCCATGAGTTATTAGTGGGTGAAATCATCTTGGTTTTCTGATTTTTTTTCCAGGAGATAGCCATTCGGGAGAAGGAACACATAAATCAGATTGTGGGAGTTATCCAGGATGAAGATGCAGGTGAATATGGTGGGAGGTCAAGGAAACAAGGGAGCTTAGAGTTTTCTGTAGTGAAATATTGCAGTGATAGACCATTGAACTTCTGGTCTATGGAGATTTTATGAAGGTGCGTGAAACCTGGTTGAGGGAAGAGACCTAGAAATATTTGGTTCAAGGGACCAGCGGTCACAATTTTGCTAAAGAGTAGGTTTAATGTGAATGACATCAAATGAGAAATCAAAGTATAAGAGCTGGTAGCCAGGGATTGCAATGGGGGCTCCAGTCAATAGCATTAGAGGAAGATACTTCAGTTGCTCAGATTTCCCTGCCAGAAACTTGAAGGAATGATTTGACTAGCCTGACCTACTCTGTCTACCAGATTTATTTATTTATCCCCCACTAAATACACTCACACCCATATACATACCATGAAGTCTTGAGTTCAAATCATATCTAAGCTTTATGGATTCTGGGTTCCTTATCTCAATTCCCATATGTTTTCTAGGCAGCTCCTGCCTCTTTTGGACAGTTCTGTTATGATTTTTTTACATCAAGTCTAAACTTACTACTTTACAACTTCCAATCTTCACTCCTGGTTTGTCCACTGGTATTAAATAGAATAAGTTTCATCCCTCTCTATATGCCAGTCCTTTAAATATTTGAAGACGGTTATAGTGTCCTGCCCCCTGCCCAAGTCTTTTCTTCTCCAAGATAAAGTTCTTTTAGCCTCCCCTGAAGGAATAAATATCTAATTTACCACTACTCCAGTATAGTTTACCACTACTCCAGTATAGCTTACCACTACTCCAGTACGGTGAGACTGTCTGATACTAACTCTGTTTTTCATATTTTAGTTATTCTTCCCAATTTTATGTCATCTACAAAATTGATGAGCACATCTTCTATACCTTTATCCAAATCACTGATAAAAAAGGTTAAACAGCATGGTGTCAAGCACAGAACCTTGGGGTTCTCTACTGGAAACTTTCTGCCACATTGTCATTAACCATTAGCAATGACTTTTTGAGTTTGGTCATCCCATCCAACCAGTTTGGAATTCATCTAATCAAATTATTGTCTAATATAAGTTACTGTATCTTCTCTTTCCTTTATCAAAAGCTTTGCTTAAATCTAGGTGAACTAAATCTCCAACATCCTTTTCATCTACTAGTTCAGTAATCCTGTCAAGAGAGGCATTGTGGTTAGTCTAGAGTGACCTATTTTTATGAAGCCCTGCTGGCTCCTTATAATTATCGCTTCCCTTTCTAGATGTTTGCTGACCATCTCTTTAATCATCCACCCTAGAATTTTCCCAGGAATTAAATTCAAGGTCACTGGACTATAGTTTTCAGACTTCATTCTTTTTTGAAAATTAGGATTAACATTTGTCCCTCTCTAGTCTGTTGTACCTCTCTTGTTTTTCATGATTTTTCAAATATCAAAGAAAGTAGCTCAACAATCACACCTGCAACTTCTTTTTGGGGAAAAGAAGTTTACATGAACTGATGTAAAATGAAGTAAGCAATATATTCAGAATTACTATAACAACATAAATGAAAAGAAAAACCATAGCAAAGCAATTTAAATCGAAGGCTACAAAATTATAATGACCAAATGGCCTCTAAAAAGAAAAATAGGAAGATACCTCATAATTTTCTTTGCAGAGGTTGGATATGGATCCATATGCAGAATACTTCATATGCTGGGTTTTTTGATGTAATAGTTTTGCTAGATTTTTCTCTCCCCTTTATACTTTTTAATGTTGTTATTGTTTAGTCATTCAGTTGTGTCCAACTCTTCATGATCCCATGGACCACAGCACTCCAGGCCCTTCTGCCCAATTCTATCTCTAAATGTCTATCCAGGTTCATGTTCATTATTTTCATAATGTTATCTATCCATCTCATCCACTGCCATCCCCTTTTCCTTTTGTCTTCAGTCTTTCCCAATATCAAGGTCTTTTCCAATGAGTCCTATCTTCTCACTATGTGGTCAAAGAATTGAACTATCTTAGGAAGGTTCTGAGGATCACCTGGCAGGATAAGATAGCAGACACTGAGATCCTTTCTTAAACTAAACTGCCAACCTCTGCTTCAGAGAGCACAACTCCAATGGGCTGGCCATGTTGTTCTAATACAAAATGTATGCTTGCCAAAAAAGGCTATTTTATGGAGAACTCACACAGGGCAAGTATTTACATGGTGGTCAGAAGAAGTGATATAAGGACACTCTCAAGATCTCTCTTAAGAACTTTGGAATTCATTGTATGCCATGGGAGACATGCCATGCCCACATCAGAAAGGGTGCTATGCTTTATGAGCAAAGCAGAATTGAAACAGCACAAAGTAAATGCAAGATGTGCAAATTTGGAAAGTTTTCCATCAATATTCACATAGACTTTTTGTGCCCGACCTGTGGTAAAACATTCAGAGCTCATATTGATCTGATCAACCACAGTCAGACACATTGAAATGTGACTTTAGCATAGTGATGTCATTTTGGAACTTCGAGAGTGAAGGACAACAACCACCAACTAGCCAGGGCATAGCTATTTGGAAGAAGTAAGGGAGAGAGACATAATTGGAAATTCATGCCATAAAAGCAAAAGATAACAAAAAAAAAAATTATTTTTTTAAAAGTAGAGAGAATGACTCAGAAGCCTGCAGATGGCAGCAATGAGTGGAAAGGATGGTATAAGCAAGTTGCAACTTATTTGTTGGTTGAGAAATGGTAATACCGGAATGGCCTTAAAGTAGTAATGTGGGACAGGGAGTCCATGGTGAAATGGAAATAGTGACATCTAATAGAGAGATTTCAACATATTTATTTCTTCATGAGAGAGGTTAAAGTGACAAGAAATGTCAGTTGAAATTCAAAGATGTAGGGGAATTTGTGGACAATAAGAGGGGATTCCAAAGGACATGGTGGAATGACCTGGGCAATGGGTGAACTGGGTTGGACTCAGGCTGGGAAAAGTAGGGCTAATTAGAATGGGAGGGGTGGCTCAGACCGAGATAATACGAGCAGTGAGACTAGATCATTGAGATTAAAGCGTTAGCAAAAAGGAGATTGGCATAGCAATTTCTAAACCAGCAGAACTCGGCTGATGGAAGTTTAAAAATTATATCTTTAGTTATACCTCTATCATCACCTCCCTATCATTATATCTATAGCTACACCCTTTCAGTTTAGAACTGTGATTTCACAGGCATAGGAAACTACCAGTGAAGAAATTGTGTCTAACCAATGGAGATTGGCAATTGTTCTTCAGCTTATACTATTAGTGAGTTGCTTAGGACATTAAAAGATTAAACAACTTTCTAACGATCTCAGAATATTTCAGAGGCCAGACATGAACCCCAGAATCTTCCTGACTCTAAGTGAACCTGTAAACATCTCAGGTGTTCTGATTCCCAGTTCAGTTCTCTGCCTTCTACAGAAGTACTAAAGAGAATTATGGTCACCTGTCCATCCACTGTACCATACTTCTCAAATCCCCCCACCCCGACTCAACATAGTGATAAAACTAGTATTTAATAAGGTTCTGTAGGCCTTAACTAAATACATATCATGAGATAAGCTTAGTAAGAAACACAAAGAAGTATAAGATATGATACCTGCCTTTAAATGACGTTCAGGTTATTTTGAGGAAAAAGATGTGTATATGTTGTAGTACAGTATTTGAAATTGGTTAAATATGATAATTTGAAAGCTGTGATGATCTCAGGTCAATCCACCTTGGCTAGATCTTTAAGAGACACAAAAAGAAGGAAAAAATGAGTTTAAAATAAAATAGGGAATAGGAAGCCTAAATTACTCTCTAGAAACATTGGTTTCAATTACAGGTGGTCTACAGGTTGCACCTAATTTCTTTTCTGTTCATAAGACACTGCATACTGTTGAGTCATTGGAAATTTGATGGCCATCACTAATCTAAAAACACAAAAAAATTGTTGATGTACGGTATAGAAAATAACTTCATCATCGAATACAAAAACCTGTCAACTAGAAAAGCTAATGACTCTCAAGGTCACAGTATACTTAGCAGTTGTGGAAGCTGAATCAATCAATCACAAGTGTTAATTGAATGCAAAGTAGTAGCTTGGGTACTTAGATGTATTACACCCACATATAATTTCTGTGCACAAAATGTGTGGGCATACATATATGTGCACATATGTGTAATTATATGTGTATATATGTATATACCCAAAAGCAAATACATGGCGTCTAGTTCATTCAGCATGATTTGTGCTTTCTGTTCCCTATCTAATCTTATTCTGCACTTTTTGGTTGTCTTTGTGTCAGACTTATGAAAGACCTACTTCTGTAAAAGGTGGTTTGACTTGAGATTATCTAAGTTTTCAAATCTTAGTATTTTTTGGATGCATACATTTTCTTTCGAGTCTAGCCTCATTTAAATGCTAATTTTCATTTTAATACAGCCAGTTTCTTGTTCTCCTCTATATGCCCTCAGAGCTGATCTGAGTGTGAAGATTTTACTCACTTCAAAGGAAACTTCAAGCTTGGATCCTCTTCACAGGGGGCGCAGAACAAGACGAAAATGGTTTCCATTGCTTTTCTGCCTTGAAATCTATAGAAGAAAGCTTTCCCTTTACATTTTGTATTCAAAGTAACTGAATCTGTCTACCAGGATGAACATACATGAACCTTTTTTGCTATGTCATAGTATTAAATGGCCTTTTAACACTAAGAAATTAAATGTTTGCCATGGCATTAAAATATTCCAAAGTGGCTGTTACTTTCAAGTAAGCAATGCACTAATTATTCTCATGTGTGTGTATAGTAAGAGTGATCATGCTGTGGGAAATAATTGAATACATTATAATCAACATCCTTTACATGCAAAAAATATCTTTAAGGGAGAGCAAAAACCTATTACTATAATGTGGACATACACCACTTAGTTATATAACTCACTCTCTATATATGTGTGTACATGTGTGCATGTGTGTAGTTTTAGTGCCTAGTAAATTGGGGTTATTATTTTCTTCTGTCTTTCCTGAATTCTACATCGGGCCTCAGAATGTGCATGACTTGGAGACGGCCATTTTGGTTGAAAAGAAGCTACATTGCCAATATTCATATTTCCATTTCTCACATTTGTGTCAATTTGCATAATGTGAAGTGCCTTTTTTTAAAAGCAATGCAGATCTACCTTAATTTAAATGCAATCAAGCTTTCTCTTCAATCAATTTAAATTGAAATAAGAAATCAGTATTTGGGCTATTCAAAGAAGGAGGTTAGCTTTTTAAAATAGAAAAATATCTAAAGTCCAAACAGTTTACTGGGGCTTTTCAAGTTCTGTTTTGTTTGGGTTTTACTTTTGCTTTCTGTACCAGCATCTACAATTTGAACCTTCTTGGCTAGAGCTACTTGTGTTTCAGTTGAAGGAAACTGGGAAATAAGCAATTGATTTAGAGTGAGAGGTCCTTAGTTCAAATCCCAGCTGACCTATTTATTGTTCATATCACCTGAACAAATTATTTAACCTCTCCAGGCACCAATTTCATCATCTATAAAATCAAAGTGTTGGACTGGATGATCTTGAAACTAGAAACGAAAAGTTAAACACAGTCTACCACCAAATTTATGCTAAGTCCCTAGAGAGCTATCTAAGAATGCCTAACGTGCCATAATAGAAAATAAAAATAGTTATAGTAGCAGTAACAAAAATCTGTTGATAAATAATATCACATATCAAACAGAAGATCAGCTTTCAAATCAGGAGAATTCAAATTTACATTCTGTTTCTGAGACATAAAAGTTTCATAAATAATAGCGTGATTATTGACGGTTAATTCATTTAACCTCAGGGTACTCCAGGAAACTCTAAGACTGTAACTTACGGACAAATTGCAGATCTGCATAAGTAGAGAGAGTTTCCACACCAGGAGGTCCTTGCAATGATGAAATGACATGTCTGGATCCAAACAAAAAAGAATCATAATAAAAAACTGTAGTATTACGCCAATAAAAAAACCCAGGCCCTCCAAGGTTCAATCTAGAGTGCCTGTTGTGTGCTGGGAGTGGGAAGTGGGAAGCCAGATTGCAGAGTATAGAAATGCCAGCCAGGGTGATGTGCACTGGGGATTTCTGGGGTGTTGGATCTATTAAGGTAGTTTCAAAGGTCTGACAGGAACTCTGAAATACTGGAGAATTGGACTGTCAATACTGCCGATTGGATTTGCAGCCTTCTCAGTTTGATGCAACTGCTCCTAAGAGCAAAAGAAATAAATGGGGCAGCAGGGGGTTTCAGGCAATTCCTCCCGCAAACTGTCTTTATGATCATCTTGACACAGAAGAGAATGGCATTAGTGTATCCCTTGGGTTCTGGTGCCAGAAGAAGACAAGGTAAATCAGAGCAAAGAAGAAACACCAGCAACCCACCTGATAGAAATGCATCCATGCAAATGGTGCTGATTAATTAGATGGACAAACCACAAGTACACACGGAATGAACTGAAGACACAAAACTTTCATTATGTGCCAGGACTGTACCATAACAGATTGCAAACAATCTTAACTAGTCACAGGCAAGGGTTTCGTGCTTTTTGGTTTGTTTATTTGCAAATGAATTCCCAGCTCCAAGTCACATACAAACATGTTGCATTCCAATGAAAATATCTTTGTTCCTAAGCACAAATTAGATGGCAGAAGAAACAAAATCAAGGAATTACTGAAGTCTGGAGAGAGAAAAGTAGGGCAAGCTACCGCCATTGAAAATCGTCATTTAACATAAACTCTAGAAATGCTACCCAAAAATGAAATGAATGAAAAGACAGTGTTAGTGCCTTAAATGATTTAAAAAGGAAATGGGCTGCTGGTGAAGCTGTGAAGTGGTCTGCCCACTGAGGAGAGAGAGAGAGAGAGAGAGAGAGAGAGAGAGAGAGAGAGAGAGAGAGGTGCAATAATAACAACATGTATTTATATGCTGAAGTACTTTATGGTTTCCAAAGCACTTTAAAATAATATTCTCATTTAATCCTAACAAAAACCCTGAGAGTTAAGTGCTATCATTATCTCCTTTTTATAGAAGAGGAAATTGAGACATACAGAGGTTAAATGACTTGCCCAGGACCTGAGGCATAATTTGAACTCAAGTCTTCCAATCTCTAAGTCCAGCACTCCAGCACAGCCCCTAGCTGCCAAGTAAAGTAACTGAAAACAGGAAATCAGTATATACAAGAAGTGCAATAATGTAAGAAAAACAATACTCTACTCCTTTTCCTTCTACCGTGCCTGACCATTCCTTTTCATTCTCCTTTGCTGGCTCATTATCCAAATCATACCTTTTAACTGTGTTTTTCCCAACGTTCTGTCCTAAGACCTCATCTGTTTCATAATTGTTTTGACTGAGTTCATGATCAACATTCCTACTTTTTAAAATTCACCTGAGGTATAATAAATTCAACTCCAATCCCTTGTTTACATACTTTATATCCCAAAAGTTTCTTTTAAACAACACATTGTTGAATTCTTCTTTGTAATTCATTTTTCTACTCTTAATTTTCTGCATAAATTCTTCCAATTTCCATTCAGGATTATGATAGCTACTTGTGTATTTTCTTTCATCATCTCTCCTTGTACTTTTTAACTTTCTTTCCCATTCCCCTCCTACAAAGAAGAAAGTGGTAAAAAATGAAGGAATATGATTATTCCTAATGATTCATAATTTAAGTGATCTGCACCACCTTCTCTGTCCCTCCTCTAGTCACCTAGCTCAGATGCTGATCACTGGTCTGCCCTCTTTAATCCCCCCATTAGGATTGATCCTATGAAGTTGATATTTGTCTTTCTTGTGACTATTCCCTCTCTAATTCTAGCAACTTTTAAGTTCCTTTCCTATCTCCCTGAAACTTTCTGTTTCTCTCTTAAGTTTAGTATATTTCTATACAAAACTCTGTATGTATGTATATTCATCCTTCCTTTGTCCAACTCAGATAAGAATGATGCTCATGAGTTTCTCAATTCCCCCACCCCTTCTTCCATGGTTTTGTATTCTTTTGAAATATCTCAACTATGAAAAATAGAAATTTTTTCCCCTTTCCCCCTCATTTCTTTCCCAGATTCAGTTTCCTGGTATGGTGCTGGTAGAGTGTTCAGGTTTCACAGGCATACGACAATGAGATCAGCCCAACAGCTCTGTAGACCCTCAGTTTGGTATTCTGTCTAAAACCTCTTCTCTCCCATACTTTCCTTCAGAACCTCCCAAATGATGAGCTAGCTCTGGCAATGTGTGCGTCAACCTCATTATCAATGGGTACATTACCTGGAAAGTATACTACCAAGGTAAGTGAACTTATCCACAGTATTCAAAACTTCCCTATTTGCTGTAATCAATGGTTCCATGTATGAATGGTGTGTTGGTGACTGATATATTTATCCCATTTGATTATGTGTCGTTATCAAGGATAAACTATTCTTGGTTTTAAGCCTTTTTTCTTTTTAAAAAATTAATTTTTTTACAAATTTCTATTATCACCTCCCCTGCCTCCAATTTAACAATGAAAAATCTTAACAAAATAAATCAGTCACAAAACACACACATATAATTCATCAAAGCAAATCTCCACTGTTCATTTCCAAAAATATATTTCCCATTCTGACAAAAAATGGGTGACATGATTCCTTCAGTCTTCTAGACTCATAATTTAATGTTAATCAGACTTCTAAAGGCCTTCAAAGTTGTTTTACCTCTATAATTTTGTTGTGATTATTTGAATATTCTCCTAGTTCAATTCACTCTGAATCAGTTCATAGTGTTCTTCTCAATGACATCTCAAACTGTCCATATCATCATTTCTTATGGCACAATAATATTCCTTTACATTCATATACCACAATTTATTTACCATGCCCCAATAGGTGGCCACTTCCTTAGTTTCTAGTTTTTAACTATTACAAAAAGAGCTGCTATAAATATTCATATATAGAGAGCTTTTTCTATTTTCTTGAATCTCTTTGGAGTATGGGCCTAGTCATGGTAAAAACAAGAATAAAAACTAACATTTATATAATGCTTTTAAGATTTGCAAAGTACTTTACAAATATCTCATTTCATCCTCACAAAAACCATGCGAGATAGGTGCGATTACTATCTTATTTTTCAGATGAAAACATTGAGGCAGAGAGAGGTTAGGTGACATGACCAGAGTCACACAGCTAGTGTCTAAGGAAGGATTGCTATAGTTTGGTCAAAGAGTATGCAGTTTATTACCTTTCAGGGCATAGTTCCAAATTGCTTTCCAAAAAGTGGATGACTGCCAATTCACAACCCCACAAACAGTCCAGGAATGTATCCATTTTCCTTCAAGTCTTCCAAGATATTATTTTCACCTTTTGTCATCTTTGCCAGTCTAGCATGCATGGTATAGAACCTGAAAAATATTTAGTTTGCATTTCTCTATTGGTTATTTGGAATTTTTCATATGGTTGTTAATGACTTGGATTTCTTCCTTTGTAAACTGCCTGTTCACAGCCTTTGACCATTGATCTATTGTTGGAATTGCTCTTAGTTTATGAGATCTTTATCTGAGAATTTTTTGCATTAAATTTGTTTGCATAAAAACATTTCCAGCATTTTTCTTTTGTTTTTTGGTATATTGTAATACAAAGATTTCTTCTTTATCATACTTGCAGCACAGTCTTACGTGATCCTGATTGTGGTTCTTCGTACTTAAACCCATTTTTTCTGGATCTTTTCAACACTTTTATTTAGCCTGGAAGCTCTAGATTTTGACTATGACATTTCTGAGTGTTTTCAGTTTCTTTTAAGAAAGTGACTCTTACATTTCCATCTTAAGTCCACAAAGGAACTCTGCATCATCTTTTACAATACTGGTCATTCTTGCATTGGATTGTTTCTATTTTCATTTTTTCCTCTGATTCTGGTAGATGATATTTTGAAATATGGGATACAGTTAGTTTGTTTGGTCATTGTTGCCAGGGAGTCTGATGATTCTCAATTTGCCTCTCCTTGACCTACTTTTTTTAGATCAATTAATTTTAATAGTTGATGACTGTCTTATTATTTTATATATATATCTATTCTAATATTTCTTGTGTCACACAATCATTTCCATGATAGAGTTCCACATTCTATTTTTCAGAATCCACCATTTGGATAAAGTTTTCAACCTTTTGTTCTAAGTTAATTGTCCTTCTTTTAAATCTTTTTCTATCTGCAACTTATTTTCTGTCCATTTCTTCCGGTTACCCTTGGAGTCTTTGTTTACTCATTCTTTTTCGTTCTGATGATCTACCTGTCTTTGTTCTTGTTGTCACTGTCTTCTTCTGGTTTAATATCTTGATCTTTATGTAATCTGCAGTATTTTTTTACTGTGTTCAGTGCTGTCTTCTTCTGTTTGCTCATTTCTCCTGCCTCAGCTTCTTGTTTGGGAATTTGTGTTAGAACCAGGCTCTACCCCCTCTCATGCTCTTGAATGAAATGGGAAAGCTCTAGTCAATCTTGCCTCCTCTATCATTTGGATGTTAATGCTATTGCAATTCTAGCTGAAGGTGGATTACAATAGGGTCCTACTCTAATATTACTTGGTCTCTTCCTGGTGGCCTAATGGAGTGCTGCCCTCAATCTACCTCTCCTCCTTCTTGCATAATCACCAACTGAGTTGACTCCATTTCCTGTGGTGATTCTGATAGACTCCCTTGCATGTTGGAGCTCTCACTGGTCTGAAGATTTATACAGGGTCGTTTCATAGGTGTACCAATCATTGATTGAGCCCCATCTCCTCCAGTTGTTCTAAGGGGTTCATTACTTATTTCCTTATGAAGTGATCTGTGGGATCTGACTCTATTTCCTGCTCCTCCTATAAGGCAAAGCTGAGTCCCATTGGCTTCAGGCTCCCATTGCTTTTACTCCACCTGGCTTCCACATCCCCTGTTGCCTTCTTATTCAGAGAACCCTCAGGCTTCACTCATCATTTAATGGAGCTCAAGCTGGCATATTGGCTCCTGTTGCCCATAACGTAAGCCCTCTTGAGACCCTATAAGCAAAAACAGGAGTGCTGGTGTATTCTCTTTTCTTCTAGGGTGGTCCTGGACTGGATGAAGAAACTCACTTCTGTTTCTTTTTGGCCTTTTAAATCACTATGTTGGTGTCCTTTCAGATCACTTCTGGGGTATATTTGTAGCTGGACTCTTCTATGACCTCTTACATTACTCTGTCCACTAGAAGTCCATGAAGGAACTTTTTAACATCTTTTACAATAGTGGTCATTTGTGCATTACACATGGGCAGAATGGAGACCCTAAGAGGATGAGTGCCTTGCTTGAAGTAAGGTGAAGCTTCATTGGTTAATAATATTCTTTAGTTTATGATATAGAAATAGGAACAATGCCCTCAGAATAAGACCTGGGCCCTTCTCCTTATCCTGTAACTAGCTTTGTAGCCTTGTACAAGTGACAACATCTCTGGGCTTTGCTTTCCTCATCTTTAGACAATATGATGGAAATTTGGCAAAGGTTAAAGTGCCAGGTAAGGGTTAGCTATCGTTATGATGTCTAAAAGACATTTCCTCTTTAAGATTTGGTCATTCTAGGTATTTTATTTTTGGAATTTTCTTGCTGACCATAGTTCCCATTTCTAGTCTAATCTGTTTCTTATAAATAATAAACTCCAAGATCTTGTCCAAAAAGGACAAAAAGGATCTTTTAGGGGAGGAGCCTTGCTTGGCTAAACTCTTCATTAGACTGGATAAAGAAGTAAAATTTGAATTCTGGAAAATTTTTCTTTTTTAGTAGATATAGACATGGTATAGTAAAAACAATATATGCTCAGATTCTTATCACATAGGATGGGATAGTTTTTCCCAAAGCACAGTCACATGGATTGGATTTGCTTCTTCTGACACAGACTAGGCTGATTTTTCCATAAATGACATTTGTTCTTAAACTATTTCGGAGGACTGAGACTTCATGTAGTTTTGCATTGGCCTAAGTGCAAAAGTCAGCCCACCAGGAGTCCAAAGTTCATTCCTCCAACCTGACTAGTATTCTGGCACAGACAACACAGAAACTGCACTCAGCTAAATCAATTTGGCATCCTTGACAAATATCCTTTCAGAATGAACAAATTTCCTTTGCCAAACTGCTAGATGGTCTATAAGTGTCTCATTTTGTTCCAGGACCAAACTTGAATCACCGGACTATTCTGAAATAAGCCTGTCCTATAACTGGTGGGAGTATGGTGCTCCCAGTTCTAAACCCTATGATTAACCAAACCCTTTCATTCAGTGCCAAAATCTTCAGATACTCTACTTTGATATTCTATCTGATAAACAGGTACCTCTCAACTGTTATCTTCTTAAAATATGTTCATCACCATGCCCCCTTTTCTCTTATAATTAAGAGATTCTTTTCAATGCACGAATTGAATTAGAATTTCTTTTCCTTCATGCACACAATCAGCTATTATTTTCTCTCCCTTTATGTGATTTCATACTACAGACTTTCATTTTAAGCATATTAACATCATTCTATCTTTAGTTTTGAAAAGGATAGCCCCTTTATGATCTGTCCATAATATTGAACATTTGAGTGACTGTTAGACTACTTTGCATGTTTAAAGCTTGCTTTGTCCTTATCTCAGACTTTTAATTCTGTTTAATTCAGGACCATACGTGTTACATGAGAGTGTTATTATAAACCATAGGATCGTAGTATGATGAACTGAAAGAGATCTTGGAAATCTTTTATCTTGACTTGATCATGTCATAGATGTAGAAACCAATGTTAAAAGACATTAAATACTTGCCTAAGGTCACACTGTTCATAACTAAGAGAGGCAGAATTGAAGTCCACATCCTTTTTATGCCAAATTCAGTCTTTTCTCCATTATGCCATAGATTTCTTAGGCACACACACAAATAAACAAAAACAAAACCCCATAATTAACATGTTACCACACAGGAATCTACTGGAGCAGGAAAAGCATGGAAATTGACTATTTTTTGAGGATAGAAATTATATCATAAATTATTGAAAACAGAAACCTCCTTATTCCCTTTTCCTCCCTGAATTTTCTCTCCAGTTTTATTCCTTCTATTGGAAAGAGAATCCAGGTAAGTTTCAGAATATTTCCATCTGTGTTGTTCTATAGAGAATGTCTAGCTGCAACTGGCACTGATGTTTATTAAAGAAAAAAAGGCTGTTGACTAAGCAATAGAAACCAACCTATATGAATGTGAAAGTAGAGCTTAGAGTTTCTATATTCTATTTTATTGTTATTTCTATATACTTAAAGTATGGCAAAGACATTGTAAGGATATTGCAATGAGGAAAATAATGTTATAACGTTAAATTAGGGGTTTGCAACAATTGGAATGAAGCCTTCCTGGGTGTCATAAAATTAAAAAAAACAAGAGATTCAATCACTCCCTTCCATCCTTTCCCATTCCTTCATGGAATGGATTGTCATAGGATATTAAGGGCTATAGAACTCTTCATTTTACTTGCAAAAGTTAAATAAAGTTGGGTATAATCATACAACTTATGTCAACATATCATTCTGTGATCTGATGGTATCATGCAAGTGTAGTCTACATTTAAAGGAGACTACAATTGTTTTTTTTCTCTATACTCCTAAGGCTACATTCTTTACAAATACAAATTTTATCATTATGGCTCAGTAGCCACTATACTGATAGCTTTGTGAAACCAAAGTTGTGTATCTTTCTTAAACTGTGGATTGACTGGATCTTAGACTTTGGGGGTCTATTTTTTAGGGCCATCAACTTTTATTAAAGCAAAATGGGAGGCAAATGAAGTATTGTTTTACTCAAACAGGATGAGAATTCTTTTCTACTTTTTACAAAAACCCTGGATGTTTCTGGTAGATGACTCCAAATTCTAGACTTGTTTACATATTTAATAGGGCAGGACAAGATGTAAGCGAGGGTTTCTTAGATGAGCTCAGCTGGAAGCCAGAGAGGAGACGTCACCAATGATAATCAAGAATAGTGATGAGGAGAATCTACTACATAGTGTAATTTCCTGTTGATGTTAGGCACAAAGATGTTTACATGTAACTCTAGTTGGCCCATACATCTAAGTGATGTTTTAATAGAATAATCTAAAATAAACTGGCTAAGTCTTCTATTGAACAAACAATTAAGTTACTTAATGGTCTATGTCTTTGCTAAATTGGTTAATTTCTGAAGATACCCTGCTGTAGGTTAAAGGCAATTTTTTAAGGGATATTATATATAGTGAAACTAGCAATTGGAATATGTAAAGGCCCAAAGGCAATTAACTGTTTGAGACAGAAGTTTAAGAATAATGACAAAGTAGCTAAAGGTAGGAAAAAACTTTAACACTTTGTTAGCCATACTAATACCTTTCCTTAGAAGTTTTTCTTAGATAATCTTTTTCAAGACTAGTGGCATGAGCTATACACAACAGACTTAGGAATCAGGAACTTTGTGACAGATCCATTGCTGAGACATACCTATGATTTTAAACAATTTGACTATATCCCCATGTATTCACTTGTAAAAATGTAAAAATTGTTTCACTTGAGCAGTAGCATTACTAATGTGTAAAAAAAGATTAAGTCAGATTCTGTAGGTTGAAAGAAAAGTCAAATGTGTACATAGGCTGAACAGGGAATTATAGTTTAATAGGTATAAGAAAATTCATTTTTTCAAACCATCTCCTCCGACTAGTCCAGCATCTATTATTAGAGATAGAATCCTTTTACACATGAAGATTGTGCTGACAATATCCAGGAACTCCTTGTTACAGACATGTAGGGGCATTCTGCAAATGTTACCAAGGGGAGGGACTCCTACTGCTGTTAACACTTCACTGAGGATTACTTCTAACAATGATGACCATCAGTGTCTTTTGACTGAATCACAGATTTGAAATGGAAGAAAACTTAGTGGACATCTAGTAATTCCTCTCTCCCATTTTACAGAAGATGAAACTGATGTCTGGAGAAGATAAGTGTCTTACTCAATCATGAACAAGTAGTAAGTGTTGAAAGTGGGATTGGAACGCAGATCTTCTGACTCCAGTACCAGAGCTCCTTCTACTCTTTTCTATTCTTTATGAAACATTTTACACATATTCTTTCATTTGATATTCTAATTGTATATGAAGGTCCCTAATAATAATTATGTCAGTAATTACAACAAAAACAACATTATGCCCATTTTACAGATGAGAAAATTGAGGTCCAGTCATGTGACTATTAAGGTGTAGAACTAAGGCTTCATAGACCTTTCATATCTGAATTCAGTGCTATTTTTACAATGTCATGCTGCCTAGAGGCAGCTGGTAGTTCATTGGATAGCTCTCTGGGCCTGGAATGAGGAAGACCAGAGTTCAAATTGGGCTTCAGACACTCACCAGCTGTGTGACCCTGGGCAAGTTCCTTAATTTATGTTTGATTCTGCTTTCTCAACTGTAAAATGGAGATGATAACACGTCTCCCAGAGCTGTTGTGAACCTCAAATGAGATAACATTTGTAAGATAACAATAAGAACAACACAGCACAATGCCTGCAACTATGTAAATGCTTATTCCCTTCCCTTTCTCACCTTTTTTTAAAAAAATTGGTACCAAATAGTATTCACATCAGAGAGGCTGTAGGATCCCATCAACCACTTCAGCTAACAGACATTTTTTTTTTGCAAAGCAGACAGACATGGTAGTCAAGGGGAATGAGTACAAGCTCATTTGCGAAAATTTACAAAGGAGAAATTTGGATGATTATGAACAATATGGACTCATGATACAAAGAAAAGCAATGAATGAGAAAAAGAATTTAAAGAGAGCTTGGCATTATGTTCAGCGAAGGCAGATTATGGGGAGAGCCTTTGCAAAGGAAATAAGGAAAGTAACAAATGGATAAAAAATGGAACAATAAACCTAAAACTGTCAATCCACTAAAAGAACAAACACCTTATTTACATGATTCTCTCAATGATGCTAGATTCTGTGAATCATGCTACACCATGATCTCACACAAATTAAAACTTCCATTGACACAAAGGGCATTAGTACATTGTGCATGTAAATAGGTTAGAATATATTTATTAGTTATATCTTGTATATGAGTAGTGGTGAAAAAATACATCAAGGATGGTACGACTGAAAAAAGAGGTAGGCTGGTCATCTAGTGAAAATGAAAGTCAATGAATGGGTAACTGTACTATTTGACTGGTTACTCTGAGATATTAAACATTTGCAACAATATAACAGAGAAAGACTTCCAGTCCAACAAAGAAATTAACTAATCAATCACTTAATCAAGCAAGTATTTATTGAAGTGCCTTTTATGTGACAGACATTGGGATAAGTGCTTAGGGATAGAAAAGAGGTCAAATAATCCCTTTCCTCATTGAACTTGTACTTTACCAGGGAAATCTATACAAAATAAATGCAAGGTTGTTTATTTTTTATGTGGAAAAGGTGCTAAGCTCATAAGGTAGGGGGGGATTCAGAAAGACCTCAAGTTGAAGGTGGTGCTTTGAAGGAAGCCAGACAATTTAAGACACACTAGGTAAAGTAGAGGGTGTTAGAGTCAAATGGCCAGCTATGTGAAAGTATGGACATGAGAGATGGAATGTCAAGTGTGAGGAACCACATAAAGATTAGTTTAGTTGTACTGAGGAGTATGGGATGGAAAATGTTGTGTAGAAAGGTCAGTTGAGGGCAGGATACAGAGAATTTTAAAGTACTCTTTAAGAGGAGCCTGTATTTGATCTTAGAAATTAATAGGGCCTTATGGAAAAATATAGATGAAACTATAATCCTCTTTAAAAATGAAAGATAGATGTAAATAATCAGAGAACTATTACTTGTTTATGATTATGTCATACTAACATAATAAAGTTATAATATCTAAATTAATGAAATTACGAAAGAGTTACTTCATATAACTAGACAAAATAATGATGACATTGACTTATAAAGGCCATGTCTAAGAAAGACTTTATTATGGGAGAAGGATCATATTTGTTCTGCTTGAATTCAGAGGAAGAACCAGAAACCAGGAGTAGAAACTGAAGACATAAATTTAGGTTGGTAATAAAGAAAACCTTTCTGAACAATTATAACTATCCAAAGGTAGACTGAGATATTTTGAGAAGTAATGGCTTCTCTTTCCCTTGCTAGAGGTTTCCAAGAAGACACTGGATGGTCTCTTGTCAGGCATGCTGAACAAGGATTCTTCGCTGGACATGATTGAAACCAGATATCTACTGAATTGTTTTCCAGCTTTGAAATTCTATGAGAGTTGAAAGACATCACATTATAGATTACACAGATTTAAGGCTAGAAATGCTCTTTGTAGTCATCTAGTTCAATGCCTTCATTTTGCAGATGAGGAATTGAATTGTTTGCCACTGTCAGTCATGGAGAATGTCCAGCACAGAGTTCACTTTAAAGAGGGTTTATCCAGATGTTCCTGTTTGTAGACAGTGTTATATTAATAACATCAGGCTCTGGAAAATACAGAGCTTCCTAAATGATGTACATATTCATTCTAAACTGTTCATCCAAAGTATTCATAGAGGGAAAAAATAGATAAAGAATATCTATTGTTCATACTACGACATGCAGTTGGATGTATAGTCTATAGAGTTGGTTCATCGGTGCATCTCTTGGGCACTGTCAAAGAACAATGTTATGGGTCTAAAAAATGAACAGAAGTGGGAGAATGGATTAGATTCTGTGGAAAATGGCAGTTGTTTTAATAACCATCTCCCTAAAAACCAAAGCTTTTTGTTTTTATTATATGACTGCAAATCAGGGGATTCCAGTCTGAAATAATGACATCACCCAAGAGGTTATGGAGAGGTATACAGTGGATTAAGTAGGTTGCAACATTTTACAAACAATAAGCTACTCAGAAGAATCAATCAATTAATAAACATTTATTAAGCTCCTACTATGTACCAGGCATTCTGCTAAGCACAGGGCGTACAAAAAGAGGCAAAGGACAGTCCCTGTCCTTGAGAAGCCTACAATCTAAGGGAAGCAGTATATAAATAATGTCTTCAGAGAATTGCATGTACCAAAAAAAATGGTTCCATCAAGTAGCAATAGTGAGGAATGAAAAATGGACAGGCCACATTCTCCACTATTATCCACATAATGTCAACAGAATGAAAGGAAGGCCCACACTATGTTGTGGTGGATTTCTGGGAGGACATAGGTCAAAGTCGCACAGGTGGGGCAAGTAAGGGAGGGTTACAATATGCATCATTGGAGGGAGTATAGCATGGATGATATTAGAGATCTATTTTCAAAGGATCATCCTTCTAGAAGTATTGAAGTCTTGTGGGATTAGTAATTAATGATGCCAGGGAAAATAAATTCTTCCCTGGAAACAAATTCTTCCCTGAATCTAAATCAAAGACTCCTGAAAGTTGCATTACTTCATTCAGATCATTAGAGTGGCATAAACATATTAAGATTTTAATATACTATAAAGCATTCTGATGACTGGAAAGAGTTAATTTAAAAACCATATATTTATGAGGGATAACTTGATGTTTCTAAATGAGCTCTTTGCAAACTTTAAGGCCCCATAGAAATATCATTGGTTATGATTACCAAAGCTTAACATGAAAAGAAACAGTACAAAGGATTAGAAGAAATAACTACTTGTGATTTCCACTTTCAGCCATGTTAGCATTTATCATCATGGCAATATTTAGAAAAATGCTATTTTTCATAAGGCCTTGTCTTCTGAAAATGGATCTGTAATGCCATGCCTTCCAGTAACAGGATGACAGTATAATTCTCTATAGTCTGCACTACATAGCTAAAGTACACTACAGTAATTAAAGCTATATTATTTAACTCCAGTTTCCAGATTTTTTTATTTAGAGTTATTTTATGGCTGTGAAGAATGGGAATAATATGGAAGGATAAATTTTTCTAAAAGTACTGGGGGAAGCAAGTAGGCTCCATGTCCTATTGGTCTTACATATAAATTTTACATTTATAGGCTCAGCGATAAAATGTCCTGAATGAAATATGTCCTGCATTGTCGTTGCCTTTTTTTATTTTGCTAACCTCCTTTCTCTTTACTGACCAAAGCATCTAAAACTAATAAAGAGATTAAAGCCCATTCTCTTCTAGTAGTTTTTTTTTCTTTTCTAGACTTTTTAAAATTTAATTCAAAAAGGTTAAATGCAAAATGTTCCCATTTTTCCTGGAATGATATTTCTCCTTATATTGTTGAGATGTAACCCATCTTTGAATCAAATGTGACCTTTGCGTCAAAGATTGTAACATGACATGAAGGATCCAGGTAT
>CM053772.1:143573355-143619401 GCA_028658325.1 Potorous gilbertii
CTTTCCCATTTTTATAATCTCTTGGGGATACAGTCCTAGTAGTGATATTGCTGGGTCAAAGGGTATGCACATTTTTGTAGCCCTTTGGGCATAGTTCCAAACCATTGGGAGGGGAAATATTCAAACAAATAGAGAACATCTTGATTTTTTCTGACCAAAATATAAATGTCTTGAAAGAATATTGACTTCTGGAAACAGATCCTGATGTATCTTGTTGACATATTTGATCATTTCAACTTAAGAGAACTTAAAGTATTTGAAAGAATGTTAGATGGTTTTTAGCTAGAGAGAATCTAGCTGGCTTTTTAAAGACATCTTTAGAAGGGTAACTGAATGGGAGATGGCGAAAGTTTCCTTGGTTTCTCTTTTTTTTACTATTAGACTGGGAGTGGGGCTTCCACACCTCAGTAGGACAATGGAAGAGGGGGGAAGGAGGAAAAATTCAACTCCAGCATCACCCTGGTAGGTGTGAATGAATTATTTCTAATCAGAGAGCTGTGACTTAATTGAACCATATTTGCAATAAATATTATTTATATAGCATTTTTGTAGCAATTGAAGTTTTACATAGCACTTTTCTCATTAAAAAATCCACTAAACAGGTAGAACAAGTATTCCCATTTTATAGAAGAGTAACCTGAATACCAAGAGGTCATATAGATTGTCTATAGTAGTTAGTCCTCGTAAAGTGACTCCCTTGTTAGCAAGTCTAGTTCCACGGTACTCAAGAGATAAACATTAATCCTAATCCAAGGCTCACAAGTCCCCATTTCCATTTATGGCTAAGCATATAAGAAAGGAGTATTATAGTCTTATCCATTAGATAAACTTTGAAGACTGAATTTCTAAAAGCAGAGGTGTTAAAATGACCAACAATACTTCTGAGTGCGGTTAAGTCAAATTAAAACATAGTTGGGAAATACTTAACAAAATAAATACAAATACAGTAGGATATAGATGTTAATTTGTGGTTTTCTAAATCAATATGTAGAAGCAGAGATTCTTATGTATGGTTGAGTGCTGGTTTTTATTTTAATTTGACACTGTTGCTTAAAAACTGTTGTCTTTTGCTATAGGAATGCTTAAAATTCCTCTTGGGAACTACAGAGGAAAGGGCCATTTCTACTTTAGCACTAACACCAGCATATCATGCAACTTTCTTTTCCTTCTCCCTTTTCTCTCCATTCCTCTGTTCCCAGTGTTCATTCTCTGTCTTATCTCAGCATGACTTTTCTCCTCATTTCAACCTGGGTACCCTGAATGTTGCTACGCTGAATATACCTGGAATCATCTTCGGTGAAATGCAGCAATCAAAGAGAGCCAAGAAGAGGACACTCTGCTCTCCCTTACAAGTACAGTAGACTTCATTGAATATGGAAGAGCTCAGAAACCACATGAAAGAATTATTAGTTAATGGTATTACCAGAGAATCAAGCAATTCTTGACTTACCTATGGTTGAGGTACTAAGGATTAGAAAGATCCATATGAGAACTAAGTTAGACTGGTCTTTCAATGATCTGGTATGCTATGGTACACTACTCAGCTCAAGATGCCTAGGATTCTTTGTTTGACATCCATGGGCTTTCAGTATTAGACTATTGTTGTGGATACTACAAGGTCTTCATAAAAATGAAAGACAATAATGAAATCTTTATCTGTCCAACAATATTCTATCATTTTGAACCTATGTCCCAAGGAATCTCAAGGCCTTTGGCCACATTTCAATTACATATGGAACAGGTGCTTGGGGATGTGAACTGCTTGCAAGTACTGCTGTATCCAGCTAACTTCCTTATCTTTGAAAGTACCTTGGAAAGGGGTGAATATAATTTTATAAAAGTTAGATATGATAGACCTCTGGAGAAAATCGAATGGAAAGAGAAAAATATATGCCTTTTTCTCAGTGGCCCATAGCACCTGCACAAAAAATTGACTATGTATTACCCATAAAAACAAAAAACAATCACAACCAAATGTAGAAAAGCAGAAATATTACATGCATCCTTTTCAGATTATAATACAATAAAAATGACATTTAATAAAGGGCAGTAGAAAAATAGGTGAGAAATTAATTGCAAACAAAATAATCTAATCCTAAAGACTGAGTTAGCCAAATAACAAATCACAGATACAATCAATAATTTCATCAAAGAGAATGACAACAATGAGAAAACATGCCAAAATTTGTGGGATGTAGCCAAAACAGTACTTAGGGGAAAATGTATCTCTAAACTCTTATATCAATAAAATCCAGAAAGATTAAATCAACAAATTGGCCATGAATAAAAAAAAAACTAAAAAAAAGAGCAGATTAAAAATCCCCAATTAAACACCAAATTGGAAATCCTGAAAATCAAAAGTGAGATTAATAAAACTGAAAGTACAAAAATTGAAACAACAAATGAAAGTAGGAGCTAATTTAATGGGCGGAAGCAATAAGATAAACCATTCATTAATTTGATTTTGAAAAAAGAGAAAGAAGAAAACCAAATTATCATTATCAAAAATGAAAAGGGAGAATTCGACACCAGTAAAGAAGAGATTAAAGCAATTGTTAGGAATTGTTTAGCTAAATTATATGCCAATACATTGGACAATCTAAGTGAAATGGATGAACATTTACAAAAATACAAACTGCTCAGATTAACTGAAGAGGAAATAGAATACTTAACCCCATCTTAGAAAAAGAAATTGATCAAGACATAAAAAATTGCCGGGGACAGATGAGTTCCCAAGTGAATTTTACCAAACACTTAAAGAATAATTAATCCCAATACTATATAAACTATTTGGAAAAATAGGCAAAGAAGTCCCACCAAATTCCTTTTATGACACAAATATGGTGCTGATACCTCCACCAGGAAGAGTTAAAACACAGAAAGAAAAATTTTAAATAAAATACTAGCAAGGAGATGGCAGCAATATATTACAAAGATCATTCGCTATGACCAGGTGAGATTTAGAGCAGGAATTTATGGCTGGTTCAATGTTAGAAAAACTATGAGCATAATTGACCATATCAATAACAAAACCAACAGAAATCATATGATTATCTCAATAGATGCACACACACACACACAAAAAAAAAGTTTGAAAAAATGCAGCACCCATTCTTATTCAAAACACTAGAGAGAAGAGGAATAAATGGAATTTTCCTTAAAATGAAAAATACTTTGTATTTAAAACCACTAGCAAACATTACCTGTAGTGAGGATAAACTGTCTTATCAGTAAGATTAGGCATGAAGCAAGGGTGCTCATTATCACTGTTATCATTCAGTATTTTCTAGAAATATTAGCTATAGCAAAAAAAGAAAAAGAAGAAATTGTAGAAATTAGAATAAGCAGCAAGCAAGCCAAGTTGTCACTCTGCAGATATTATGGTGTTATTCTTAAAGAATCCTAGAAAAATCTTGAGATAATTAACAACTTCAGCACAATTGTAGGATATAAAATAAACTCCCAAATATCATCAGCATTTCTGTACCAATAAAACCCAGCCCCAAAAGACAGATAGAAAGAGAAATTCCATTTAAAAAAACTGTAGGCAATATAAAATACTTGGGAAGTCTACCTGCTGAGACAAGCCCAGGAACTATATGAATACAATTACAAAACACTTTTCACACATATAAAGTCAGATCTAAACAATTGAAGAAATATCAATTCCTTATGGATAGATTGAACCAATATAATAAAAATTACAGTTCTACCTCAATTAATTTACTTATTTAGTGCCATACCAAACAAACTGCCAAAAATTATTTTATAGAGCTAGAAAAAATAAAAACGAAATTCATCTGAAAAAGCAAAAGCTCAAGGATGCCAATGAAATTAATGTAAAAAATTGCAAAGGAATTTTGGAACCAGATCTCAAATTTTATTGTCAAGTAGCAATCATCAAAACTATCTAGTACTGACTAAGAAATAGAATGATGGTTCAGTGAAACAGATTAATTACACAATACACAGTAATATATGACTATAGTGGTCTAGTGTTTGATAAACCTGAAGACCTCAGCTTCTGGGACAGGAACTCACTATTTGACTTCAGCTTCAGGCAAAACTGGAAAACAGTATGGCAGAAAGTAAATATAGACCAGCATCCTACATCATAATCCAAGAAAAGTTCAAAATGGGAATGTAATTTTGATATGAGGGTTGACTTCATAAGCAAGATAGGAAACAATGGAATACTTGCCAGATCTATGAAGAAGGGAAGAATTTATGACCACACAAGAGATAGGGAGCACTACAAAATATAAAATGGATAATTTTGATCATATTAAATTTAAAAGTTTTTATACAAAAAACCCCCACAAGATTAGAAGGAAAACAAAAATCTAGAAAACAATTTTCACAGAAAGTGTCTCTAATAAAGGCCTCATTTCTCAAATATATAGAAAACCATGTCAAATTTACAAGAATACAAGTCATTCCCCAAATGATAAATGATCAAAGTATATGAACAGGAGTTTTCAGATGAAAAAAGTCAAAAGTATCGATAGTCATATAAAAACTGCTCTAAATCCCTACTGAGTTGTAGCAAAGCTGTCTCCAGGATTTGATTGGCTCAGCTGAGCCTCCCTTGACATAGATTTCTGATAACCTTGGATATTGACAGAGCATTTTTGGCATCAACAGATATGAACTTTATTGCATTGTATGTGCCTGTTGACCATGGCTATGAGGACTGAAGCAAGTCAAGAGTCAACGGAGTGACCCTCGGGTGCTCGAGTTTTAGTCTCAAGAGGGCCTCTTACTATTGACAGAAGTTGGGGTCATGTTATAACAATGCTATAACAGTCTGTGTCTCATGAGAATGATTAATAATTATTATCATAAATAACTAGCATTCATAGAATACTTTAAGATTTAATTTACAAAACACTTATATAATCTAACATCTCACTTGGTTCTCAAAACAATTCTATGAGGCTGGTGCTATCATCTTCATTTTATACATAAGGAAATTATTAGATAAAGGTACAGTGATTTGTTCAAAGTCATGTAACTAAGTGTCAAGGGAAAGATTTCCATTTAAATCTTGCTGATTCCAATTCCAGTGTTACTTGGAACCCTCGTACACCACTAGGAAGTAGTGAGTACTCCTCAAGACACTTTGCACTACAGTCATAAAAAGCATTATGTAATGATTCTGAACATAGTTTGAGAAGACATGAGCTAGTGTGTAAAAGATTTAACTAGCCCTAAGTGGCTTTAAGAAGCATGAGACTTTAGGCAGCTAAGTCACCCCTTTGAATAGACTACCAGTCCTGGAGTCAGGAGGATTTGAGTTCAAAACCAACCTCAGGCACTTGACACTTACTACCTTTGTGACCTTGAGCAAGTCACTGAACCCAGATTACCTCACCTCCTCCCTCAAAAAAAAAGAGAAGAAAAATGAGATTTGCATATGATCTGTTCAAAGAAAAGTGTTCTCCAGTTATGCAGAGTACTTGGAGAATATAAACTGCCAGGACTTGTGTATATAGAATCTTTTTTTAATCTCTGGAAGGAAAGAAAAGTATAATATCATCTTGATGGTGATTTCCTATTTCCATGTAGTATGAATGAATATACCTTGTAACAAAAAAAAACTTCTACGTATGCTAAGTATTTGGGGACAAATATTTCCCTGAAGAAAATAGAAGAGGAAGACAATTTTTATCTAATTTTTAGATGTTTGAGGGGAAGAAGAAGAGACCTGGACATGATGCTAAAGGGTTTTGAGAAGATGAGAAGGAAAGAAGTGGAAAGTTATGTTGAAGAGTCTCAATTTTCTTGGTAAAGTAAAAGTCCTCCATGTAGACAAGGAAACTAATAGGTGTGGGAGACTGGAGAAAAGAAGATTTGGAATGGCTTCTCTGGGGAGTGAGATAACAAACCAGTTAGGGAGGAATAAAAGAGTTGTCTCCTTATGGTGAAGATCCAGCTGGAGTTGAATACCAGGAATTAACAGGAATGTGTGACTTTCTCTCTTTGTGCAACATATGAGTAGGAATGAAGAAGGTGGATGGTAGGAGTGGTACAGGAGGAAATCACAATCTGGCAAGGGATGGATATTAATAAGACAAAGGGGTGAACAGTTTGACAGTAGAAGACAGTGTGAAGTTGAATTGAAGTCTGAAAATGAAAGCGGGAAAAATAAAATCAGAGTGGTGGTAATAGCCTGAGTATAGTACTAAGAGATGAAGAGATTAGAGGTCTCAGTGAAGGTGAGAAATAGGTTTTGGAAGGGTGAGGCACAGAGAAAAATGACTGAGAGTTGCTTAGGAGCAGTTATAAGCACGTCAGAGCTTTTGTCTAAGGAACACTTATGAGAAATGGCAAAATCCTACGTAACTATCCCTCTGAGTGACTGAGGTCATGGGATTTAAGAAGACTGAAAAGTTAAGAAGCTAAGGAATTTAAAGGAATGTCAGTATAGACAGTGACTGTACAGACTATGCAGTCCAGACTTCAGGTGGAGAGGAAGATGTGAGCTAAGAGTTGAATAATGTGTGACAGGAGAGAGAATGATCTGGCAGTGGGTATACAGAAGTCACCAAGATCTGGATCGGGTTGGAAATATTAAGTGAACTTTAAAAGAGTCTTGTTGCTGAGGGAAAATAGCGAGGGGATAGTTCAGAAGCAGCATTGGGGAACAAGAAATATTCTGACTTTTCATCCAGTAGTAATGTGTCATATTGTGTGACTGAAGATATATCCAATTCTAGAGAAGATGCCCAGGGATACAGTGTAATCAGGGAGGAGCCAGGTCTCAGGACTAATTGATGGAAGGGGTGAGAGGGAAAGAGGTCTAGAAATAAGAGAAGTTTGATGATTATGGAACAAGATTTAGAACGGGCATAAGGTAAGAGGTGGGGAGGGTTGAAGTAGGAAATGGATAAGGTTGGGGCAGATAGAGATGAGAGAATGGAACTTTGAGTTATGGGAATATTAGCTCCTATGTGGATGGTGATTGATTAATATAGGAATAAAGGGAGAAGTATCATAGGCAGATTGTTAGCCATAGAGACAGTAGTAGGTGTCAGAGGAGTTATAGTCTCCACTCTCCGAATGGTGTTGTTCCTGGGTTCCTGGATGAGGGTCAGAGTATCCCTTAGTCATTGCTAGGGGCACAATTGTACAGTTGAGTTTCTGCAACCAACAGAGGGTGTTGCGTGTGTCCTGGATCTGGCTCACTGCCACTGCTCTTCTTGTGGTACAACATTTTCTAGTTAACATCTTTTACTCCAATTCTTCTTTGAAAGTCCTTGTTGGTTACATATTATAGCTGCTCCTATCTCCCATGCATCTCTCTATTGCTCTCTCAGGAAAAGTTATTTTTAATTCTTTAGAAACTATTGTATTTCTCTTTTCCCCACCAAATACTAATACTAGTAGAATGTTGGTGATAAAAGATGAACCCTTGCTTCCATAGAAAGCTTGGTGTCATTAAAGAGCTTTGAGGGTTCCCCAAAGCTTTCCAGCCCAATTTCCTCCTGTTCAACTTGACTGAGTCATAGTGATTGATTGATTGCATAAAGAAGAGGACTAGCCAGGACTGGGGAACCGAGTACGGAAGGAGACCAAGAACCAGCCTCCATCTCAATTGGAACAAGGCAGAACATGATAGCAGTATGCAGATTGCAGAAAGGACAGGACCGAGAAAAGTCAACTCACCCTATTTAAAAGGTTCATGAGAGAAGGAACATGATCCTAAACTGATGAAAACTTTGAATAAAATGAAATAATATTATGAATTGAGAGCAATCAAAGAGGTAAACACCAAAGATAGTAACTACAAAATAAGTGCAATTGAATGCACAGGAAAAAAAAGATGACCATAAAAACCCTAAAAAAGATGGAAAGAATTTCACACAAGAAGTGAAATATGAAATTAGAACCAACAAGGGAAAAAATAGAAAAACTTAAAGCAGGAGGTGAAAAACACAATCCAAGTAGCAGAATACTTGAAAATAAAAACAGAACACAGAAAAAAAGATTTAATATTTCAATGAAAGCAAAAGAAATAACTAGAACAAAGTCAAAAGACTGAACAGTTAGAAGAAAATACAAAGTCTCTGCTATCAAAAGTAACTGAACTAGAAAAAAGGTTGAAGAGATGAAAGAATCATTGGACTCCCTGATAACCATGACCAACCAAAAAACCTGCATCTCTTATTTCAAGAAATCGTTGAGGAAAACTGCCAATATCTGTTAGAACCAGAGAGGAAAAAAATTCACTAGTCACCTCCTTTAAAAAAAGAAGCCAAAATGAAAAGATACAGGAATGTCATGGTCAAAATCCAAAGCACTCAGGTCAAAGAAAAAATGCTGCAAACATCTAAAACAAAGGAATTCAAGATTATCCAAACTACGAAACTGCTATTATATACTGATGCTTTAGTGGAAAAATACAAATCATGGAATATTTTAAGAGGGAAGAATTTTAGTTGTCAAAAATTCAAATCAATTTTCCACATTTATAATGTACAACTGGAATCGTTACTCATCAACTCATGGAGAAACGTCATTTAGTTTCTTGAATGTGTTACATAAAAAGTATATTGTTATATAAACGTTATATTTATATAAATATAAAATGTAATTCTTTTATTTGCTTGAAGAATTCATAGCATGTATAGTTTGTATAAATTCATTTCTGAAAAAGAATCTTTGAAGAATAATATTTCACTATGTTTTTTTAAATCATCAGTTCTGATGTATGTTTTCCCAATTTTCTGAAACATCACTGAAGATCTTGAACCAGAGCAAAAATCACTTTCAGGGCAATCAGCAGCGCCCCATTTGATGCCAGATGGAAGCTTAGAAATAAATTAGACTCTCAGCATCAGAAGGTTAAATTTCATCCAGAGATGCAAAATGTAAAATTACTCACTAAGTGAAAACTCCAGGTACTATATTTGGCTGGTCTGGGTCTATGTTATCGGTTTGGGGAATCTCTTTTACCAGTGAAGTTCAGTGGCTCCAATTGTCACTTAAAGCCTTAGAGGATTATTTAAGGCACAAAGGGGCTAATTGACTTGCCCATGGTCAAAGAGCTGGCATGTGTCAGCATAGGAAGTGAATTTGGGTTGTTTTTAATCCACAACCTGACCTCCATGGATGATGTCAAATTGCCTCTGATGACACAAGTATTTGCAGGAAAAATGAATCCTTCTTCATGTTTTTCCAGTAGTCTTGAAAAGTTATTTCCTTGTTATTTTTAAACTTTCTAAAGTCTCACAGAATAGAATTAAGGTGCTTTTTCTCTTTCCAAGTAAGAAAGGGAAATAAGCAACAAATATCTTAGTTACAGTTTAATTCAAAAATGCCAGAGCTGAACAGCAGACAATGTACCTAACCTTCAAAAATTAGACTTGGGAGCCAGAATAGAAGTTTGGCATTTAAACATCACCCTTGAATGCTACAGAAAATGGCAAGAACCCCAGCTTTATGTTTGTGTTCTCCCTTCCTGCCCTCTCTGCAGGATAATCCCATTCAGGCCAATATCTTTCATAAACCTCTCTGTTGAAAAAATAATAATAAAATGGTCCTGAATCTTTGCCATATGGTATCTTGTTTTGTTAACTTGTTTTATATCCTCTTGATTTATAAACTTGTTGAGGTTAGGGACTGTCTTCCTTTTTGACATCCACAAGTATCTGCCCTAGTGCTCTGTATGAATCTATGTTTTGACTGACTGAAGTATGTTGCGACTATAGTTGGATAATCATATCTGATTGGTGACAGAAGATCCACATTTTGATCCATTTCCAATCTTATGCTACTTGGCCTTGGAAGAGACTGAGAGTTATTTCATCTGCTGGGTCACTGAGACATAGAATTGGTTTTTGATCTGGTACTACTGTAATTACATCTATATATTCAGTAAAAGACAACTAAATAATTGTAACAGTAACTCTCATTTGAGCTATTCAACTGAGGCAGCTAGGTGTAGCAGTGGATAGAGAACTGGACCTGGAGTCAGAAAGACTCTAGATTCAAATCTGCCTCAGGTACTTAATAACTGAGTGACTTTGAGCAAGTCACTTTGCACCTGTCTGCTTCAGTTTCCTAGTCTGTAAAATGGGATAATGTATTACCAACCACATTAGCACATAGAGTGGGCTGCTAGTACAGGTTCTTTGATCTGTTTTTCTAGAGGAAAGACAGCTTTAAAGGGACTAACAATCTTACTTTAATCACAGAGAAGTAGAAAGAAGTGAGTATAGAAAATTCAAGCAGAAAAATTAGCACAGAGATTCAACACACAGGGCTCCAACTGTCTGAACAAAGTAATATGACCACCTACACAAACCACTGGACTGGAGGAGCACCAACATCTAAGTGGTTGTGAGGTTCTTAACAAACAGCTACTCAGAGTCCTATCCAAGGAATCAAAATATCCTTCTCATGAGTGAGCCCCCAAAACAAAATGCCAACCTCTCAGAATATATAACAAAGACTTGGCCCCTGATTGGCTCAGAGTCAGAAAGTACAAAACCTATGTGACTCAGAACAGCTGTGAATTATCAGGGTTCAAAGGAAATCAATCCTTCAGACGTTTACAATTTAGCCTGAGCCTTGGAAACTGAACTCCAAAAAGAACATAACAAAATACCCCCTTGTTTTTGCTTACAGGTGATAATAGTAACTACCCCTCAAGGTTGTGAAGATTAAATCAGATAATGTGGGGAAAATGCTTGGCACAAAGTAGGCACTTAATAAAGGTTTGTTCCTTTGTTGTCAAATCATAATCCATGTCCATAAACACATAAATTCCAGAGACCCAGCAATGTTTTGCCAAGACCATATAGATAAGCCCCAGATGAGCTGATGTTTCTTTAACCATACGTTAATACTTGGAGATGTAAGGCTTAATGAGAGGGAACATTCACCCTTTCTCCTATCCCATCATCAATGCAGTTCATAGTAGTCTCTCTGCACCTTAGAAGAAAATTTTTTGAGTTGTTGGCTATGAAAAAAATTTCCACCTGACAGTCTCAACTTTTTAAATGGATCCTTATAGGACAGAACAGATGCATAATCAATTTCCAGCCCTATCCTCAAGCTTTCCAAGTTGATAGGACCTACCAGAATTTGTGTCCCAATGGTATAGCTTCAAGGTCACCTTCATGGAACAAAGGGGCATTGAAATAGGATTTTAACATATATTAGATAGCACTTGGCATATAATTAACAGAGAATATTATGAGTATCAGTATAAACATTGACGTAGGACTCTTTGCAATATAGATTTTTTTCTATCTTCATAACATTTAAAATATTTTCATTGATATTACTGATACCTTCTGTTTTTACATTATCTTCATTACTAAATATGCATTTCCCTTTTCCTCTAAACTGGGTTCTATCCCATGTTACAAAAAAGAAAAAAAGAAATTCAATAAAATCAACTAACAAATTAATCACTGGTAAAGCATTCATGATCTTATTAATTTGTGTTCATTCCTTATATATCTTGGATATTGAATAATTATAACAGATATTTGATACATTTTCTCCCCTAGTGATGACTGCCATTCTTATTCAAGCTTCATTGATTTTATTTGGTTAAAAGTTTTTCAAATTCATGTAACTGAAATTATTTTATCTTTTCTGATGGTTTTCCTCCCTTATTTTTGCTAAGAATTTGATCTTTAGTCATAGCTGCAATATATATATATATATATATATATATATATATATATATATATATAAACATATATATGTATATGTATAGATATACATATGTATTTTCTAATTTTAATGATACAATATTAAATATTCAGGTTACAAATCCATTTCATGGTTTATACTATAACTTGTTGATTCTAAACAATTTCTGCCAAGGTATTTTCCTTTCACCACTGGAATTCTCATTAAATAGGGACATCCTCCTCAAGTAAATCAATGTTCTTTGATTATGGAACATGGGGTAATTGAGTTCAACTATTTCTTATTATTATTAATTTCCATTTTGGAAACTGGGTCTCCCTATGCTACTAATGATAGAAGTGTAGCTTGCTTCTCAAAAGCTAGAAATGTAGGAGCTACTCATAAGCCCAGTCCTAATACTGATGGACAGAGAAGCTTTGACCTGATCTATTTTTCTGGCTTGAGATGGTTTACTCCTTTTTAGATAGTCTGGCAACCCTCCCCTACCTGGGACTTACCATATTGGTGCTTGACTTAAATGTGGAAATTTGATAAGCTTATCTCTCCCAAAGCTCAAAACTCCTTAACTGAAGAGCTCTACCAGTCTAAGCTGCTCTAGAAATGAGTTACAGCTATAAACCATCATATGTGACCTTCTGATTTTTTTCCTCACTTAGTTTCTTTTACTGATTTACCAATACCAAATAGTTTTGATTAGTACTATTTTGTAAAAAAAAAAAAAAGTAGTCTGAAAGTGCTATTCCTTCAAATAAATTTTATTGTTAATTTATCAAGCTCTTGGTAGTTTGATTGGAAATTAATTTAGGTAATGTCATCATATTTATTACAATAGCATGACCCCAAAGTTCTTGACCTGAAATTCATTAATTATATGTGTGTATGTATATGTATATATGTACATATATTGTATATGTGTATACACACATATACATATATAATGTGTGCATGTATATGTTTATGTGTATGTTTGCATGTATATGTGGATATATGTGTATGTATATACGTCCAACATAATTGGCATATTTAAAAATTAATCTGAGGAGTTCATAGCTTTTACCAAAGTACACACAAAAAGGTTGAGAACCCCTGGTTTAGCCCAATGATAAGGAATGTATATGACTCCAATTATTTAAATAATTCTTATTTTTAAGGAATGTTTTGTTATTGAATTTAAATATGCTGAATATGTTATTAAATGAATTCCTAGATTATCTGTGCATTTGTACTTCCTTTGAATTGGATTTCTCTTTTTATTATTTCCATCTGGATTGTATAATTGCTATGTAGATGAGCGGTACATAGTAGAGAGGTAGATGACTGTAGACTAATTTCATATTCTCTTACTTTACTAAAATTGTTCATTTTCTTGGTTACTTTGCTGATTTTCTAGGGCTTTCTAAGTTAATCATATTGTCATCAGCAAATAGGAATAATTTTGTATCCTACTTTCTAATATTTATGCTTTTAATTTCCTTCTCTTTTATTATTACTATTTTTTTGAGACTGAGTTGCCCTATCTTACCCAGGCTGGGAAAGCAACAGCTTATTCATGGGCCCAATTCCACTGTTTATTGGAACAGAAGCTTTGACCTACTCTCATTCCAATCTGCTCCAATTTGTCCCTCCATAGGAAGCTTATCTAACCTATAAGTCAATTCCATTGAGCTCATTACATTGATATTGGATTTAATGTGAATATCCAGTGGTCATTAGATGACGGCAGCTTTCAAAACTCCTGAATTCAGTGATCCACCAGCCTCCTCCTCAGTAGCAAGGATTATAAGTGAATGACAATATGTGGAGCTTCTTTTATCATCACTATTAACATATCTTATATATTGTCAAGAAACATTGGAGAAAATAATCATTTTGACTTTAGATACATATTTTTATCATATAACAATGGATGCATCATGCCTCTATTTTGTTGATTTCTTAGCAAAAAAAAATGTACTTTCTTGAACACTTTTTCTGCCTTTATTCATGAAATTATGTAATCATGTAGATTAGGGATTTTTTATTTTTAACATATTAATTTATGAATTGTTTTTCTAATTTAGCAATTTTCATTGCTTGTATAAATCCAAGCTGCTCCTAAGGAATAGGTCTTCTTGGATATATTGCTGGATATCTTTTTTTCCTAGGATTTTATTTTAAAATTACATATCACTATTTGTTGGTGATTGTGGCTTGCCATTTCCTTTCTCTGCTTTACTCTTCCCTGGTTTAATTATTTGGAATATATTTGTCCTATAAAATGATATGCTCATTATCAATTTTTGAGAATAATTTTTGTACCATGGATATTAATTGCTTTCTAAAGCAATTTGATAGTTTGGTAAAAATCACCTGTAAATCTCTCTGGACAAGATGTTCACCCCCACCCCCAACTCCTGATTGTTTCTTTATTGTTAAATCAGTTTTTTAAAGATATAGTTGAGATCTCTCTTTTATGTTCTATTATTTTCAATATCTTATTAGTTCTATATTTCTTTTAAATTTTCAGTTTTTAAAATATAATATTGTATATACTGTGATTACAAATCCACATAGCCCACCTGTATCTCAACAGCCCCAGACCACCAGATCATGCATATTGCCAAACCACCCAAATCATTTTCAGTGTCCTCACTACTTCTGCAGTGGTCTCCCACAATCCTCTGCTTTCCTTTGGGAACCACAATCAAATCAGAATTGCCTCTCATTCCAGAAAAAAAAAATTGTGTCAGTTCATGGCCCTGTGATTCCATTCATTTTCCCTGTAACTTCCAAGATCAAATCACCTTTTGCCACTACTGCCATATATGTATTATCATTGTGGTTATGTGGTTTGTCCTTCATTCTCAAAGAGGACCATGACATTAGGGAGATGATGATATGATTTGCATTGGATTGGATTTGAGTGAGGGAGGGCTGTGCAAAGTCACTACCTAACTTTGAGTTGAGGCAACACCTGTTGAAGAAATAAGTCAAAGAATGGCCCCTTTAATTAAAAAAAATCAAACTGGGAGAAAAAGACCCTCAGGTTTGCTTAAAGAGAAACAATTACTATTTAAACTCACCTTGAGCTAGGAAGGACCAAAAAGTAACCTTTAGGTGGTGTTTGGGTAGTAACCAATTGTTGTCCAGTCAATGAGACTGAGTAAATTGGGTTTAAGGCATTGTCTTTGAGAAAGAAATCTAGCTAGTATGATATCCCATTTGGAGAAAAGAGGAGAGGGGAGGGGAAGGGAGGGGAGGGGAGGGTCCCATTTGGAGAAAAGAGGAGAGGGGAGGGAAGGAGAGAGGAGGGAAGGGGAGACAAAAGGAAGGGGAGAAGAGAGAAGAGGAAAGAGGAGGGGAAAGGAGAGGAAAAGGGAGGAGAGGAGGAGAGGGGAGGAGGGGAGGGGACAGTAGAGGAGAGGGGAGGAGAGGAGAGATATTATCACTGGCTATTAGAATGCAAGCTCTTTGAGGGCAAAATTTATCTCACTTTTGTATTTATAATCCTAGCACTAAGCACAATATTTAACAAATACTTTTTATTCATTCATATAATTCTTGATTCTTATCTTTGTATTTTCTGTCAGTACTGCAATCTTTTCATTTTCTAATCTATCTGCTTCTTTTCTAGTTTTCAAAATGTCACCTTGGACTTACATTGAGCTTTTATCTTTTCTAGGTTTTAAAAATGCATACTTAGTCCGGTAACATTTTCTTTCTTTTTTGATGGTATATATTTTAGAGATATAACTTTTCTTCTAATGATTGTTTTAGCTGTGTCCCAGATATTGTAACATATTGTTTTGATGGGGTGATAGGACCTAGATCCTTAATAGGACATTTTGGGGTTCCCAGCAACCCCAAACCAGACCAGTTTTGCAGTTATCATTCTCTCTCACATATCCATTATGCTTGATCTACTCATTTAAAATGTTCTTTTTTCTATTATGAACATGATAAATATCAACAAACATGAAAAAAAGAATAATGAATCTGTGTTCCATTCACTTTGGGACTTATTAAGTGTGTGTTAAATTTAACGTACTAGTGCCTTTACTGTTGTGTTTGGATATGTCCCCTTCTCAATTTTCTTCTCCTTTCTTCTATATATTGCCTGTCTTCTATATGTTGCCCTTTGCTTCTCTTCTGACAAATTTTTCTCCACTTAAGTAGTTTTGTCTTCTAAATATTTTTCTTTCAGAGCTTTTACTTCTTTGGAAACATTCTCTATCATGTATTCAAATTTCCTACTCTGCTATTTTTATTACTTATTTTGATTCTGTCTAAATGTCCTGATTTCTGATCAAAATTTATTGCTGATTTCTTCTTTTATGAACTTTTTTCATTTTGTACTATTAATGGAGTACCTGTGATCTCTTAGGAGCTTGTAATAATCTCTCTTCAGGTAATATTGGTTCATTTTCCTTCATATTACAAAACTTGTTTAATATGTTGTGACTTCTCCTTGAGGTTTTACTCATTCTTCCCTCTGTTTTGATCCAGGCTTTCTCTTTTAAAATTTGCCCTTTCCACATTTCTCTTGTATCCCCTGACACTTGCCTTTACATTCTTTTCTTATGCTTCTTTCCCTTTCACTACTGGACATATTTCTGAGACAGAGTTACTGATCTTCAACCTCTTAAGGTTGGGATATACGTTTGTCCATACCTGGATTTCTACCCTCTTTAAAATCTTGGGAAATAGAACTAATTGTACTTCAATTTCCAGTTCCCTTACCCTCAGATGTCAACAATCTTTCTCATCTTACCTGAAGCTCTGAGCGTACCTCAGATCTACCCATGCCCTCTGCATCCTTCCCAGGTCATGTTTCTCTCTTTCTTGTACTTGAATGGAGTCAGTGTCAGTCACTTCTTGGAAGAGGTTCAGGCCCAGTCATCTCTATGGGGAATTCCTAAAGGCAAATTCTTGTGACATAAGACTTCAAATTTGCTTGTACTCACTGAGCCTGGCCTGCAGAATGGACTGATAGTGGGAATGTTGTTTGGGAGCTCTGTTATTGAAGCTTTTTGATATAAAATTCTGAATTTTTAATTTGTACAGGATTTTGTTTTCTTCTATTGTAAAATTAAATATATAGGTTATCCCGAAAGTCTTAGTTTAAAATTAAACTTTCATAGTTTTAAACTATCAAGCTGTAAAGCTTAGGATATTCTGTAGATTTTAGACCTCATATATAATTCTGCTTTCTGAATTTTTGGCTTGCTAAAGGTTAGGAAAAAGCAACTCTTTGACATTTTTTCAAGTCACATGATCTCTCATTTTTAATACAATATATATAACGTTCAGGAATCAAATCAAAGTCTCATAGTTATCATCTATTGTCTTAGTTTGTGAAAACTAGGGAATTAAAAAGTTTTAGAGATCTTCCAGCCAAACTCTCTCATTTTCAGATGAGAAAACCAAGCTGCAAATAGGTAAAGTAATTTTTTAAAGTCACTTAGCAAAAGAGCTCTAGAGACAATATTAGAATTCATATTGCCTGGTTCCTAGGTCAAGGTTTATTTCAATATATCATACAACTCTCGGAGAATCTCAGCCTATAAACTTGGCAGTTCTTTGGAATAGTAATTATGTTCTCTGAGATTTTGTTAGAGTAGCTTATCTTAGCAACAGTGCCAAGTACTCTAACTAGCTGACTCATTAATGAACCTTTAAGTTACTTAAAAGAAATATAAAATGGTAGACTTTCCATTATACTTTTTTTTGAAAGTTGACACTAGTCTCTCAGACTATTAATCATTTGCTCTAACTCATCTGGAATTAATACAAGTGCTTCTCCTTTCTGGAGAACTCAACCTAATTTCTCAGTGAGCTATGGATGACCTCAAAAATACTAATACCTACACTTATTCAGGGTAGGCCTTCACATTCTTTGTAGTGATCCATATTACCTGGAAAAGATTCAAAAACAGAATTAGGTCTCTGGAGACACAGATAATGATAGCACTTATTTTGTTAAGTCAAAGCAAATATTCATAATAACTAAATTTCAAGTATAGTATTTTAATTTCCCAGGCCAGGTTTTTAATCAATGCTAGTATCAACAAAGCAGGAGTTGAGTGACATGTTCAAAGATTCCTTAGCACTGTAACTTCCTTATTTTAACTGGTCTGGTATGACCCACCTCAGGCACTGTTAGGCCTTGAAGGCACAGCAGCAATAGCATCTTCTGGATGATGGCGTTCCCATTTTGCTTGTATTAATACAATACATACAATTAATTACTACAATATACACTGTGAAATATGAGTGAAAGTTTGCTTTTCAGACACTGAATAAGCAGAAAAAGCATTCCAAATAGCCCCTCAAATACATTAATGATGAAGTCCTAAAACAGAATACGACAATCAAATTCACTTTGATCATACCTGGGAAAGCAGCACTCAGGCCCAGCTTCTGTGGCTACGTACGGAAACGCACATAAGTTTTCTCCTTGAAAAGATGTACTAAAAATGAAGATTTTGATCAAAAGTGATACTAGACACTGTCTAAATGAACATCCATAAGAGTTCATTTTGTGGGGGAAATATCAAAGCACCATCACACAAAGACATAGGCATAGAACAAGCATGGCCAGCCTACTATGACAGGATCCCTAAGGTTGTCTGCTGAGTAAAGTAGGCTGCAGCTTCTTCAGATAATCCTCAGATATGGGGTTAATTTGTAACTTCTCACTCTCTAGAAACACTCCTTCTTCCTGTTCAGAACCAAATGTTAAAATTCATCCTATTTCAATTAAAAACTTGACAGTTTAATGACTAAAATTGTCATGATAACAGCAGTCGCAACACCGGTAACGGGAATCACAACAAATCTCAATCTTTGCCTCTGAAGACAAAGTCTGCTCTCTTTGATCTCCCCTCTGTACCTCCAGAGATACAGGAGTTAAGATAAGAAAGTTGGCATGCTTAAAATAAAAATGTTCCCTAAACACACACACACACATACACACACACACAGACACACTTTGCTGTTCAGTTGTGTCAGTCAGGTCTGCCTCTTTATGACCCCATTTCAGGTCTTCTTGATAAAGATACTGGAGTGTTTTGCCATTTCCTTCTCCAGTTCATTCTATAAATGAGGAAATTGCGGCAAACAGGGTTAAGTGACTTGCCCAAGGTCACCCAATTAGTAGGCCATATTTGAGCCCAGGAAGATGAGTCTTTCTGACTCCAGGTCTGGCACTCTATCCATTGTACCCCCTAGATGCCCACATATGCCACAGGGTCCCATATTAGGAAAACAGGTGACCACCAACTGGGATATAATCAGTTTGACTCAGGAATGAAATGATTCCCCATATGGTCAAATGGCATGCTGATAGAAATTTAACAATCAGCTCTCCAAAAATAAAATGATGACTGACACATTTTTTAATTTAATGTATATCACATTTCTCAATAAGTTTCTTATTTCTAGAAATCAACAGAGCAATAAATTAAACCCTGATTAATCTTTGCTCATATTGATAATTTAACAATAAACTCTCCTGAGTTGACCCAACACACCCCTGCCCTGTAGGGTTGGCCTTTTTCTTAGTTCAACAGAGTTGCAGAAAGTTTTGTGCACATTCGTCTCTCTGGCTGCTCCCAACTCTAACAGTCTCCCTGGTTTCACATTGTGGCCATTGCACAAAGGAGGAGAGGACCATGCTTAGTATCTGTAAGCTGAAGGCAGAAGGGATATCAGCAGTAATTTCCTTATTCTTTTAATTCAACCAACCTTTCCAGTTTAAATTTGCAGTCAGATGTTCCAGTGACCTGCTCCACTACCTCCTCAAGTCAGTCTCTCTAATTAGAATTTGTGTTAAGCCACCAGCCCCAACTGCCCTTCGCCCAGTTAAAGGCTAACGCAGGGCCATTGGAAAGTGCAGCCCAAACACCTTAGGACCACATCTGAACTGCACATATGCTCCATGTACATTCCAGAATGTCTCCTCATCACTGTTTGAAAAGATATTTAGGCACACTCTGGTAAGCCTTGTCTTCTAGTTGTAATAATATCCCCAATTTTGATACTGGCAGAGGGAAAACAATTGCTTTCTCTCTTCCCACCCCACCATCTGTTTGGATTTGCCAACTTCCTCCATGGTTGAGGAAACAGCTCTTGGATTGTGAAGAGGGTATGAAATGCCTCTGGACTAGACTGTAGTCTCTTACTGAAATGAGTTTGACCTAATGTCAGCATCATTCTGTCAGCCTTCAGTTTGGAAACGAGGATAGAGCTCTGTTTTTACTGAAATTCACCTTTAATAACAATAGCGAACATTCACATAGTGTTTAGCATGTGCCAGGCATTGAGCTAAGTTCTTTGTAAATATTGTCTCCTTTGACCTCACAACACCCCAGGGAGGTAGGTGTTACTATTACCCCCATTTTATAGATGAGGAAACTGAAGCAGACATAGATTAAGTAATTTGCATGGAGTCAGACAACTTGGAAATGTCTAAGGCTGAATTTGACTCAAGTCTTCCTGACTTTAAGCCCAGTGCTCTATCCACCAGGCTATCCATTCTAAATGATAAGCCATGATCAATTTTGTAAAGTGTTGCTTTTTGAACATGTGTCACAGTATTTGGGGTAATGGTAATCTTTGAATATATTAATTATGGTAGACCCGAGCCCTCACACGAAGACTTTCGGTATTGACTAATGATAGCCCCAACATACTGCTCAGTATTCTTTACATGGGCTGAGGAGCCCATTAAGATCCGCACCACACGGATTTTATTGAGACTCGTTCATACAAATAATTGTAGGAAGACATTTCAAAAAATTGTCCTTAAGTTCCCCCAGAAAACTTTCCAGAACTGGGTATATAGACAAATGTGTCCCATGTATCTTAGATGAGTTGCTAAGGACAGTAAATTTTAAATGGAGATAGTGGCTATCCCATGGGATATGTGTAGTAATAGGCTTGGGGCCTGGACTCTTCCAGTAACCCATCAGCTCTGGTTAGGGCACTTCCCATAGAAAGCTGAACCTGTAGTCTGGCCACGTCCTTGGTCACACATGTATATTGTTAAGTACTTGGCATTTTGGGACCACACAGCAAATCCACAGTCCCTATTTATGCAATAGAGGGCAATTCCAAAGTTGCATCAGAGGCAATTAGAAAAATGTAAAGGAAAACATCCTCTACATTTGTGTGGGTTGCCAGAAATCCTTTGGTGTGCAGCCCACAAGCCTGACACAATGTATGCTTCTTTGAGCAAATACAAGTTTTTGTAAACATGAGAGCCCAAAAGCAGGGAAAGAATATTAATCTACATATTGGCCACCTAGTCCTAATAGAGATAACTCCTAGAAGCCAAGCCCAAGAAAAGAAGGATATGAGCTACCATGGAACATCCCTTAAAGGGAAGTACACTTCCAATGCCCCCGCTTCAGTGTTACACATGGTGGCCCCATACACATGTTATATGCCTACCTATGCACCTCTCTTCTTCCATCTATAAAGCTCCCTATATAAGATAGGACAAAGATTTCTATTAAAGCTTTTTAAATGAGGTAGTTAGATGGCACAGTGCATTAAGTGCCAGGTCTGAAGTCAGGATGATTCATCTTTCTGAGTTGAAATTTGGCCTCAGACATTTACTAGTTCTGTGACCCTGGGCAAATCATTTAACCCAGATGTGCCTCAGTTTCTTCATCTGTAAAAATGAGTGGGAGAAGGAAATGGCAAACCACTGTAGTATCTTGGGCAAGAAAATCTCAAATGGGGACACAAAGTATCAGATGCAACTGAAAAATGACTGAAACAGAACTTGTTTTTTTACAAAAAGAAACTCTTATAAAGATATGGATGGTCATACAGATGAAAAGCTCAGCTCTAAGAAAAGCAAATGCCTTGCATGAGCTGACGCAAAGCAAAGTGTACAGGTCCAAAGTAACAGTACTACCGTAAGATGATCAGCTGTGAATGACTTAGGGATTCTCAATCACACAATGACCCAAGACAACTCTGAAGGGCTTATGATGAAAAATGCTATCCATCCGCAGGCAGAGAAGTGATAGGATCTGAAGAGAGAATGAAACATACATTTTTAACTTTATTTTTCTTGAGAAACTTTTTTTTTGGTCTATGCTTTCTTTCACAACATGACTAATATATCTTGCAATACTATGCATGTATAACCTATATTGAATTGCTTGCCTTCTCAATGAGGGGAGTAGGGAAGGAGAGAATTGGGAATTCAAAGTTTTAAAAAGAAATGTTTAAAAAAATGCTTTACATGTAACTGGGGGAAAATAAAATACTAAAAATATTTTTAGAAAGAAAAAAAAGCAAGTAAGGGTACCAGGCTCTCAGTCAATAAATCTTTATTAAGCACTTACTATATACCAGTCACTATGCTTGGCATAAAAAAAAGCAAAATACAATCCCTTCCCTAATGGAAAACAACACGTAAACAACTATGTACCAACAAGTTATATACAGGATAAATAGGAAATAACAACAGAAGGAAGACAGTAGCATGAAGGAGGACAGGGAAGGCTTCCTGTAGAAAGTTAGGTTTTATCTGGGGACTGGAGGAAGCTGGGAAGTCAGGAGGCAGGGATAAGGGTTGGGGGCAGGGATTTCAGGCTTGAGGGGCAGCCAGTGAAAACACCCAGAGTTGGGACACAGGGTGTCTTGTACAAGGAACAGCAAGCAAGGAGGCTATGTCAATGGAAAAAGAACATGTAGTGGGAATGGAGGATGGAAGAAGACTAGAAACAGTCATTTATGTGGATTTTATATTTAATTCTTGAAAGGACAGAGAGCCATTGAAGCCTGTTGAGCATGAGGAAATTTCTTGGCTGTTAGAGCCTTTGATGCTGATGAGCCTTCCTTGACTGGAATTCAATACAATATTGTATTATGAGAGAGTTACGGAAATGGGGAATCCTAGAATGTTAGAGTTTAATGGGACCTTAGAGATTTGTTTCCCGGATGACAATGTTGAAACCTATGCAGGCAGAGTCAGGGCAAAATTCTGAGACTATCATTAATATGTATCAAAATATTTATTAGCAACACTTTTGTGATAGCAAAGGTTTGCAACAAAGTAGATGCTTATCATTTGAGGAATTGCTAAACAAATTGTAGTGCCTCAATGTAATGGAACATTATTACTGTAAGAAATTACAAACATGATAAATATAGAGAAGCATAGAAAAAGTTATATGAACTGATGTATAATGAAGCCAAGGCTTCCCTCCCAAAACCAATATGCACAATGACCATATATTGTTCAACTCTCACTCACATCTTCTTATAATTCCTCCACATTGAGTCCTTCCAGCATGTAAGGGGGTGTCCTTTAGAGCTCTTTACACTGCAGGGACTCCAGTAGAGCACTTGTTTCTTTCTTTTGCACCATGACATCTCCCTTTATTTTAGTAATACATCTCTCTGATAATGTACCACTATTCTTGTGCTTTATGGTTACTATATCCTTTTCATATGATTATGTTGTCTGTGGAAGCAGTGCATTTCAGATTTTTGTCTTTTACCCCATTTTCTCCCCTAGTCTCTTTTTCTTTCAGCGATATTTGTCAGTGAAACAGCTGTATCTAAATTGATTGAGAGTGTTCAGTTATAGCAAAGATCTGATTTAGGTGAGGGGAGATGGAATAAAGCTTTAATGAGGATTTCTGACTTTGATGCTTAACCCAGTACTGCTTCAGATTCCCTAATACGTTCTCATGACAGCATGGGTTGTTTATCACGTTCAATTTGGAATGGATTCTTCATAGACTTTCCTTGTTTTAAATCATACAAGCTGGAATAAAGGTTTTCCTAGGACATACGCTGATATATTGGAATAATCCTTCCAAAATGTTGTTGTCAACATCTTTTCTTCCCATAAGTCTAGACAGACTAATTCCAAAGAACAAGTTTGACATCATTCCACAGATTTTGTGCTTAAGCAAATACTTGAACTTTCTGAAAGGAGTAATCATCTCCAACTTCCTCCTCTTCCTCATGGCTACATCTAAGATGAAAAAAAATGGTTGGGTCAGTTCATCTTCATTCTTACTCTCTTCCCTTGGTTTCAGTAGATATTTCTTTCCGGGTGCTCTTCCTACCCATCTAACAGCTTTTTCCTTTTTATTTGTCCTCTTAAATGTCAACAACCCAAAATGCTGCCCTTAACTCTCTTCTCTCCTCTCACTACAGCTTTTCCTCGATGATCTCCTCTACTTCCATGGGTTCAGTTATTATCTTTATATAAACAACTGCCAAATCTCTATATTACCTGAGGTCCTGTGCAACATCTTCCAACACACATTATTTATCACTTGAATGTGTTATCACCTTAATTTAACTTAACCAAAACTGAACTCATTTGGTTAAACCCACCTCTCCCCCTAATTTCTTGTTTCTGCTAATGATACTACCATGTTGCCAGTTCTGTTTTCTTTTCTCTTTTCCCCATTAAATTGTATTTTTACTTTCACACAAAGATTGACGTCTCCCCCTCACTTCTCTCCTCCCCACCCACATTGAGAAAGGGAGAAAAAGAAAACTCCTGTTACAAACAGTCATGTAAAACATACATACACACATATACATGTTTGCAATGAGTTTTATTTTTCTTGGGTTCTCAATGGGAGGGGAGGAGTGGAGGGAGAAGATGGATCTTGGGTGATTAAAATAATATTTATATATGCATATGTATATTTCTGCCTGCTTGCAGAATTTTTATTACCTATAATTAATAGGTAATTGTGTGTGTTCTATTGAACATTAGCTTACTGGTTTGTTTTTACTATACATACACACACTTAAAATTATTACCTATGATGTATAGGTAAGAAAAAATACTGTAAGCAGCAAGAAAGACTTTTATGTACATGCACATGCCCACGCACACGCACACACACACGCGCACGTACACATGCGCACACACACACACACACACACACTTCTTAATTACCCAAGATCCACCTTCTCACTCCACATCCCCTCCATCTCATTGAGAATGTAAGAAAAATAAAACCCACTACAAACACATAGTCAATTGAAACAAATTTCCATGTTGACCATGTTCTAAAAAAATATTTTTCTTGTTCTGCATTCTGTTTCTTTCCCCTCTCTATCAGGAGGTACACAACATCTTTTATCATTAGTTGTCTGGAAATTTTGTTGGTTATTATAGCAATGAGTTCAGCACAATAGTATTTCAACACATTTATATACCATGACATTCATCCATGCCTCAATTTATGACACCCTCATCAGATTCCCATTCTTTTCTATCCCTAAAATGTTTTTGTAAATCCTTAGAATTTATTTTGTTTAGTACTAATCAATCCCTTAATCTCCTATACCTCTAATTCCTTCTTTCCCCTTCTCCCTTTTTCTTCCTGTTTCCCAGTAGAGCAAAAATGCATTTCCATATGACCTGCTTAAATCTCCTGGATTTGGGATCACAGAGGCAGCTTGTATCTGAATAAGCATGAACATTTCTTTAGTAAATGAAACATAGTTCCCACAAAATAAACACATCATGAACTTTACATTTGCCAAGTACCTAACATGGCAACTCATTACCAGGGTGGCCATACAGCTTTAAACAAACACAAAGGTACAGGCCTAACATAACATCATTCTTTGAGGAGAGAGCAACAATCCTCCTTCCTCAATCCCAAACAGAAATGTCTAAGCATAGTTCTTTTGGGAGTGTGTCCTCCCCACCCTGAACTCCCAGATGTAGGCTCTAATGAGCCCTGCTTCCAAGTCCTGAGGGGTGGTTGGACAGTAAAATCATCAGGGTGGAGTCCTTGGAGGCTACAGGATACTTCCTCCCACCCACCACAGGCAACTGCACCTGGGTTGCAAACTGTCTGAGGAGAGCACTGCAAAAAAGTACACTCAGTGCCTTGTAGTGCAGTCCCAATCTTGCCCCAGGGCTGAACTCTGAGCTCTTGGGTTCCTCCTCCTCCAGCAGAAGCCAGCCACTCCAAGCTCCCTCTTGGGTCTGCATGCTGGCAGTTCTCTCCCTTTCTTCTCACCTCACCAAGGTCAGAGAACACAGGCTGTTCTCTACTTCTGCTGGGTCTGTATGAAAAGTTTTCCACTCAGGTACCAGGGCTCCATTCCAAAATCTTGCTGTTCTGGTCTGGTTTTTGAATACAACACACTTTCAGGGCCTTCACTCCTCTAGCACAGTCCAGAGCCAGGCTAACCCACTTGAGCCCTGACTCTGGCCACCCCCATCTCACAGGACTCCACAGAACCATAGCTATCACAACTGGAAAACAATAGACAATTATCCTAGTCCCCATACTTTCCTTTTAATTTATGCAGGTCCCATCCTCATCGCCACAATGTATCAGTAAGCACCCCAACATACACAAGGGGGACTACTATCACAGGTTCTTAGATCTGCATTCATAAAAGGAAAGGCAACTTTTGAGGGGTTAACAGTCACTTTAATCAAGCCCCTGTGTCATTCCTTTAACCAACCACATATATTATTCACCTAGTTCAGGGGAGTCAGCACCCTGAACTTCAAAGAAAATACAGGGAAATCAAAGATCAACAGACATAACTTTTTCTGTCTGAATTCAACAGACAGGTCCAACTGTCTGACCATAGTTACCAGAGAGGTGAGCACAGACATCTGGGTTTTCCAAGTCAGGGGGCTCCTTAGCATCTTCCCAGAGTCCTCTTCTGGCCAAACAAACACTTCCAAAAAATAAGCCTCAAGATAAAACCTCAACTCAGAGTATTTATACCTTTGTAAGAGACAGAGGGCCTCACTGTTCCTTGAGGGCTATTGCCTCATTAACAAAAGGCTTGGACCTTCCCACAAATCTTCCCTAACCAAACTTCCCTTAATGGGCAGGCCCATTAATGGATAGGGAAGATCATTAATCACATTAAAATAATTAGCAATGCAAATATATATGCTGTTTCTAGTTAAAGAACATTTGTTTCTGTATTTTACTCCTAGTAAAGACTCTTGATTGATAAAGGCAGATTCAATCAGAGGCATTTGATCATACTAAAACAAAAACATCAAAAGATCCTATTTTGCTTGTCATCACAATTCTATACACACACACACACACACACACACGCACACACGTATTCCTTCTTCTGAACAGTTCAGATGAGAGTGAATTTCAAGTGTTAGCCATTCCCCTCCAACCTCTCCTCCTTGTTTGTACATAAATCTACTTCCACATCCTGATTATGTGAGATCATTTCCCCTAATTTTCCTTCTCTTTCCCTTCCCCTGCAATACGTTTCTCTTTCTGTTATTTGTTAAGATCATCAAGACCTAACAGACCCATTCCCAGGCCTTGTTAAATTGGATTCCCTCTATGAACTTTGATGGTAACAGTAATCAGAAGATACACTTACCTCATTTTCTCATATTTGAGTCTTTCCTTATTTAGTCGTTTATCTTTGTTCATTCGTACTCTTCATTTTTGTGTTTGGCCTTCAGGATTTCTCCACAGTTTTGTTTTCTTTTCATTGGGGATACTTTACAATGCCTTATTTCAATAAAGCTACATATTTTTCCTTGGAGCATTCAGTATACTCAGTTTTTCTAGTTAAATTATTCTTGAATGCAAGCCCATATCCTTTACTTTCTGAAATAGTATATTCTAAGTTCTCCTTTTCTTTATATCTGTGGCTGTGTGATCCTGACTGTAGCTCCTTGGTTCTTGATTTCTTTCTTTCTGGCTGCTTTCAGTATTTTTTCTTTGACATAGAAGTTCTGAATTTTGACTGATATTTCTAGGAGTTTTTGTTTCAGTGTTTCTTTCAAGAGATGACCAATAGATTTCCACTATTTATTTATTTCCACTATTTCCACTTTGCTCTCTGGTTCCAAGAAATCTGGGTAATCTTTATAAAATAGATTATCTATATTTTTTTTTTTGGTCATGGCTTTCAAGTAGTCCAAAGATTCTTAAATTTTTTTCTCCTTTATCTGTTTTGCAGGTCAATTGTTTTTGTTAAAAAATACCTTACATTTTCTTGTATATTTTTGTCCTTTAACTTTGTTTCAATATTCCCTATTGCATTATAGAATAATTTGTCTTTCTTTGCTCCATTCAAATTTTGAGGGAATTTGATGCTTTCAGAAAGTTTTGTAACTTACGTCAAGCTGTAAATAAGTTTTACATAGCTCTCATTGATTTTCCTTTTTTCCCCTCAGAGTTCTCATTTCATTTATAAAATATTTTAAGCTCATTTTTAGACTCTTGCTTCATCTCTTTCAGGAATTATAATTGAATATGTGCCCAAATTAAATTTTTCTTTGTGGCATTGCCTGTAGATGTTTTGGTAATTTTGTAATTCTGCATTTGTATGTTGAATATCAATTGGGCAGCTAGGTGGTGCAATGGATAGAGCACCAGGGCAGGAGTCAGGAGGACCTGAGTTCAAATCTCACCTCAAACACTTGACACTCGCTAGCTGTGTGACCTTGGGCAAGTCACTTAACTCCAATTGTCTCATCCTGGGTCATCTCCAGTCATCCTGATGAATATTGGGTCACTGGATTCAGATGGCTCTGGAGGAGAAGTGAGGCTGGTGACCTGCACAGCTCTCCCTCACTCACTCAAAACAAAGTGAAGTGCAAGTCACATCACCATTTCTCTGATGGCATGGTCTTCTTTAGCAACGAAGGACGAACATACATTGAGTATCAGTGCCCCCAAAGTAGTTCATTGTGGTGGAGGTTTTTTGTTTATTTGCCCACTCATCTAACCTACTTTCTGACTTTGGGCTTGATATTAGAACTAGATTCTATCACACATTCTGTAGAGAAGCTCTGGAACTATTTTCTTGCTGCTTTTTTGTGGTGTGAAGTGTTGTATTACTCTAGGATCTGGGACAGGCTGGGGACTTAAAAGCTTTCAGTGTTCTCTAAGTGGTCTGATTTCTCCTTATTCTGAGCTCTGAAAATTCCTGACATGAGTTTGGATTTGTACCAAAGTAGATACTGCTGGACTCCAGCCCTATTAGCCAATGGGAAAGCTCTGTTGGCTCAGCAGTCAAACTGTAGACTTCCCTTTGGTCTGGGATTCTGGCCTTAGTTATTCTTCTATGGGCTGTGCAAGACACTGGAGTTAGAATTCTGCTTTCACCCGGGATCTGAGTCATGTCACTGCTGCTGTTGGCTTCTGAATGTGCTCCTTTCTCAGTACACCATCCAGGACCTCCCCACCTAGAATGACATTGCCTTGTGCATGTCCCTTTCTTAGTCTACCTTGGATTTGTGACCCAGAACCAGATAGTTGGTGACAAAACTGCCAATTCACACCTATGCCTATTGAAGGGCCTTGGTGAGAATCTGAGGGTGATCCAGTAGGTATCTTGGAACTCTTTTTAACTTGGTACGCTGCTTCTTTTTGGGCACAAAAGTGCTCCCTGTAGCATAATCTTAATATACCCATTGTCTGTCTCCAGAACTCTCTGTCTGCCTCCCCATGCTTAATTTGCTATATAAAGGCCTCTCTGTGACCTTTTTTTTCCCGGATTTCCCCATTAGCATTTGATCTGGTGCATTTTCTGGGTCTGGTGGAGGAATTCGTAGACCAGAGTTTACCATGCCACTGCCTTTCATTCTGCCATATTGACTCTAATGCCTCCAGTTGTTTTCCCTGTAGGAAGCCAGAGTATTGGCCATCCTCCTGTCCTTTCCCTTCATTCTAATTTAAGTAGACCCATAAACCCTCCCCTCCTCATAAGGTAGCACAATTTGACTCCGCTTGAATTCTGTCCTCTCTGAGGCAAACCCCCATCAGTTCTGTTCTATGACTCAGCCAGATTCAGACCCTTCATTTTACAGATGAAGAAAATGAGGCATAGAGAATGGAAATGATTTATCCAAAGTTCCATGTCTATTGAGTGGAATGGCTTGGACCTGAAATAGATCTTCTGACTCCTAGTCTATTATCTCACCCAGAATAATGTGTAAATACAGAAAGGTATGAAAGAGGGATTCTTACCTGGGGTCTGTGAACTTAAATATATACACATATACACATGCATACATAGACATGTCTATGCAAGTATGTATGTATATACATACATATATGTGTATATATATATATATATGTGTACATATTTATGAAATATATTTGATTTGTTTCAATAACTTTGCTTCCTTTGTAGCCTTATGTATCTTATGCATTTAAAAATTTTATTCTAAGAAGGGGGTCCTGGGCCTCATCAAAATGCCAAAAGGGTTCACAATACAAAAAAAAGCCTAGGAACCCCTGCTTTAAAAGCTTAAATTACTTTATACACCAGAAGGTAGCAAGTATTGGAAATTTGTTGTAAGGAGACAGAGCTGGTTAATCCAGTAACTCAGAATTAACTGAAGAAGAGGTATGAATTGGATGGTCATTTAACACAAGGACAGGAGGCTTTAGTGAGTGAACTCATTGAAGCAATCATCTGCAATTGAAGAAATAGTATAGGAGTTTAATTTATTGCCAGGAGAAATTGCTGCTCCTGAGCTTCTTGGGGAGAAGGCTTGTTCTCCACGAAGACAGCTCTAGAATTTGTTGAAAAGCTTAAGCCTGAAGCACATATAGGATAAACATAACTTGGCTGCTGTCCAAGATTACAGCTTCAGTCCTGAAATCAGCTGATGGATGAACATGCTCAAAATATTTATTTTTTTGGGGTCTATGTAAACTAAATGTAGAGAAAGTGAAATCAGTTCCCTTCTCAAGAGGGTCTATTCTACCACCATTCAGAGACTGAAATAATCCCTCTGGCTCACCTGTGGAGCAGTCAAAGGAAACTGACTGGGTCCAGTAGCTTAGCATTTCCCTTTTAAACAAGAAAAAGGGAAAAAGACATCTAATAATCCAGTTCATCCTTCCTGCCAGAATGAAAATTTTATTGACCCGGTTTTTCATGCTGGTCCACACAGGTGGCGCAGCAAGAGACTTTTTGTGGCTCTCACAAGCACCTCCTATGATTCAATAAATATGTTGTCACTTTGTCATTCACTAGGTATTTGAGTATTCCCGAACAATATCCTGGGGAGCAGACTGCATTGACATAGATATTAAGACATACATGTAAGCCTCAGTATACCTGAAGGTATAGCACAGTATAATGAAAAAAGTAATGGATTAGAATTTGAAGACCTGGGATCAAGTACTAGATCTGTGTGAACTTGAGCAAATTATTTTTTCTCTTTATTTGTCAATTGAATTCCCTGTATATTCATTTGTCAAATGAATATAGAAATATATCTCCTTAACTCAAAGACTTGCTGTATGTATAACAAGAACTACATGTCCTTCCCTTTTTAAGGTGCTTGAGTGTTAATTTTCTCTTTCCTCCTTGCCCTAGGAGGAATCTTTTGGGAAATAGTAAATTTGAATAATGTCTCTCAGCTACCCAGGGAGAATTGTTATGAATTGAGAGACAACTGGAGGGAAGCTGTAAGATCTAGGGCAGTGAATGTCAGGGACCGGAAATTGGTGATATCTGCTAACTGTAACTGGAAGTGAAAGATGCAGGAAAAAGCAATGCTTTAACAGAAGTTCTGGTATGACAAGAGTGAAAATATTAGATTAAAACTTGCTCTCTACTTTTACCTCAAAAACATTAAGAAATGTACTAAATGGAATAAGAGATTGACAAAAGAAATTCCCATAAGCTAATCTATGCAAAAATTAATACACACACACAACACATCAAAGGCTATGATATTAGCCCCACATGGCTATATAGAAGATGTATTAGAAAGTAGACAGGTCAGGAGTCCAGTTAGGAGGATGTTAACATAGTTCATGATCCTCTCTCCTTGAACCCTGCATTTTATCTCCTAAAGAGGACTAACTGTGCCTAGATGTATCCTTTCTCCATGATCAGTGCTCCAAGTTCTGCATAAGAACATAAATTTAGAACTGGAAGCTGCCTTAAAGCCTCTGAAATGATTTTCACTGTCTTTTTTCTAACAGTTGTGATATTGGATTGTGATATTGGGCCTAAAGATGATATTTTTATTGTTCTTATTGTTTATTGTCTTATTGTTCAACTTTCTCATTTTATAGATGAAGAAACAGTCTCAGAATATTTAAATGACTTAATCAAAGTTACCAAGCTAGGAAAGGCTAGAGCTAGAATTTGAACCTGAGTACCTCTGACTCCGGGACACTAAAAGGTTCAGAGATTCAGCACTGGGTTTGGAGTCAGGGAGACCTGAGTTAAAATCTAGCTTCAGACACTTATTAGTTGCAGGACCCTGAGCAAGTCATTTAACCTCTGTTTGCCTTGGGGGAAGGTAGGTGATTCAGAGGAACTTCAGTGCTGAACCTAGAGTAGGGAAAACCTGATTTCAAATCTGACCTCAGACACTTACTAGGTGTGTGACCCTGGGTAAGTCATTTAACCTCTGTTTACTTTAATCCCTTGGAAAAGGAAATGGCAAATTAGCCCAATATCTTTATCAAGACCATGAACAATATTGGCATGCTGTGGTGCATGGGGTCATGAAGAGTTGAATACAACTAAAAGAGTGAGCAGCCTCTGACTCAGTGATACTTCATATCCCTAGCATATACCATACCACCAACTCTGGCTATTGAACTGAAAACAGTTTTATACCAGTTGTAAGAAGAATGGAAAATCACTAAGAATCTTCAATTAGTCACTCCAAGCTGAGTTTCCCTTGACAACAAACAGTTCAACCAGTCTTCCATCCTCAGCAAAGGAGAGTTCAGAGGTTAATCTCTGTCAGCAATAAATAGCTACAACAGAAAGACTGGAAAAGTGATCAAAGGAAAACTTCTAACAGCATTGAAATACTGTGGCTCATATAGATAATCACAGAATAAAACTCCACAAAATAATAAGTATGTATTAACTACAGAAAAAATGTAAAATGGCCACAAACAAGATCTCTAAGTATAGCTGTAAAGTCTAATAAAAGAACTGAAGGAAGAAATAAATAATGAAATCAACAGTTTAGAGGAAGCTCAGCCAAGCAACGGCTATCCTGAAAATTAAGAGCAGAGAAATAACATGTATAATACATATAATACATAATCATTGTCTTCGATGATACAATAAGAAATAAGGCAAAATAAAAAGGCAGTGACATTTTAAGAATGGTGAAATATCTGTAATAAAAAACCAATTGACTTGAAAAATAGGACACAGAGAACAAAGAATTTTTGAGTTCCTAGAAAGCATGATACAGCTCCTCCATTCTCAAAAGATCATTTTTCACGAGTCATTTTTCAAGGAAACAAAAGAAAATTGCTCAGAAGTACTGGAATTAGGAGTCAAAATGAACTTTGATTAAATCCATAGGTCTCCACAAGTGAGAAACTCCAGATATAACACATGTAAAAATGTGGCTTCCAAAGTATAGAACTTCCAGATCAAGGGAAGAAACAATGCAAGCAAAAAGATTGAGAGATTACAAACAATGGGAATTCCAGTCAGAATCATACAGAACCATATATCAACTGTGACAAAGGCAATAATAGATGGGAATATGATGTAGTTAGAATATTTTATACTGGAAAGTTGATCATAATTCTATTGGAAAGAAGTGGACTTTTAATCAAATTAGTTTTAAACACTCCTCTTGAAGTTAGGGCTTATAAAAGTCTTTGAAGGGATAAAATAAACTTCAGAAAAGTAAACAATTTTGAAGTACTTGTCATCCCAAATCCACAATCATTTCCCCTACTCTGATACTGATAACACCTTATTTTCTGTATCCCACATTTGACACATTTCATGTCACATTTTACAATAGTGTTAGTTTTTAAATTCATATTATGTTCTGTTGCCCTAACTAAATTGTTGGATTCTGTGGAACAGACATCAGATCTTCAACAGCTAACAGTACTTTACATCTAGCAAGCATTCGATTCATGTTCAACGATTGCTTCATTGGATCTATTGTGGTGATATCAAGAGTCACCAAATCTTCAGTTGCTTCAGAATCAGCAATATGTCTTGTGGTATGACCCAGAAGCATACAAAGGCCCTACATGTTGAAGCTTCTAAAAAACCTTACCATGCAGGCCATATGTCAGTGAGTTTGGGTTTATTATCTGCAGTTTATTTATCTGAAAGCCTCTGAAATGATTTTCACTGTCTTTTTTCTAACAGTTGTGATATTGGACCTAAAGATGATATTTTTATTCTATCACAATTTTGTAGATTTGGATGTCCCATTTACAGACTTTCTAAGCCAATAGTACTCAGTCTTCCAACGTTCAGACTTTTGCATTGAGGCTAATGGGCAAATTGAATTTGTCTTACTTATTTGGCACAACCCCTACCTTCTACCATATTTGTTTCACTGTTTTTCTTCCTTAACTAACCAATTAATCTTAATTATATTCAGCTGTCTGATCTCCTGTTGGGATTTGAAGCTTCAGAGTTCAAAACATGTGCATCTAATTTAAATTTAACGACATTAAAAATAGGAGATTCTGGAAACTAAATCCACTCAGGGTACAGGTGAAGAAAAGGGATATGGCAAAATGTATGAATGAGGTGCTGTTTTATCGTGGTGGAAAAAGAGGAAGAAAATGAGAGGTCTTTGAAGAAAAGGAAGATTTTTGATTTGTTCTTAGATTGGCTTCCAATGGAACTTCAACAGAAATTGACATTTGGAAAGCTGAAATAGTCTGAAGTTGTTGATTTACTTAAATCTGTGGTAGAGAGTGCAGCAAAAACAATACTTTTGAATCATAATGACCTTGGAAAAATTATTACAAGGCATTTTCTAAGCATATTAGGAATGTATTTTCTTTCCAGATTGCATGAAAATGTATGGAAAATGAGCTGTGAGGCAGTGCAGTGGATAGAACACAGGCTCTAGAGTCAGTTCAAATCTGACCTCATACTTAACAGATACGTGACTCTGGGCAAGTCACTTAGCCATAGTTGCTTCCTCCCAAAATGCATGGAAAAACAAGAAACCATTCTAGAGATGTCTAACTCTCCATATACTGCTTCTACTACCAGTAATATCAGAGCATAGACTTTCAGAGTTTGTACAGGTATTGCCATCTAGACTATAAGGAAATGGTTAAGTTTCTGGTGGCTTCTTATACAGTGTAACTATAGATACAAAAAACCCAATGATGGTTACAAATAAATCTAACCAAAAAAAAAGATAAATAGATAGAGGAATGTAGCTTCTTTCTCTAGTGACATTGCCATGGATAGTGGTTTGCTAGAGGAAGTATCTGTATGGGCATGTACACAAGAATTACTCAAATTTAGAATGATTAGAAGGGAATCCAGTACAATCCTGATTGTTCACTTCTAATATAATCATTTGGGAGGCTAATTATTCAATCCTTGTTGGGACATAAATAGTTGCTGCCATTTTGGCACTTTGCCTTTCACCTCTACTTAGTAGAATCCCATCAAATGTTAAGCATGAGCTTCTTTTCCAGTGGCCTTCTCTTCTGGTGTCTCCTACCATTGCTTCTGCAACTGTAATCCACCCCATCAGGGGATTCTGCAGCTACAGACTTGCTGAATTATTCAATTGCTTTCTAAAACTCAGAAGGGTCATCTGGATTCATTATCAATAATATTTGTTAAGTTGTCAGTCAATATTTTTCAGGATTAGCATAATTAGGGGAGAGCAAGTCCAAATTTTAGTGTGTGTGTTCATCCTTCGTTTTCAAAGAAATTGTGGTAATACAGAATAGGACAGAGATAATAAAGTATTTACTTTGCAAAACTTTTTTATGAGGCACATATGTAAGAAAGAAAGTGCAAGCAAATAGCTCATAAATAGGAGACTAGATTTCAAAAGACACTAGAAAAGCAAAGAAATTATAAGGAAGAAATAAATTAATGTTTCTTGAAGTACAACATGAATTATGAATCTTGTGCAAGTTAAAAGTTTGGATTGAGGAAACCGCATACTTGGCTGAGCATGAGGGAGTATAAAAAAGAGATAGAAGCATAGGTAGATAGATAGATAGATAGATAGGTAGATGGACAGATAAACATGAAGAGAGAAAATTAGACCTTTACTAGCACTGCAATGCTTTGCAAATCTCTTCACCCTGTAAAATGACCTGGAGAAGAAAATGGCAAACCACTCTAGTATCTTTTGCCAAGAAAATCCCAAATGGGGTCACAAAGAGTCATAAAGGACTAAACAACCAACAAAAGGTAGAAAACTTTAACTAAATAAAAAAAATAGAATCAAATAAAATAGAATCAAATGACCCAAGAAGGCAACAAGAAATTACAGAATCAAGTCAAAGATTTAAGAATAGAGGAAAATGTCAAGTATGTATTGTCCAAAATTGACTTGGAAAACAGATTGAGGACAAATGACTTCAGAATCCTAAGTATCATGACCAAGCAAAAATGTGAATACTATATTCTAAAAGAAAATCACCTAAACCTTTTAGAACCATAGGGCAAAGTGCAAATAGAAAGAATCTCCCAACTGAAAATAACCAGAGAAAGTCATGGCCAAAATCCAGAGCTTCTCTTCTACATTAAAAAAAGATAAATTCTTCAAGCAGCCAGAAAGAAAGATTTCAAGTATCAGAGAAACATAAATAGAATCATGCCAGTCCTGGCAATAATAACAACAAAAAAAGAATACAATATTCCAAAAAGCAAAAAAATAAAAGCCTTGTAACCAAGAATAACTTACCCTACTATGTTAAATATCGTCCTATAGGAGTGAGAAAGATCTTGAATACAATAGAGGATTTTGAAGAGTTCCCAATGAAAAGATCAGATTAGAGTAAAAACTTGTAAATAAAAAGACTGGAGCAAGAGAAAACTGAAAAAGTAAATACAGTGGAATAATTGGAGGGACAAAATGTGGATGAAGTCTTAACTTTATGTTCCAATGATGCAGGGATGGGCGTGTCCTTTAGAATCCTGATGTCTTCAAGGCTCACAGAAGATAAATACAGCACCTAGGTATAGATTTGTTTGTTTTGTTGGTTTTAAGAGGAGAAAAAAAGAGAAGGGATAAACTAGGAAAGAAGTGAATAGGAACTTACTACTTCACATAAATGGGATATGTATGTAGAGGTGTACATATGTAAAAGATATGGTTGAGTGAGTGGGTGTGTTTTGACCTTACTCTCATTTTAACCATATAAAGAAAAGTTTTACGTGCAGAATTTGTTATAGAAATGCATTAAACTTAATAAGAGTACATCAGGGATAGGAATAAAGGGACAGAATGAAGACATAAAAATAAGAGTAGATTTAGGGAAGAAATACAAATAAAACAAAGTTCAACTTTGGAGAACTGAGGATAATAGGTGATTAAACAGAAATAAAAAAATAAAAGAACTAGCAATCAGGGTTTGAGTTTGGTCAAGAGAATATGGCTAGAGGAGTGAAAACCAACCACTTCATTTATATAGTATTAGTGATTATTAGAGTCCTTCTCTGTCTTCCCCTTTTCCTCTTTGTGAAAAGGCAGGCAGAGCAAAAGTGAAAAAAAGGATAAGAAGTTATGATGGAAGGAAATACATTATGAACAAGTCATAGTGGTTAAAAGACTGGGAAGAAATCACCCATAAAATTACAGAGTGTAAAATAATGAATTTAGAAAGAAGAATCCAACAATGTATTGTTTGGAAGAAACATATCTGAAACAGAAAGATCCACACAGAGTCGAAATAAAGAGGTGGAACTATATTTATTATATATCAGGTGATTTTTTAATAAAAAAAAAGAAAGAAAGAAAAAGGATAGCAATTGTGACCTCAGACAAATCATCAGGAAAAATAGACCTGGTTGAAAGAAATAAGCAGGGAAATGGCATGATGTTTAAAGAAACTATAGCTATAGACATAATAAAAACATCCAGTATTTGAATCAAATGGCACAGCATTTATGTACTAAACAGAGAGAGATAAAGTAGAGAAAGACAACTATAGATAAATGTGCCTAATAGATATTGATGTAAAAATATTTGAATAAAATATGTATAAAATATAATGTAGTTAAAAGATTATAAACTGTGACCAGATTGGATTTATACTGAGGACACAAGGTTGTTTCAATATTCAGAAAAATATAATCACAATAGTCACATTAATATCAAAACAAAAAAGATTATATTAATAGATATGTAAAAATCTTTTGACAGAATAAGTACTCCTTTATCTTTAAAAATAGAATTAGAAATCATAAGAATAAAGAACAATTTTTAATATGAAACCTAAGAGTTAGCTCTATTTATCTTTTCTATAAACAAGGATGTTCATTGTCAACATGACTATTTGATGTAATTCTAGAAATACTACCTACAACAAATGCCAAAAAACATAAATTAAAGAAATAAGCAAAGACTTAATGAAAGTACCACTTTCAACCAATTATATGATAGTTTGTTTATAGAATCCTAGAAAGTCAACTAAAAATAAATGAAAAAATAACTTTCATGAAGTAGAAAAATCATTGGCCTTCTGATATATTACCTACAAAATTCAGGAGGAAATAGATAAACAATTTCTTTCAAAATAATTGTGGTATGTGTACAATATCCTGGAGTCTAGCCACCAAGACACATCAGTAGGAATTACATGAATACAACTACAAAAATAGTCTTTATGGAAATAAAGAGACCTAAATAATTAGACTGATATTAAATGTGTGATGAAGAAAAGCCCTGAGACACAGAGTTTCCAGGTAATTAGTAATTTATTAATTAGGCAATCTGGAAATCAATAAATTGATGAGTGATTTCTCTTGGTAACCAAAGAATCCAAGGGACAATCTAAAATGTCTTAAATCCCTCCTTAAAAGGAAATCCCCTGACAAGAGAACTTCAATCCTGACTGGTGGACATTTAACGAGAAGGGGGCTCAAAGTCTTCAGCTCCTCCTTCTGAGAATGTGGCTTGATTATGAGACTCTGCAGCCTCAAGGAATATGAGCAAGGGAAGCTATCTCCATGTGAGCCTCTCTAGTTATTTTTTCTTTCATGAACAGAGTTACCCTAAACTCTAATAGAGGGGATCAAGAACAGAGATTTTTCCCCTCAGGCAAAGGCTCATGCAGACTTGATTCTTTTTACAGCTAAACAGAAATTAGGTTTCCAATTGGGTGAAATCCTGCCCAATCTAGTTAACAAGCATGTGCCTTGTGGGCTAGGAGTAATATCACTCAGTCAGAGACTGACTGACCTTTTCAGGAGTTGGGTCTCAACAGAAATAGAAGGAAAAGGGTGGCTCACAAATGAATAATTATTAATATAATATGATAATATTAATTGTCTCAGTTGATATGTTATTATGGATATGCCCATAATAACAAAAATTACAAACTTACCTATATTCATTTACTGATTTAATGCTATCCCAAACTACCAAAGGATTACTTTTTGAACCAGAAAAAATGATAATGCAATTCATTTGAGGGAAAAAAAGGCCAACAAACTCAAGAGGAACAACTGAAAAAAAGTAGGAATGGATGGGGCTTGCAGCAATACTGGATCTCAAACTGTACTCCAAACAGCAATTTTGCTGTTTAACAAACAGACTGTTTGTTATTGGTTAAGAAAAATAGAAAAGTAGATCAGTGGTTCAGATTAGGTATTCTTGCCCCCAAAGTAGTAGAATAATGTTTGCAGAACCCAATGGTTCCAGTTAATATGGAGAAGAACTCAATGTTCAACAAAAAACTGAGTAAAAATAAATGCATTTGGGCAGAAATTAGGTTTGGACCAACATTCACAACATATACAAAGTAAGCTCCAAATGGATATGATATTGTAGCTATAGCTGGATCTAAGAGGTTCAGGGAACAAGGCTATTCCATGTTCAAGTTACTCTGTCGGTGTGAATTAACTCAAAACCATAGGTCACAAACCACTACCCTTTATTTTTCAGCCAGAGGACACATCTGATTCCAAGTCAAAGGCATTCAGTGAAGTAGCATGATAAGAAAGGTAGCTAGAAAACATTCCTCCAAAATCCTAGGACATACTCATGGTTACATTCACACTCTAGGAACAGTGAACACACTTAGGCAAAATGCATAGACACACTCAGAAGGAATACTTGTGCTGAGGTTGTGTACTTAGAAAATTAGGACCAGGACGTATGGGGGGGGGGGCTCTAACATACAGCTAACATATGTGACCACTGACCAGGATATGTGTAATGTGTGATTCATGCCTCTGATACCTCAGAGCCACCAGTGCCTTCAGATGATGGCATCATGCTATCCTGTTGGCCATTTGGCTTCTGCCAGATGTGGTTCTGTTGGATAATTAGTTTTTGCCAGATGCTGTTCCATTGGACACACACGGTAGCTGCTGGCCACTGTTAGACACTGCTCTGCTGGGAAGCTTCTTCATGCTTCCAGTTTCTGGTTTCAACTGGAGTCTTTGGCTGGAGTGCTATCTCTTCCTTATTTGAAGAGTATGCTTTGCCAAGTTTTCTAAATTTAAAGACCTGAGGCTTTCTATAAGTTCTTTTAGAAAAGCAGCAGCTTTTTATATCATGAAATCATAAAAAGTGCTTTGGTGGGGGGTAAAAATTTTCCCAAGCTTTTCCTACACACACCCAATCCTTTCCATGTTTCACCCCCACATCATTTCTATTTAGACTCAGGTTAGAATTGGTATTTCATCTTCAGCAAAAGGTTCTTTGCCCTAGAAATCAATCCTTTTAGAGCACAGAGTAAGATCATACCCAGATATTTATTGACCTTAAACTTAACTTTATCTTGTGAGTTCCAGTTCCTGGTCATGGGGGCTTTATTCTCTCCATCAGAGACCTTACTTTAATATAGGATGAGCTTTCCTTATACCTCTTAATTTTCATCTCCATGAATTAGACTATACCTAATTGTCCCCCCACTCCCAACATATTTCTAGGGCTTTCTGGATCCATGCCCCAGTTTCTCACATACAAAACTTGCATTCACCCATATGTAGATAAGGATGTATAGGAGTGTGAGAGTGGGAGTGAAAGGAAAGCAGAAAGCAAAGATCCAGTTCAGGGGTCAAGATAGTTGTCATCCCACTTCCTAGCCATATTCATGCCTATGTTATGTATGTATTGTCAATTAAACCTAAAGTTTTTTCAAGTTTTGAATTCCTTTACATATGTAGGAAGAGACAGAGACAGAAATAGAGAGAATTCCAAGCCCTATATCCAAGGAATGACCCCTATCCCACATAATACCAGTTCCCCAGTGAACACACAGAAAAAAATCCATTTACTCAAATCATTGCAAAGTAGAAATGGGAGAAGGTATACACAAGACAATGCAGAATGAAGGAGCTATCCCATTGGGAGTGAGATAACTCAGTTCAACCAAGAGTGTCTGAGGGAAAACTCCAAAGTCTCTACAGTAGTAAACTGGGAATGATGAACACTACCTGCACCTCTCACATCTTCCCAGAGTCTTTTCCTTCAGCAGTCTGAAGTGGGATTGGCTTCTTCCATCTTCTCTCTCAAAGCAGGAAGCCAAGAGCACCCAAAAGATGTGTGCAAAGTAGGACTGTTTGAAAATTGAAGCTCTTGCCTTTCATCTCTGCCTCCCCAGACCTTCATGTAGTGCAGGACATTCATTCCACCAGTAAGAAGAGAGTCCCATATTAATGGGCTTTGAAATAGAGATTATGCATAACTACCCTGATTTTATAGATAAGAAAATTGAGGCTGGAGATGTCTACTTCAGCTATAAAATAGAAATAATAATAGCACATAAAATCCAGGGTTTTTGTACGGGTCAAATGAGATATTTGTAAAGTGCTTAGCACAGTATCTGGAATGCAGTAGGTGCTTAATAAATGTTTGTTGCCGTCTCCAAATCTGGAATAAAATAAAACATTCAAAGAGAATCCATCAGCCAACAAAAATAAGGTTTAGCCAGAATAGAGGAAGTACATTCAAATTACATATGTATGTACAAAATACATGCAGGGATAAGATGATCAGTGAAGGTATAGCTTCAATTAATTTGATCACAGTTGTAACTGCCTCTGTGGTGCCCAGGCATGGTGTTTGACTGGTCAAGCCTAAGGAGACACCAGGAGTTCCTTTTCCCTAGCTGTGTGTGTGTGTGTATCTGTGTGTGTGCACTTAGGTGATCCGGAAGCTGCCAGTTATCTGAATCTTAGGTCTCCTGAGCCAAATAAGTCTCAAAGATGACTTTCATAACTTTTAAGCAAAACAACCTTACTTAACAGTAGTATGCTGGTAATGTTTAACAACCAACTCTCTGGGAAGAAAATGTACATGTGACATACTTGTAAGTTTAATACGCATTAAACATTTCTTCATCACTTTAAGTTGAGTCAATCAACCCAAAAACAGAGTCCTGATGTGTGATATTTCTAGATTTCCCAGATGTAAGTGCTCACTATCAAAATGGAGCAGTTGGCTTTTCTGAGCCACTTTGAGCTGGCTCCAGCTCACATCATTTGGACCCCATCACACTTTCTTTAATGCAGATTGGACTTTTTTCTGTGTAGTTCTGAGATAAATACTGACAGAGAATCTGGGAAGAGAAGTGAGAGAGAATCTGCCTGTCAGATTGCAAGGTCCACTTTCATTAGATTGAAGACTGGAATCAAGGCAATTTATATTTAGTTCTCATCTGTACCTTTTGATCTGGCCTTCTTAATTATGCATGTGTGTTTTCACAAGAAGACACTGTGCTCACCAAGTTCAGTTCTGTAATACTCCTGGCTGTCCTTACACACACAGGCTAGGCTGTCCTTACAACACATAGGCTAAGCAGGGAGAGAGAAATTGAACATGATGGTGTGGAGACTCCAGGCAATCCCCCAGGTGGCAGCGAGCTGCATTGTGTATTATGACATAAAGGAGGGTGACATTAGGCTGCATGCCATAAATCAAGGATTCATCTCCTGCCTTTGTGGGGGAAGGTGCTTTTAGGGGAGGGGGGTGCCCATCAGAATAAGTGAGGATTTTTCCCAAGCTCCAGCTATTTAAGATGTTTTATGACTCACCAGCACATCAGCATTGCGTCTTCCATGCATGAAGCACTGGGCTTATTGAGTAATTTTTGTACTGCTACCTCATACTTGGAAAGCACAGAATTAGGAGGAAAACTCATTTGAAACTGCAAAGCAATTGGTCCTTTTCACACATACTTCTTTCTGATGACAAAAAAATACTCATTAGGACACATTTTCCCTGTTATTTTTCCCTCTTTATCATGATGAACTCAGCATGAACAATTGACAGTCAAGACATTTAAATCATGTACTTTAGAGTAATTTCCAGAGCCATAGAGCATGGGGCCTGTGACTGCAGCAATGGAGCAAACCCCAGGCTGCCAGATGGCAGAGGAAATATAATGGGCTGAAAACCCTCAATCACAGCCAAAACCTGAATGCAAAGAACATGGCCTTCATGGCATCTGAAATGGGAAGGTGGGTAGTCACTGACAGTTTCTGCATTGTTACCAGTTGCATACAAAAAAAATGCAAACTCTTCTTTCATATTCCATTTGCCACAGCTATGAATGTAATTTTACAGGACCTCTCTGCCTCCTGGTACATCCTGTGCTGTGTGCCTCTGTGTATTTCTGGCAGGGGACAGAACTGAAAACCAAAGTAGTATTTCTTAAGCTGGGATGTGAAGATGGTTCTCTGAGAGGGGAATCTTGGACCAAAAACCAGTCAGCCACACTTCCCCCACTCCCCAAAAACATGAGTTTTCTTTAACTGATTTGATTTCTCTGGTTATGACAAGATTGTCAGAGGCAAAAATATACTTTGCCACTGTTTTCTGTGTCAGAGCAGCACCTCAAGTGTGTGAAACTTGTTCAGTTAAAAGCTGTCTTTCACTATTTTCTGAGCATCTGTTAGAGAGTTTACTTGGATCTATTCAGTTGTGTTTAGCCATTTTTAAAATGCCACCTAAGAACTGCAGGGTAACCATTTGAGGAGCGATGGATGGCTTTGCTCGGTTAAGATTATCAACCGAAGATGAAGACCATACATGGTGATGCATTTATTCTTATCAGCATGACGATAAAAATTTTTCTACTTAAGTAGGGGCAGCTTGTACTTAATGTTACAACTATACATGAGCTGTCAGGTCACATACAAAAGGAAATAACAGAAGACAGTTGCAGAAAGGATTATGTAATAAGATTAAGCCAATGAAAGTCTAGCATCGGACAGTTATTCCACTAATAATGTGGAAACTCTGTTCTCACATCCAAGCCAAGATATTTTTCATTTTTCTTGAAACTTCATTGTATCCCCTTTAGCTGTGCAATGAGTCATCAACAAGGGGAAATAAAATGCATAAAAATGGAAGGAAAAGGAAAAATATCCCAGGCTGTCAAATTTATTGCTGGAAAATACAAGGGTTTTTTTGATAGGTAAATTTCCTAAATGGGAAAGGACCACAGAGTCCTCAACCATTCAGAAATAAATATGCCATCTTGATTTTATAGTATTCACAAAAACCCTATGGTGCCATAACTCTCATCTTCACAAATGTGGGACAATGGTCATTAGAACTGCCTGAAATATCACTCAAATGAGGAAGACATCAAAAGTCAGTGAAGCAGGCATTTCTTAAGTGTAAGTTAGTAGGTTTTCAATCACTTCAGTTTCACAATTTGACACCATTAAGGCTAATATATGGATGCCTGCTAGCAGAGCTACCATTAAGAATCTATCAGTATTTCCATTATAAATCCCATTTTTCAGGGGTTAATAACTTGGTCATAAAAATTCACTGCAGGCTGAAATTAGGTCTTGAAGGGAAAAATATGTCCTTCATCCCAACAGTAGAGTTGCCTTACACATTTCTGAGACTGGGATGGGCAGAGTGTAGGAAAGGTGGGTTAAGAGTAACCTTTCATCTCTGGAGAATTAGCTTTGGATCTGAGCTTTGGCTAAAGTGGAGTTGAATCTGGCAGTTGAAACACTGGCTCTTTGTAGGAATTGGTTCTTCTAACCTCACCACTAGATGCCTGAGAATACCTTGGATTTCAAGACAAAACTAACCTTGTTTTCTATGAAAACCTACAGAATACCAGACCCCAGCTAATTTCCACCCTGGCCTCAGTGCCAAGTCTTTGGCTCTGTATCAAATATTATTGCACAAAAACATTTATTAGAAAAGCATCTCTATTTTAAAATATTTATGGATGTTTTTACAAAAGAAAACGTATTTAAGACATGTTGCATATGTTTTTTTCTCTCCTCTGGCACTGCCACCACTCTAGTGCATCCTCATCACTTTATGCCTAGGCTATTGCAATAATCTGCTGGTTAGTTTCCTTGTCTCAAGTCTCCCTTTACTCTTTCTCGTCACTGGTCAAACTGATCTTCCTAATTTTGACTGGTCTGACCATGTCACAATCTTATTCAGTAAACTCCAGTGACTTCCAGGATCAAATACAAAATCTTCTGACATTCCTATCTTATTCCACTCCTTTAAAACTTGCCCACTTCCTGCCTTTCTAGCCTTGTTATTCTTATTTCTACCCTCACCCCCAAACATACTAAGACATGAGCATCTTTACTGTTTCTTGCACAAGAAACTCTTATCTCCTGGTTTTTAATTTTCCCTCATTGTTCTCCATACCCAGAATGCTCTCCATCTTCATCTCTGCCTCCTGGTTTCTCTGGCTTCCTTCAAGACCCCACTAAAATCCCACTTTCAACAAATCACCTTTTCCAAACCTCTTTAATACTAGTTACTTCCTTCTGTCACTTATCTTCAATTTACCGTGCATGTGAGTGTGTATACACATATATAGAAAGACAGATGATATAGACAGAAATATTATTTGTGCATATACATTTGTATGTCATCTCCCCTATTAGAGAATGAACCCCTTTACTTTCCCCAGGGCTTAGGACAATGCCCGGTACATAGCAGGAGTTTAATAAATGCTTGTTGATTGACTCACTTTAATAATTGCTCATCTTTCTTGCTTGCTTTTTTTTATAATAAAAATTTATTTATTTAACTTTTTACATTCATTTTCACAAAATTTTGGGTTCCAAATTTTCTCCCCATTTGTCCCCTGCCCCCCCACTACAAGGAGCATTCTAATTTTCCATATCACCAATCTGCCCTCTCTTCTATCATCCCTCCCTTCTCTTGGCCCCATCTTCTCTTTTGTCCTGTAGGGCCAGATAACTTTCTATTCCCCATTACCTGTATTTCTTATTTCCTAGTAGCAAGAACAATACTCAACAGCTGTTCCTAAAACTTTGAGTTCCAACTTCTCCCCATCCCTCCCTCCCCACCCATTCCCTTTGGGAAGGCAGGCAATTCAATATGGGCCATATATGTGTAGTTTTGCAAATGATTTCCATAATAGTCGTGTTGTGTAAGATTAACTATATTTTCCTCCATCCTATCCTGCCCCCAATTGTTTCTATTCTCTCTTTTGATCCTGTTCCTCCCC
>CM053772.1:143619901-143672431 GCA_028658325.1 Potorous gilbertii
CATCTCTCTCATTTCTCTTCCCAGTTTTTCCTCCACCTGTCTAACTTGATTTTCAAAATCCTTTTTGAGCTCTTCCATCGCCTGAGCCCATTGGATATCTATTTCAGATGTTTGGGATACAGAGGCCTTGACCCCTATGTCTTTACCTGAAGGTAAGCATTGTTCTTCCTCCTCAGAAAGGAAGGGATGAATCATCTGGTCCCCAAGAAAGTAACCTTCTATGGTCTTATTTTTTTCCCTTTTCTGGGTATTTTCCCAGCCAGTTACTTGACTTCTGAGATTCCTCTCCACCCCGCCTAGATCCACCCAGCTAGTGCTTGGGGTCTGAGATTCAAATGCTGCTTCCCAGCCTCAGGGCTTTCAGTGGCAGATGGGGTTGCTATTCAGTGGGATTAAGTTCAGGTTCTCAGGTGGGGACAGGGCAACCTCCCAGGCTCAGTTCCCTCAAGGGATTTATGCAGAGACCTTCTGTAATGGAGCTGCTGCCGAGCTCCTGCCTGCTCTGGGAGCCTCTGGCCACCTGCTGCCTCTGCTGCTGCCTCCAGAGGGGGCTTGAGTTCCGGAGACTCCTTGTTCCCCTCTCAGCCTGTTCAGAAGTCTCTCTCACTGACCTGTGCATATGTGGGTGGAGAGACCTTCGTGACTGCTGGAGATTCCCTCCCTGAAGCCTGCTCGAATCCATTCCTCTCTGTGCAGCACGGCCAGGGCAGGGCTGGACTCTGCTCCCATATGGTGTGCGACCAACCTTCGGGGGTCAGTTTTTCAGGGCTCTCTGGAACGGAAATCTCCTTCACTCCATTGTTGCCTAGCTTCCACTCTTCCAGAATTTGTTGGGAGTTCTTTTTACATGTAATTATGGGCTGTGAATTCAGAGCTAGCATATGTGAGTCTTTCTACTCCGCCATCTTGGCTCCTCCCCCTCATCTTTCTAAATGACATCCTTGAATTACTTTTTTCTACATCCTTGATATCTAATCCTATGCATAATTACCTTTGGTTCAATTATCTGATCTTGATGTACCTCATCTTGGATGACTGGACACTGGGTACTTCTGTTTGTAGCTATTCTGCTTGTCCTATATTTGTGATGCTAGAGGGATTCAAGGTTCATGGATGTCTCTTCCAGTGACCATAGGCTTCTAAGATAGGCTGACCTAGAGTTTTAAGGTAAATTATTGATTGTGCTGTATGACCACATCTTATATTTTATGTAGTTAATGCCAATTTCTGATGGCTACCTCTTATACAATTTTTAATTGCTATATTCCCTTGCCTTAAAGTTTTGTGGAAGTAGGACTGTCTTTTGTATGTAATTAGTCATCTATGCCAAAATATTTTATTTTGCTTTGCAATTTCTGCCTAAAAATCTATGACAACTTTCCCTCAGTCTTCTATTTTTTAATCTTCGTTTTTCATCAGTGATAGTTGATTGAAAGCACAAAGTACAGACCTGTTGGGATATTAGAATTATAGGATGTGTATCAGCAGAGTTCCCTGAAAACTTGGTAAGGTACTGAAGGTGAACCTTTGTTTAGGACTTTTATTTTAATGCATGGAGGGCAAAGACTTGCTCATTGGTGCTTGTCAACCCATTCCTACTTCAGAGTATATAAATGATTGAATTTTGGTTACAAGGAGTAATTATGGTTGATTTGATTGCCTTTGAATTTTGTTTACAGGGAGTAATTATGGTTGATTGGATTGACTTTGTATGTTCTGGGTCACTGTCACTAACTGACCATCACCTGGGAAGTATCTTTATCAGGTACTATATTGTCTTTTTGAGTGTTAATATTCCTCTAAATTGGAAAAAAAAAATGTTGTGTTTTGAGTTAAATTGATTTTCATTTTATCAATGAACAATAACTTTTTCCTCTCCTAATATTATGCTTGGTGCTAAAGGGCATATAGGAGAATAATTGGGCATGGTCCCACACAGGGTTTAAGGAGAAGAAGTTAAGAGGAATCTATTAGGTTATTAAGTATAAAATTGTTTGCCCCTTATTTTAAGTGCAGCAAGAGTTCAAGGACTATAGAATTCCACAAAACTTGTGGTAATCAAAGGCTTCAAAGAGGAGATTGAATTCTGAATGGAATCTGGTTCTTGAACTAGTGTCTGTGAATTTGTTTTTAAAAGTATTTTGTTCATTATATTTCAATATAATCATTTTCTATCATAATCCTATATATTTTATTTTATTGGTTTAAAAAAACATTGTTGTAAAAGGGAATCCAGAAGTTTTACCAGACAGGTAATGGGGCCAATGTCTAAAACTTAAAAGTTGTTGAAAAAATTCTGAGTGTAACAGTAAGTACTCCATTATATACAGGGGGGCTTGCTACCACAGATTCTTAGATCTTCATTCATAAAAGGAAAGGCAACTTTTGAGAGGTTAACAATCAGTTTAATCAAGCACATGTATCACTCCTTTAACCAAGCACATATACCATTCACCTAGTTCAAGGGAGTCAGCACCCTGAACTTCAAAGAAAATACAGAGAAATCAAAGATCAACAGACGTGGCTTCCTCTGCCTGACCATCAACAGACAGTTGATCATAGTTACCAGAGAAAGAAGCACAGACGCCAAGGTTTTCCAAGCTATGGGGTTCCTTAGTGGCTTCCCAGATTCTTCTTCTGGTCAAACAAACACTTCCAAAAACTAAACCCCAAAATAAAACCTCAACTCAGAGTATATATACCTTTTTTAGAGGCAGAAAGCATGACAACCCTTGAGAACCAGTGCCTCATTAACAAAAGACTTGGGCTTCCCACAAATCTTCCCTAATCAGACTTCCCTTAATGTATAGGCCTATTAATGGGTGGGGACGATCTTTATTTATTAACAATACAAATAGATATACTTTTTCTAGTTAAAGGAATTCTTTTTTCTGTAGTTTACTCCTAGTAAAGATTGTAAAGTAAAGTTCTTGATCGATAAAGGCAAGATTCAATCAGAGGCATTTGATTATACTGAAACAAAAACAGCCAAAGACCCCACTTTGCTTGCCATCACACTCCACCCTTCCATGATCCTTGACCATTCATTCTAAATAGCTATGGATCCTGGATCAAATAAAGCCTTTATATTTCTCAATTAAACTAAAAAGAACCAGTAAAAGATCCCACTTTGCCATTACACTGAGCTAGACCTTGAATGATGGTTAGGATTTGAAGAGGTAGAGGGACTGTGTGTACTCTATGCTATGAGCAAATGCCTATATGTAGAAAGTAGCATATAGTCTGCATGAGACATTAAATGGAATACTCTTGCTGAAATAAAGAGGTAAAACTTGGCAAGAAATGGAAAATAAGATTATATAGAAAGTATGGAATTTTACTAGGGAAGGCCTTGAAAGCAAGGCATGTTCAAAAAAAAAGAATGACATATCTATGGAACTTTTAGGTTGTAAAGATTTCCTCACAATAGATCCAAACATGTTTTAAGCATCTATTATGTGCTTAGTATTATTCTTGACACTGGGGATGTTAAGTAAAAAATGAAACAGATCCTCCCTGTGACCTTACATTCTATTAGGGGAAATAATAAGTATATAGTGCAAAAATTATCCCTATTTAAAAGGGAAGTAAACTGAGGCTTATTAAAGTGACGTGATTTGCTTAGAGTCATAAAATTAGCAAATGTAAAACTTATTAATTGTTTATAATTCATTGAGTTGCTTACAAACTAGATTGGCCACAGTGGAATTCAAGGATATGAAAACAGATGTCTTACATACGTAAAGATCACTATTACCATGGAGAGTAATAGAGGTAAGAATTGTGAAAGTTGTCCTGCCACAGCAAATTTAGAAGAATCTGCCATTTTTGGAGCCCTCCACCTAACGACCCTAGGGGAATCAAGCATCTTATCTGGGTCTCAGTGCTTAGTGGCAGTCCTGAGGTGAAGAGAAGTGCTGGTGTAGTGGAGCTGGTGGAGATTCTGGAGAGGGAACCCTACTCACAGATCCTGGGCAGAAAAGCTTGTAGTTGCTTCCAGACCAGAGAGCAGACCAGGAGAGGAGTAAACTCTTCTCCCTTGATTGTTCCACCTTAGAGAAATTGAGAACTTATAGGTCCCTACAATATACTCTCCACTTGAGAAAGTACTCAAAAGTCAAGTAACAGACTGGGAAAATGCCCCTGAAAGGAAAAAAATAAGATTATAGAAGGTTACTTTCTTGGTGAACAGATATTTTCTTTCATTCTTTCAGAAAAGGAAGAACAAAGTATACCATCAGAGGAAGACATAAAAGTCAAGGCCTCTGCACCCAAAACCTCCCCAAAAAAATATTCAATGCTCTCAGGCCATGGAAGAGCTCAAAAAGGGTTTTGAAAATCAAGTTAGAGAGGTGGAGGAAAAATTGGGAAGATAAATGAGAGCAATGCAAGAAAATCAGGAAAACTAAGTCAACAGCTTGCTAAAGGAGACTCAAAAAATACTGAAGTAAATAATACCTTTAAAAATAAGCTAATTCAATTGAAAAAAAGAGGTACAAAAGGCCAATGAAGAGAAGAATGCTTTAAAAAGCAGAATCAACAAATTGGAAAAGGAGGTTCAAAAATTCACTGAAAACAATTGTTCTTTAAAAATGAGAATAGAGCTGTTGGAAGCTAATGACTGCATGAGAAAGCAAGAAATTACAAAGCAAAATCAAAAGAATGAGAAAATAGAAGACAATATAAAATGCCTCATTGGAAAAACAAATGACCTGGAAAATAGATCCAGGAGACACAATTTAAAAAATTATTGGCCTTCCTGAAAGCCATGATCAAAAAAGAGCCTAGACATCATCTTTCATGAAATTATCAAGGAAAACTGTCCTGGGATTCTAGAACCAGAGGGTAAAATAAATATTGAAAGAATTCACCAGTCACCTCCTGAAAGGGATCCAAAAATAAAAACTCCTAGGAATATTGTTGCCAAATTCCAGAGTTCCCAGGTCAAGGAGAAAATATTGCAAGCAACCAGAAAGAAATAATTCAAGTATTGTGGAAATACAATCAGGATAACACAAGATATAGAAGTTTCTACATTAAGGGATTGAATGGCTTGTAATATGATATTCCAGAAGTCAGAGGAGCTAGATTTAAAACCAAAAATCACCTACCTAGCAAAACAGAGTATAATACTTCAAGGGAAAATAATGGTCATTCAATGAAATAGAGGACTTTCAAGCATTCTTGATGTAAAGACTAGAGATGAATAGAAAATTTGATTTTCAAACACAAGAATCAAGAGGAGCATGAAAAGATAAACATGAAAGAGAAATCATAAGGGACTTACTAAAGGTGGACTATTTACGTTCCTACATGGAATGATAATATTAGTAATTCTTAAAACTTTTCTCAGTATTTGGGTAGTTGGAGGGATTATAAACACACACACACACACACACACACACACACACACATATAGACAGAGGGCACAGGATGAGTTGAATAGGAAGGGATGATATCTAAAAAATAAAATTAAGGGATGAGAGAGGAATATATTGGGAGGAGAAGGGAGAAATGGAATGAGACAATTTATCTCTCATAAAAGAGGCAAGAAAAAGCTTGGGGAAAGGGGGGGAATAACACACACACTCAATTTGTTATGAAAACCTATCTTACACTACATGAAAATAGGGGAGAAGGGGATAAGTGGGGTATGGAGGGATGATAGAAGGGATAACAAATGGGAAGAGGGAATAATCAGAAGTAACATTTTTGAGGCGAGACAAGGTCAAAAGAGAGAATAGAATAAATGGGGAGCAGGATAGGATGGAAGGAAATATAGTTAGTCTTTTACAATGTAAGTATTATGGAAGTCTTTTGCAGAACTACACATGTATAGCTTATATTGATTTCCAATGACATATTTTATATTATCTTTTTTTCATTTTGGGGCTTTTTAAAAATTGTTTCTTGCCATCTCATAAAGTCATTCCCTTACATTTGCTAAATTCTAATTTTTAAGGAATTATTTTCTTCAGTGAGTCTTTATACCTCCTTTTTCACTTTCCAAGTTCTTTTTAAGGAATTTTTTTTCTTCAATGAAATTTTGTACCTCTTTTTCCATTTGACCAATTTTGTCTTTAAGGATTTCTCTTAATTGAACTTTTGTACATCTTTTTCTTTTTGTCCAATTCTCATTCTTCTCATTAGATTTTTGTACCTCTTTTATCATTTGGCCAATTCTGTTTTTTAAGGTGTTGCTTTCTTAAATATTTTTGGTGCCTCATTTAGCAAGCTGTTGACTCTTTTCTCATTATTTTCCTACATGACTCATTTCTCTTCCCAATTTTTCCTCCACCTCACTTACTTGATTTTAAAAATCTTTTTTTTTTGAGTTCTTCCATGGCTTAAGACCAATTCATATTTTTCTTGGAAGCTTTTAAGAGTTTTTGCTTTGTTATCTTCCTTTGAGTGTGTGTTTTCATTTTCCTTGTCATCATAGTAACTTTCTATAATCAGAACTTTTTCCTGTTGTTTGCTCATTTTCCAGCTATTTCTTGACTTTTAACTCTTTGCTAAAGTAGGGCTCTGCTTCCTAGCTGGAAGGTAGACTGTCCCAAACTTCGTGGGCTTGCATAGCAGTTTTTTAGAGATACTTCTAAGGACCTGTAAGTTTTTAGTTCTAAGGAGAGGTGTTTTTACTACTCTCCTGGCCTGTGCTTTGGTCTTTGAGTGACCACAAGCAATCTTTTCTGCCTTGGATCTGTGATGAGAGTGCCACTCCACTATTGTGCAACTGCTCTTCCTTGCCCTGGGACTAGTATCCAAGGCTAAGACCTGGATCTGAATATGGGCAAAGAAATAGAGTCCTGTCCCCTGTGCCAGCAAAGAGACCCTTGTAATCGCCTTCTGACCAGTTGTTGGACCCCTTTTACCATCATTCACTCATAAGGCTGGCTCCTGGTTTGTTGGGGCCTGGCTGTGGCCTGCACTGGACTGTACTCTACTCTCACCTTGGTAAGACTGACCATTCCTACTGCCCTTCTAAATGGTTTTTGACTGGAAAATTGTCTCACTCCATCCTTTTGTGGGTTCTGCCTCTCTAGAATTTGCTTTGAGACATTGTTTAAAGGTGTTCTAAGGGATTTGGAGGAGAGCTCAGGCAAGTCCTTACCTTTTCTCTGCCATCTTAGTTCCCTGTCTATATAGTTGTTTTGCTTTCCTTTTGAGAACAATCTGATCTTATCCCTTGACTATTTGTTTATCTATTGGGGACTGGCTCTTATTCTTATATACCCACAAAATATATATCTTATATATTAGACTTTTATCAAACATTATACATTTTTTTCTTTTATAATTAACTGTCTGCCTTCTTACTTTAGATTTTGTCTGTGTAAAATTGTTCTGTTTTATGTAATCAAAATTGTCTTATTTCTTGAGATTCTCTCCCTTGATTGTTTTCAGACTCTTCCCCAATCCATCATGGTGAAGGTATCTCTCTGCTCCTCTAATCTCTTTATGTGACATTTTATAGGTCTATATATTTGAAGCTAATTGTGGTATATAATGTGAGTTCTTGGTATAATTCTAATTTCTGCCCAACTGTTTTCTAATTCTCACTGAATTTTGAACAGTAAAATCCTGACACCAGTAATTTGTGTTTGTTTCTGATTCATGCATACTTAACATGTTCCATTTATCATATTTTTTCTATTTTAACTGGTACCAAATAATATTGATGATTGCTAATATTTATTATATTTTGAGACTGGGTATTGCTAATCCACTTTCCAGCTTGCTTTTTTTAAAAACCCTAATTTCTCTGAAGATTCATGACTGTTTGTTTCTCCAGATGAATTTCATTATTTTGTTTTCTAGCTCTATGAGCTATTGGACCTGAAAAAAGGGAAATTAATTTAGATAAGATTGGGTTTTTAAAAATATAGCTTTCACTGATCAATCATGAGAACTTAAATATTTATATAATTATTGGCCTTTGTTTCTATAATGCGTAGTTTGTAGTTGTAGTCATATAATTCTTGTGTATGTTTTATTATATTGATTCCCACATATTTTTTATATTTTGTAGTTATTTGAATGAAATTCTATTTTTGAATCACTTCGTGTTGAACTATCGGTAATATCCAAAAGGGTTAGTGATTTCTGTGAATTTATCTTCTGGCTAGTTTGCTACACCAATAATTTCAATTAACTTTAGTTGAATTTCTGAAATTCTTGGTGCAAACCATCATTTCATCTATAAAAAGTGATCCTTGTATTGCTTCTTTGCCTTTTCTTATTTCCATATGTATGTAGGTATATGTTCATGTACCATAGCTAGAATTTCTTAAAACTATATCAAATAATAGTGGTGATGATGGATATTCTTGCTTTAACTCTGATCTTATTATGGGGGGAGAGGGAACTTTTCTTCCCCTCTCCCTTCATTCCAGATAATTCTGGCTTTTAATTTGAGACAGATATTAATGACCATATTAAAGAATATGGATTCATTATTTTTTTCTTTTCAAGTATTTAATAGAAATGAGTTCTATTTGGTCAAAAACTTTTTCTGAATCTATTAATATAATTATTTGGTTTCATCATATAATTTGCATCATTGCTTTATCATTAATTTTATCACATAAATCATTTGATTTTTGTTCATTTTGTTAGAAAGTTACAATTAAAATCTTATCATTGTAAACAATCTTTTAAATATATTGTAAACTCTTTTCTAATATTTCAATCTTATTTTTTGCTTTAGTATTAATTAGGAATATTAGTCTATTATTTTCTTTCTCTGCTTTGTCACTCCTTGCTTTAGATATCAAGACCATTTGTTTCATAGAAAGAATTTAGTATAATATCTTCTTTTCCTAGTTTTAAAATAATTTTTACATTACCTGAGTTAATTATTCTTTTGATATCTGATAGAATTTATTTGTAAATCCATCTAGTTGTTTTCTTTAGGAATTCATTTATGATTTGACAATTTTTCTCCTGTTCAGTTATTTAAGTTTATAGTCTTCTACAAATCTGATTATATTACATAACTATTCATAATTGGGCAAAATAATAATTTCCATTATTTCCTTTTCATTTGTTGTGCATTCTCTTATTCCATTTTTTATATTGACAATTTGGTTTTATTCTCTTTTTTACAAAAGTTGGGAGAGTATTGGTGCAGCCAGCTGTGGACAGAGCCCAAGGGGCTCACCCACGACTGCAGTGTCAAGAGCCAAGACTTCCAGGACTTGCTTTTCTTCTTTCTCGCAAATGCCTTATTGTAAAAATTAAGCTAATTCTTTGGGTCATGGTTAAAAAAAACTAGCAAGTGAAACATACAATAAAAAACTGAAATCAACAGAGGAGGCATATATAGCCATGATGATGGTGACCATTTTCACACATCCTAAGAGATAACAGAGAACAAATGAAAATGGAAAAATTCAGGAGAGCAAGACTGAAACTACAGTTTTGTTGAAACCTTTGGGAGAATGTCATCTTTTATAACAGGCCAGATATTATTGAATCATTTCCTTCAGAAAACTTGCAGCATGCAAATCCTACAGTAATGTCCATGAACATCAGGGAAGTATCTAGAAATAACTGTTCTTATGTCCCTGGAAATATTAAAGGAATTAGAATGAAAAACAATCACAAGGTAGCTATCCCAGCTAGTGCAGAGGAAGTGGAATATGGCATAAGCAAAGCATTCATAGGACCTTTCCTTTCAAAAGAAAAATAAATGAGATAAAAGAGAACATTACATAAAAAAAGTCACTGCTGGATCGGAAAGCAAACAGAACCCTTCTGATAAACTGGATATTTTCTCAGTTATACAAAGAAATTCAGGAGCTTGAGAGCAAAAAAGAAGATTTGAAAAGCAATTGTCAGAAATTTAAACCTCCTCCGGAACAATTTAGCTTATATTATCAAGGCTATTGCAATGACAATTTAAAATCTGATGAAGTACTATATATTCACCTCCTAGGGATGAGCAATATTTTAGTAATAAGCCAGTTGACTGGAACATTGAATATCCAGTTAATGGACAAGTAGAACCTACATTTTTTAACAACCCAGTTTCTTCCTTTAGGACTGAAAGGCAACCAGTGAGATCCTCTTTAGTTCATCATAGCCTTTTCCCTTCTGAGTTCAATTATCATCTAAATTTTAAAAGATTTAATCCCTCTCCATCTCCACCACTAAATGTTTTCCATGCTCAAGATGTTAAATTATGTGAAATGTACAATGGATATAAAGTAAGCAGTGGCAACGCAAATTGGAATTGCCCAACATTTGATCAGACTAACAGATATTCTGATTGTGATGGGAGAAATAGTATCATACAGACCTCTAGAAATGGCCACAATGAACAAGATGGGCAGAAAGTAATGGTTTCTGTGAAGCAAGAGAAGAATCTTGGGAAGACCCTTCTTTATTCCAGATGGAGAAAACAAACAGACTTATAAACCAGCAGTTCCAAGAGGAAAGGCTAATGAAGCTATTTACTCTTTTAAGAGGCTGGCCTGGTTCAGGGAAAACAACACTGTCTCATGTTGTGCTTGATCAGAATCATGGGGGCATCGTCTTCATCACTGATGATTATTTTCGGCATTGAAATGTGTAAACATACAATGTTAGACAACTTGGTGATGCCCATGATGGGAACCAGAGCAGAGCAAAGAAAGCTATTGATCAGGGAAGATATTGGGTAAAGCTTGGGAAGTGAAACCTTATGTGGAAATGGCTACAGGCAAATGAGCCTGAAACATGGTGGAAATTTGATCCTAATGAATTAGAAAAGAGTAATAAACATGGGGTGTCTGGTGAAAAGATTGTACAGATGTTGGATCATTATGAACATAAAATGTCCATCTCTATTGTAATCAATTCAGTGGAACCTCCACATAGAAGGTCTGAGAGACTGGGAAGACAGAGGTGGGGAGGCTGTGTAGACTCATGGAATCACTTCGATGTTGCAAAGTAACTAATATTCAGTCTGCTTTCAACTAAAATGATCTTGTGGCTTACCCTGAAAAACAAGCACTGAGATTTTCTAGAGGTGTTTAATAAAAAAAAGAACTATCACTACCTCACAGAGTTTGCTCCCAGAAAAGTATATAAATTTTAAAATCTAAATAAAAAATAGTATATAAATTGCTAAAAAAATTTAATTCATCTATTAAATTAATGTTTACAATGGTTTTCCTTTTTGTTTTTGTTAATATCTTTTTCTTCTTTCAGAATTTCCATTTCTTGTTGATGATATTATACTTATGTTGTTTATGGCTTTTAAATTTTTTTCTAGCTTTTTAAATTGCATATCAAGTTTTGTGTGATTTTGACTAAAATTTCTTTGTGCTTGAACTCTTGGCTACAGATAGAAGCATTTTTCTTTTATGTGGAAACTATATTTTGGCTATGAGTTCCCTGAGAAATTTGAAATTTCTTTCTGAAACTAGTATGTCAAGCTGTTTCTGTCTTCCCTTTGCTTCCAGTTCAAATAGCTCTGAAATGTTTTCATTATTAGTTTCCTGAAGTATGGTATCACAGTTTTGTCTTTTATCATGGTTTTCCGAAAGCGTAAAATAACTCTCCTCAACCTTTTCCCCGGTCAAATGTTGTTTCTGGTCTTACAGCTCCTGCTGCTGCTATTGTTAGTTTGGGAGCAGTTGCCTCACATTTTCTTCATAAAAAACATGTAAGTAAGAACATTCTAGGCTTGAGGTATTCCTGGAGAGGTTCTGATCAAAGAGCTAGCAGCTCCTGTCCTGTTTCCCTGTACTCATATTGGTTTCTTTTGTAGCATCACTATTGAAATGCCCACAGGACTCTGGCTGCTTTTTTTCTGCAGCTTTGGGCTAAATCACTCCACTTACAAATATTCCTCTGGAGATTTCTTGATCGTTATTTTAAATGGTGACTTAATGAGATCTTTGCTGGAAAATATATAGATGATCTGGTATCTCCTATTGCCTCCAAGATTCCTTCCAGCTCTGAGACGGCCACCATCTTAACATAATAATGTTATACAGTAAGATCTTCTATAATCATATTATACAATGAGAAATTTTAAAATAGATGATTTCACTTTCCTCATGAAAGTCCTTTTGGGTGTACTTGGTGGCAATACAGAGACCGGGGAAGGACATGATTATGACTCTAAAACATAATTTAAGTTGTTTTATTTAAGACTTTGACCATGACTACTCCAATCAAATCCCTTAGATAGAATAATTAGAAAAAAACTGCCTAAAATGTCCTGGTAGTTTTTCTCATTAAATTTTTAAAAATTACTGTTTCAGTTTTGAATTTAAATACCTCCCCATGAGCATTTCCACATATACAACAAGATACAAAAGATCATTTATTAAAAAAGTGAACCTTCATTTTATAGTACTTGATTTTTAAAAAGTACATAATGAATTCCATACTTTATTTTCAAAACTGTCTCTCCTATCTGTATTCTCCTCCCAGTGTTTTACTCTTCTCTTCTGTGCATTTTAAAGAATGCTCTCATGGCCCTCTTTTTGGGGGGAATTTCTCTTGCTAACATTCCCTCTCTCACAGCCTCTCTTCCCAATTAAAAATAAGAGAAAGAAAGGGGGAAAATGGGAAAAATTAAATGTTGTTAAGCAAAATACATCCACAGAGTGGCCATGTCCAGAAAACAGGTAAGTCTTTTTTATGACCTCGAGTTAATCACCTCTGAAGCAGGAGAAGTGAATGACTTACTTCAGCATAGGCTCTCTGAAGACATGATTGATCATTGAATTTTTAGATGTCTTAAGTTCAAAGTTCCGTAAGTTTCAAAGACCAACATGGTTGTTCTTTTTAAAAAATGTCTTACTTCACCCCACATCAGCGAGTCCTACATAAGAATCTTGAAGTCATGTATTTTAAAATTTCTCATTGTATAATAGTATTACATTACACTCATATAACACCATTTCCCCAACATTTTTTATAATTTCCTGGCATCCCTTTAGAATATGTATAGAATATATATATATATATATATATATATATATATATATATATATATATACACATACACACATGTGTGCATATACACTCTCCATCCATACACACATGCATATATATTAACAAAAATTATAGTTATTTTCTTTTTTCCCTTCCCCCTTCAGCATTAAGAAGCTTATTTTGTTTGTAAACAAACATGTATCATTGTTGCTCTTAGCCTTCCATAATTCCCATTTTTTCCTTTGAGTTTGATGTATTTGTATATTGAATTGTTTTTGTGTATATGTGAGTGTTCAACCATCCTTTATAAATTTCATAGTGGAATTCATCTGATGCAATCTTTTCCCATATCTTCCTCCATTTTTGTATTTTCTCAAGTATCCCAGCTCTGAGAAAGAGCAAGTTCCACCCCTTTTAAGGAGGTAGGTGGTACAGTGTATAGAGTGCTGAGCCTGGAGGCAGGAAAATCTAAATTCAAATCTGACCCCAGATGCTTGTTAGCTGTGCGATCCTGGGCAAGTCACTTAACCTCTGCCTGCCTCATTTCCTTAAATATAAAATAAGGAATGTGAACACCTACCTCCCAGAGCTGTCGTGAGAATCAAATGAGATAATATTTGTAAAGCACTTAGTACAATATGGTATTGTTTGGGTAGCATTTATAATTCTGGCTATCAATATTATTATTGTTGATGTTGTTTGTTTCTACACTAATGTATTACCTTGACCTCCCTTATCTTTACCTTCTTTAAATTCTCAAAATAGAACCAATCCACCTATTGGGTTTTTATTTTTCTTATTTGACTACCTTAATACCTTTCAAAGATGAGGTTCTGAAGGGATTTTTGTTTCATCTTCTATTAAAATTTATCCTTAGATCAATGTACATAGCCCTTTATGTTTTTTGAATAAATATATCTTTCTATGTTTCTCTTGATTCTTGTATTTATATTTCAAAATTCCTACTTAACCCTGGCCTTTTTGTTAGAAATGCTTGAAAGTCTTCTACTTCATTAAAGATTCGTTTTAGCTCTGTAGCTTTATACTCATCTTTGTACCATAAGTTGTTCTTGGTTTTAAGCCTGTATCTTTTGCCTTCTGGAATATTGTATTCTTATATCTTCTCTAGTATATGGTAGAAGCTACCAGATCTTGAGGGAGCCTGTCCCTAGTTGCTTAGTACTTGGACTTCTTATTTCTGAATGTTTATATTATCTTTGATGTTCAAGCTCTGGATTTTGGCTATTTCATTACTAGGACTTATTCTTTTGGTATTTCTTTCAGGAGGTTATTTGTAGCTTTGTTCTGTCTTGATCTTGCCTTTTTGTTCAAATAGATATGAATAGTTTTCATTTTTATTTATGATTTCTTGAAATATTGCATCTAGGCTGAGGTTTTTTCCAAACTCTGCTTTTCAAGGAGTCTTAATCTGAGTTATTTCTCTTTGATCTTTTTTTCCAGGTCAGTGGTTTTAATATCAGAGTTCACATTTTATTTTTTAAACTTTTTGATTTTGTGCTAGTTATTTTTGCTGCCTCATAGAGTCCATTGTTTGGTAAGATTTATTGGTCCCTCTTCTAAGCTATTTATTCTCCTTCCTATTTTTTCTCTCAGGACTTTTATTTCATTTTTAAATTTCTTGCTTCATTCTCCTAATTATTCATTCAGTCCTTGCAGAAACTCAATTTTTTTGTATTGATTTTCTGATTGAAGTTGCTGCAGAATTACTGTTTCCTTACATGCTATATTTGGGGGCATCTCTATGTTTTTATATTAGTTGGCACCTTCTTTGGGTAACTCATCTCATCATCTTTAGTTCTTGAATTTGGGCATTGTGCTGAGACAAGCCTGACCTCCCCCTGGGTTACCAGAGCTTCTGTGTACATCTTCATGTCCTAGGGTTAGGTCCTCCTGGGGCTTTTGAAATTCAGAGACCAGAATCTTCAAGGACCATTGTGAAATTTCAGGTCAGAGTATTAAGAACTTTTGAGGTTTTATGCTTTCTCTATCTTTTTATTCTCATGCTACACTGGTCTCTGCCAGGAGGCTCCAAGGTCCCTGCTACAGGTCTCTTATCCCCTGGTGCTGATTCTAGATTTTGAGTTGTGCAGGCTACACTTGTCCCTGGTCCATCTCTGTTTTCATTGGAGCTTACTGGCTTCTTTCCCTGCCTAGGTGCTGCCTTTGCTGGGAGGCCTATTTCCCATTCTTCGTGGGTTTCTGGTTGACTTTTTATGTAGTTCTATGGTGGAAAAAAGTCACTTTAGTCTCTGGATTTCTTTATCATTATTGGGCCCAACATGAATGTTGAGTACAATAAGTATATGAGATGTCAGTGATCTGCCTGTGTTTACGCAGGCCTATTAATCAGAATCCCATCATTTTTGTTTTACTCCATTGACTTTGAGCAAGGGACATTCAAGTCAAAAACTTTTGGAATTATTTCTATAAAATTCCCTGTATATATTTAAAAAGGAGGGGAAATGTTGTAAGACTGAATGCTATAAAGATGCTTCCTGTGAGAGCAGAAGAGTACCACAAACTTTTTCAGGAAAATCCCAAGATCTCAGGATCTGCCACTGAACCATCTGTGTGCTTAAGTACTGTTACAATTATAAGAAGTCATGCTATAGTCAAATCATGTGATCTTGGGATGACTGAGATGAAAAAAATGATTTTGTGTTTTAATTTGCTTTTTTCCCTTTAAACTAGCTGTCCTCTTAAAATAACTTTTCTACATGCTTTAATACTTTCCTGAAAGAATCAAGTCAACAGTCACTCTGAGTGTGATGCAACAAGAAAATTAATTGCTAAATAGACAGGAACTACAACTGTTCTGCCAAGGGGTAGATTAATTTTATGACCTGTTTATCAAACTGATTTTGGCAGGAAGAATAAGTAGTAAACATTGCCTTGGGATTTCTTAACTGTAAGAATCTTTGTGCCCAAGCATCCCACTAAAATAAATGGAAAAAACAAATATTGGTGGAGTCAACAGTTTCTACTTTGCATTTAAACCAGTCATCAATGAGCCAAGACTCTTTGGAGAACTACTTATGTGTCTTCATCTCCACGCTATTTTGATATTTCTTTTAAAAATTGTACAATATCTAAAATCAAATTATTGTAAAGTTGAAAGTCACCTTGTTCAACATACTTATTTTACAGTTGAGTAAACTAAGCCCCAGAGGGGTTAAGGTCATAGATGTACAAAGTTGCAGAGCCAGTAACAAAATCCAAGGGTTTTGACTCCAATCACCATGTTTTTAACACTACACCACACTTTCTTTAACGTGGTATTCCTAAAGTCAGCCACAAATTACAGGGAGGTCATGTAATTATAAACATTTAATAAAGCTTGAGAAGCAGAAAGAGAACCAGCCCTAGAGTTAAACTTAGTATTAGTTAGGATGTGGGACCTCAAACAAATCACTTTACCTCTTAATCACTGAGGAAACTCCCTAAACCTCTGAAGTTGCAAATGTTGAGTAGAAGCCTGCATTCATCAGGAGTTTGTTATTCCAATAAAATCACAAGTGTGACAAAATTAAATAGAAAAATGTGTTTGCTTTGAATAAATGCATATGAATTAAATCACATTGTTCTGTTACCCTAAACAGCAACATTATTGTTTTATTGACACATACTATAGCCACAATAAATACAGAAAGTCAGTTTTTGATTATTCAGTGACTGATTATCTAATTTGTAGGTTTTCCATATTCTTTTTTCACCTTATTTCTCTTCTACATATACTCCTTTGGGGAACATAACTGCTCCTTAATATAACCACCTGTGGAAGGAAGAGGTAAAAAGACTAGCAAGTGAAATGAGTCCATTTTTATGCTTTATTTATAGCTGTAACAATGGAGGTAATTGAACTTATTATGTAAAATGAAAATTGACTTATTAATTACCCCCATACAATCCTCATTGCCCATTAATATATGTAAAATTAAAACTAGCTTTGTGCATGTGTAAGGAAATCTTCATAACTGTTTAAAAAATATTCCATTCAAATTATTTTCAATTAAAAGGAGATTTAACTTTGGCAAGAAAACTATGAGCTGATGTAAATTTCAGGTCTTTTCCTATGTAGCCCTGGTAGTAGAGAGACTCAAGAATAATGTCAGTGATTGAAGTTTAGTGTGAGAACATTATTTTACCTAGGTTTTTAATTTCCTGTAATAATTATAAAAACAATATCTAATATATAGAACTCTGGAATTCATAAAGTACATTCCTCATAATAACTCTGTGATACTGCTTTCTAGTTGCCCAACAATTCTTTTTTACTAAATAATAAATTCTTGTCCCAAAATCTTAAGTCATCACTCTTCTCAAATGTAAGGTTTATATATATATATATATGTATATATAGATAGATATAGATATATATATATACACACACATATATGTATGTGTGTATACATATATAAATAATATATTTATTCTGTTCCATTGATTTCTATTTCTTAGACAGTACCATATACTTTTCATAATTACTGCCTTATAATATAGTTTAAGATTTGGTACTGCTAAACCTCCTTCCTTTACGTTCTTTCAATGATTCCTTTGATATTTCTGACTTTTTTTCTTCCAAATAAATTTTGTTATTTTTATTTGTAATTCAGTAAAATAATTTTTTGATAATTTAATTGGGATGGCATTGAGTATATAAATTGGTTTAGGTAAAATTCTCATTTTTATTGTATTGACCTTGTTTACCCATGAACAGTTAATATTTCTCCAATCTTTTAAATCTGATTTTATTTGTATAAAAAGTCTTTTAGCATTTTACTTATATAGTTCCTGATTTTGTTTTCTGAGGTATAATTCTAGGAATTTTATACTTACTAGAGTCATTTTAAATGTTATATCAAATTTAAAAGATTTTATCATAACTATCATAAGTTATGATAAACAAATGTAGCCATTGTTAGAAGAAAAGCAGAAAATTTGGGGGACATTTTTATGGATAGTTTCTTAGATAAAGGTCTCATATCTCAAATATTTAAAGATCTTTCTCAAATCTGTAAGAATATATCATTCCCTAATTAATAAATGGTCAATAGATGTGAACAGACAATTTTTAGAAAAAGAAATCAAAATAATTTATAGCTATATCAAAAAAATCCCTAAAGCATTATTGATTAAAGAAATGCAAATTAAAACAACCTTGAGATCATTCTATACCTATCATATTGACTAAAATAATTGAAAGGAAAAGCACTAAACGCTGGAGGGGATATGGAAAAATTAGGACACTAATTCATTGTTGGTAGAACTGTGAATTGATCCAACCATTTTAGAGTACAATCTGGAATTACACCCAAAGCAATATCACTACTAGGTCTATTTTCAAAGATAAATAGGGGAAAAAAAGGAAAAGAATCTATATGTTCTAAAATATTTATAGCAGTTCTCTTTGTGGTGTTAAAGAACTGGAAATCTCAGGGATGCCCATCCATTGGAGAATGACTGAACAAGTTGTCTTACATGATTGTGATGGAATACCACTGTGCTATAAGAAATTATGAGCTTGATGATCTTAGAAAAGCATGGATATACATGCATGAAATAAAGAAGAGTGAAATAAGCAGAACCAATGGAACATAAATGCAGTACTTTAAGAACAACTTGACTGAATAGATCATTTTGACTCTTGTAAACATCCAAATTAACTACAAAAGGCATGTGAAGGAAGACACCATCTGCATTCTGAGAAAGAGCTGATAGATGTATAGAATGATTTTGTGTATATATCTATATATAAATATACATATATATATATATATATTTGTGTATAATGGTAGCCATCTCTAGGATGGGGGGGAAAGAAAAAAGGGGGAAAAGAAATTTACATGGTAACTTTATTATATATTTAAAAGAAATGGAAGTTGTACATAACAAATTTGTTATTTCACATGTGATCATCTTTTTAAAAATCATACTATGTTATTTCATGGATTAAAATGAAATAAATAAAAGCTAAAAACAATAACTCTGTGAGGAATATAGTACAGATAATACTATCCTTATCTTGCAGTGCAGAGACCTAAGGCTATGAGAGTAAAGTAATTGCCCAAGGTCACATGGCTAGTTAATTATCAGATCCATGACTCAAAACCAGATTCAAGTTCTCTGGCTTTAAATATTTTAAACAGTTTTAAATTGTTGTGTTTTTTCAATTTTACCCAGACTTGAAATCTAGTTATCATCCTTGACTTTTCACTTTCTTTTCCCCACAGTGGTCATCTTATTCTTTCCACTCTCATAATATCTTTCATATATATTCTCTCCTCTGACCCTGCCACAATGACAGGTCTGACCTTCATCACCTCCTGCCTGGACTATTGCAGGAGCCTACTGGCTGGTCTACTTGCCTCAAATCTCTCCCCTACTCTAATCCATCATCCATCCAGCTGTCAATCGACCTCCTTAAAATACAGGGATGACATGTTACCCTCTCATTCAATCAACTCCACTGGTTCCCAATTGTCTCTAGGAACAATATAAAATCCTTCATTTGGTTTTTGAAGCCCTTCATAATTTGGTCCTTTTCTCTTTCCAGTCTTCTTACGCCTTACTTTGTCCCATACCCTACTCCACGTCCTTTCTAACCCAGTGACACAGACTACTTTGCTGTCCCATGCTCAAGATTCTCTATGTCTCCACTCTGTGAATTTTCACAGTCTGTCCTCCCTGCCTGGAATTCTCTACCTCCTCATCTTGATTTCCTGGCTTCCTTCAAGTTACAGCTAAAGCTTCATCTTCTATTAGAAGTGTTTCCCAGTCCTCCCTAATTTTAGTTTGAGATTATCCCAAAATTATCCTGAATGTATCTTGTTTATCCATGGTTTGCATGTTGTGTCTTCCATTAGATATGAGCTTTGTGTTTGTTTGTTTGCCTTTCTTTAGATACCCAATCCTTAGCACAGTATCTGATGCATAATTCATGCTTAATAAATGCTTGTTGATTTACTGACAGTCATACAATTTTTCTGATATTTTTTCCATCTGTCTACTTACTTATCTATCATTTCCATCATTTCCTAAAGCATAGTATTTCATGACACTAATGCACCATAATTTATTCAACCATTCCTTAATTGATGAATAATCCCCTAAGTAAATATACTCACCAGAAAAACTTTTTAAAAATTTTTTTATTCCAGTGATTGTTTCTCTTCTAATTTTTAAATATACTGATCCTGTTTTTCAAAAATCTTTTCAATTTTATGTGATCAAAATCATTCATTTCCCCCCTTGAGTCTTTTCTATTCCTTCTTCCATCATGAAATCTTATGCCTATCCAGAGTGGTCTCTGCTCCTCTAATTTGTCATATGTTCTTTTACATCTAGGTCATTTATTCCTTTGTGAACATATTGTGTTATATTTTCTGAGCTATTGATTGAAATATAATTTCTGAGACAGCTTTTCTAGTTTTTCCAGCATTTTTTGTTAACTAGTTAATCCTTATTCTAATAGTTGAGATCTTTGGGTTTATTGAACATTATACTATTATGTTAACTTCTTTCTGCATCTGATCACTTTCCTTTGTTTTAACTTCCCTATTTTTAATCAGTAGTAAATAATAGTGATTTCCAAAGCTTATCACTATTAGATTAACATCTTTATTTTACATTGCTATTTTTCTAGTTTCTCTACAAGTTGTTACTACATAAAAAAAAAGTGGATAACCCAAATTCATGATTGGTTTGCATGTATTTCATTTGATCAAAGGTTGTGCAATGAGGGCAATTGTCAGCTCCACAGAGAACATGAAAGAAATTCTCTTTCTAAATCACTGGGAGCTTCTCATGCTGGGGGCTTTAAATCAAGCAAAGAGATTTTTTTTATTGGTCGCATCATGTTGAATTCCAAAAATTGCAAATCAAAAATGAATCTGGACCTTTCTTGGATTCCCCTGGGCAAAGAATGAGTTAAACTAGCCAGAGTGATGGGGGTTTAGTAAGGAGAAATTTTCCTGCAATCCTTTTGAGGCAGCTGGCCTGGGGCAACTCCTTACCATTGTTTTCTTCTTGGTCAGGTTCAAAGTAATTTCCTCATTCTCATCTGATGGGTAGAATGATGGTGTTGACTAAGAGAAAAGTCTACTAGGATACCAGAACGAAAGAGCTGGAAAGAGTGGCTTCCCACTCCCCCATAAGGGTGAGAGTTCTCCAAGAAAGAGCAGGTAGTTTTCCTGGTTAATTAAACAATTCCCAACCCCAGCCACTTTTTTATCAATATGTCTTACTCATTTCTTAGGTCTTCCTTGTTCCCGGTGGCCAAATATCCAAAGCTGGTCTACAAAGTTTCCTCAGCCTCTTCCTACATTGGGTAATTTAGCATTCACAACTGTGTTCCAGCCCTGAGCAGACCCTTAGAAATTGAAGGGAGGCAGAACATGAACGCTGTCCCCAGCTTTGCTCCGGGCTGCTTTACATCCTTCAGGACCACCACACTTCGGTACACCACCCTTGGTCCTCCGTTGTCTTTCTGCTTTTCCTTCTCTGGCTGGGCTGAACTGGCATTTATTGTGGGGAGCGTTGCTGCAGAATTTGGAGTCCAGAATCTGATCGATAGACTTTCTTTGTCTATTTGGTTTTTCCTCTGTGGGAAGCTAGGACAACCTCACTGGAATGATTATGGACTTCATTTAGGAAGGTTTGCAACATTCTAGGCCTTTATGAAATCAACACTGTCATTTCACAAAGAAGTGACAATAATACGAGAGACTACTATTATAATTACGTAATGATTGAATGTTTGTTTTATATATGTTGTTCTCATTTTAATGCAAACATAGGTTAAGTGACTAAAGGCGAGTCACAAAGCAAGGAAATGTCTGAGGTGGGGTTTGAACTTAAGGTCTTGTTGATCTCAAGTTCAACAATAGATTCACTGTGCCCTTAGCTGCCTAAGGGATCGGGATGATTTTATAGTTTATAAGAATCATTTCTCTATTTGGATTCTGTGCTGGGTATCTTCCATGATATGTGGCTAACAGTTTTTACTAGTCTCCTTTTCATATGGGTATGAGTTGGACACTACTGAAAAGTGACTGAACAGCCTCCTTTTCTATACTTCACTTGACAGTTAAAGTTATTTATGCCATTGCATTTTGCACGGAATCACATGTGATTTTGACATCAACATGGGTGACAGTTTGCTGAAGGTGAGTCTTTAAAGTGGCATTTTATTCTTCCATATCAAATGCTTTTTAATATTCAACAAGTGATAGGCACAGTGGGACCTTATGTTATCTGAAGTGTTTAATTATGTAACTGTAAAAGATTATTTCATTTAGCAGATGCTATCTTTTCCCTTCTAGCTTTTTAAAAAATTTTCTTGTATTGTATATTCTCATAAAGAATTTCTTGATTTTTTTATGTTTGTGCACCTTTTCTTTTGGCCTATTTCTTCTTTCACAACATGACAAATATGAAAATATGTATTACATAATAGAACATTTATAACCTACATCAAATTGCTTTCCACCATGGGGGGAAGGGTAAGGGAGGAAAGGAAAAAAATTTGAAACTCAAATTTTTTTTAAATAAATGTTAAAAATTGTCTCTACATGTAACCGGAAACAATAAAATATTATTTTAAATATTGTAGAGCTTGGGAATTAAGCTTATGGATCAGTAGTTACTGCTGATTAATTTTTTTGATGGTGCAAAAGGCCAGCATTCCTGAGAAAATGTTAAGGTAGACTTGTGTCTGGTTAGTCAAGTACTCTGTTCCTGGACTATATCTTCCAGAGGACTTTAGCAAAAGAGTGAATTAATTGTAAAAAAAAAAAAAGATGTTGTGGAGGTAGAAAAAACAAGATTTGGTGATAGATTGTATATGTGGGCTATGTATAAATGAGAGTATAAATAAGAATGACACTGAAATTACAAGCCAGAATCACTGTGAGGATGGTCATTCCTTCAACACTTACAGGAGGTTTGGAAGGGAAAGGATTTGAGTGGGGGGTGGGGGGAGGAGATAATGAGTTGTTTTGGATCTGTTGAATCTTAAATATCAATGGAGCATGAAATTATAGATCTTCACTAGGCAGTTGGTGATGTGAGGCTGGAGGTCAGGAGAGATGGTAGAGCTGGATAAATAGATCTGAGAACCATCTGCATAGAGATGACAACTGGATCCATGGTAGCTGATGAGATCAGTGAATAAAATGTAGAAAGAGAAGAGAAGAGGGCCAAGGACAAACCCTAAAAAATATTACATTTTAGAAATAATTTATGCAGTTATAGTAGCAAAAAGCTATATTTTTATAGAGAAAAAAAGCCATGATTAGTAACTACTATGGCCCATCAGTCCTGACAACACAGACATTCATCTTGAAAACAGTTCTCTACAACCCTTTGGGTAAACAATATCTTCTCTGATATTCTAACTCTGCAGACTTCTCTCTGATTTCATCAAATCCCCGGAGTTTATCCACAGAGCTTTGGTATTCCTCCCTGGGACTGAGTTGTTTTGACTGATAGGTGAGTGAAAACTTACCTAACTCACTATTATGTACAAAGCTCCAGACTTTGTTTCATATTCCACCCATCTATTCAGCAGAAATACATAGTCAAGGTCTGCCCTTCCCCATTTTTCATTTTTTTGTTTGTCCTAGAGGGAGCTTGGTGGTACCATGGACAGATTGCTGTCCATTCAAATTGGAATCAGGAAAATATGAGTTCAAATCCAGCTTCAGACATTTGCTAGGTCTATGAATCTAGGCAAGTCATTTAACTGCCTACCTGCGTCAGTTTGCTCAGTTTGTAAAATGGGGATAATAAATTGCACCAATTCCCAGGACTGTTGTGAGGGTAAAATGATATTTGTAAAGAACTTTGCAAATTGTAAAGTACCATATAAATCCTAGTTATTGTCATGGTTACTCTGGAAATTAATTAAATAAAAATATCATTAGTGCTCAACAAGGTGGGACCATCTGGTCCCATACTGGTCCATGAGTTTACTGACAAATATTTGGAGCAAAGTGTTCTTTCTTGCCACCATTCAGATACCTGTACTATAGTGGCAGGGACTACCTTAGTATAGTTGTATACTATATCAGTATAGTAGATGCTTAATAAATGCTTATTGATTAACTAATTGATTGGTAATCTCCTGTGATTCCTTGACCCTATCTGTCCAGTTGACTTTTTGCTTGGTTTGACATTCTTGGGATATTGTATTTGGATTCTCCTTTCCTCACTGTATCTTAAATCTTGTAAAAAAATTCTGACTTAACCTTGGCAATGTCCTGATGTGGCTTCCTAACTTGTCCCTTTCACTCATGCTTCTAGTATACATTGCCCTTCTGAGTAATCTCCTGGCCAGATTAAAAATATGCCAGGCGAGCAGCCAGGCAAGTATGTCACAATGAGTTTGACTCAATGAAGGGCAAATCTGAGGTATTTTAATTATCCTTGTCTAAGGAAGGCCTGACCAGTTGGTCTACACAATCATAAATCAGGACTGACAATTCAGGTGTTAGTTACCTGAATTGTAGCCATAGTATATGGAAGGAAATAATTAACCTATTTAGGTCTAGCTTTAGAAATTCAGATTATAAAATGAAACAACAAACCCTAAATTCATTTGCTCCATGTGTCTGTAGTCATTCTACCTGAATAATCTGAAGCTCTTTGAGATCATAGATGTCCTTCCCCCACTTTACCCTGTCTTCTATACATACTCAGGTTGCCTAATACAAGGCTTTGCTCATGTTGAGTGCTGACTTCTTATGCTAAAATTAAAATTGCAGGAAACTTTGTTGTGTGACTTTAGCAAGAGTATAGCAATGCTCAAGCTACATAGGATGTGGGCCCTGGTGAGGGAATGTTCAGGACACTGTCTTTTTATATTTGACTACTAGTTTTGTACACGTCATATTCTACCCATGAACAGTACAGGGGCCATGGGATTACCTAGAGCCCTTTGGGTGCTTGATGCTGCTGTATGAACTTGAAGACACTTCTGAACTAAAACCCTTCAGGGAATTCCATCTGTATCTTTATTATAATCAAGATCCCATGCAGTGGAGAAAACCAGGCTCACTGTAGTCTTTGATTAATGTCCATGGCTATTTGTTCCATGGATTGTTGTATTAGTGATTTTCACAAGGACTCTAGCTTGAGAAGTCAACAGATGGCTAGGGATGCCCCCCTGCTATTTAGATGCAGCATGAGACATGTTAATTGGCTTCTCTCAGGATTCTCACTTGGGCAGAAGGAGCCAGCATGGCCATTTATGTGTGTTTTCAAAATCCCCTTTTGGCTCTTAGTTCAACTATCAAATGGTTGACTAGACAGTGAAATCCTGGACTGCTTTCTTCCCTGAGATAAAAGTGGACAGACATTTATATAAAGAAACAGGACAATAGATTGTCATGTTGTCATGTGTGTGATGAAATGAATGACGTGAGGCTTGATGACACTACTGAATATGGATGTTACTCAAATTGGTCTAATACAGAGCAAAGAGAACTCAAGCAGAAATAAATAACTTAGATTTTAGTCTCAACTATACCCCTTACACACAGTATAAACTTGGGCAAACCACTTGGGCCCTGAGCTTCAGTTTTCTCATCTAAAAAGTAGGGATAATAAATTGCCCTTTCTCATAGTATGGTTGGAAGGAAAGACAATGTAGTATGGTGGGGGAAAATGTCAGATTAGGAGACAGAGGATCTGATCTCAAATTATACATCTGCTACTTAGTACCTGGATGACCTTGAGCAAGGAATTTGGCCTTTTTAGGTCTGTTTCCTAATCTGTCAGATAAGCATTTTAAAATAGATCATCCTTAAAGTCTCTTCTAAACTCTAAATCTTAAACTTCTATAATCTTACACACTGAAAATGCTTTGAAAATTGTAAAGTGCTGTATGAAGGTAAGCTATTAGTAAGAAATGTGAGGTAAGGGGCTACTCAGAATCAACCAATTAGCATTTATTGAGTGATTACACAACACAGATCTAGGTAGTGGAGATATAAAGGCAAAAATGAAACATTTCTTGTTCTCAAGGAGCTTACATAATTAGTTCCCAATTTCGAACTAGGTGACCTGGTAGATACTAAGAAAGCACAATCTAGTTCACATCCTCATTATATTTTAACAGAGTTGATGAGACTAAGGCAGGTGGAATAAAGAAAAATAAAACTTTATATGAACAAGTACTTAATATTATAACTAGTATTCATAGAATGCTATAAGATTTGCGTAGATATTTACATACATTGTCCCATTTGGGATATATCATTTAAGTGATAGTAAAGGCTCTAAGTCAACAGGCAGAAAAAGGACAGATCAATGGTATAAGTTCCAATACAAACACTGCCATTTCTATTAGTCAGGATTGTTGTTATTCATGTTAGCTTTCATTTCCACCTACAAAGAAAGGAGTAAGGGATAGATTCATGGAGGAGTTAGGACTGGAACTAGTCTTTGAAGGGTGTATATGGATAGATAGAGAAGAGGTGGAAAGCACCCCATGATGAGCGAACAGCAAAGAAACAAAGGCAAGAATTAATATTATATTTGGATCATAAGAACAGTCTGAGAAAAGATTTTAGGCTAAGCAGTAGGCAGTTAGTAATGGTAAATAATGGGGATGAGGGTAAATTATGGAGTGTTATGGGGAGAACCAGACAGAGCATTTCCGATTTGAGGCAGGATGTTGTAGCAGAAAGAACCCTGCACTTAGAGTCAGAGGATCAACATTTGCCTCCCAGTTGCATCATTTGCTAGCTGGATCTCAGTTTCCTTAACTTTAAAATGAGAGGGGGAAGGGAGGTTGTACTAAATGATGTCTCAGTGGTAATGTTCAGTGATGTGGTGCTTATAGTATGTTCTTGAGTCAAAGACAGGAAATAGCGAATAAATTGCTTCATTCATACATGATCCAGTTAGTAAACTATTTTTTAAGACAATAGGGAAGTGTAGCCTTGTTACCCATAATTAGTAGGATTTATTTTTTTGATTACTGATTATGTAAGAAGCATGAAACAATCCTTCTCATTCTATCTTTCAAGGGGGAAAGAAATGCCAACTTAAGCTGTAGCTATGCTACAAGAGTCCACTGAAGGTGGGAATGAACTCTCCCCTGGAAAAAGCTGAAGTATGTCTGCTGACAGTGATTAATGGCATGGAAACACTCATAAATCTTTAAAGAATATAGAAATCAACACCAGGGTCAAGTGCTGCCCTCATTCCTTGCATGAAACTTCCATAAATGTCGCTAGGAGTTCAATACAATGGCGAGGGGAAGCATATGGCACAACATCCAAAGAAAATTAATAACTGTATAAAAACCCAGTTAAATAGTGATAATTTCCCCTTGTTATCCAGCTTTATTGGAGGCAACTCATTAGCATAATGGCTAAGTTTGGAGCAGGCATTTGTTAATGAAGAAAACGGACTTGAAGCCATGTGGTGTAGCTTTTAAAGGCAATGTGACAGGTTTGGAATTTGGAGTTCCTTATTCAGTCATTTGTTGATCATTCACAAAAAATCCCTAAAAATATCCATGTTTGAGGCTTTCCATCTGTCTCTGCCCCACTCTGTTGCCATAGACACACATCTCTTAGCAACAGCTTATCTTTCTGCCCACCTCCATGCCATATACTTTCATGTCTGTGAAATGACAAGCACTGAGACTGAATAATAAATGCTACAGCTAACATTCAGCAGTGGGCTTATGTTGAGTACTAGCCTATAAGGCCCTTTAGTGATCAGTGTTCCTTGTAAACTCAAACAGTCAAAAACTCCCACTCTGGATCTTAACACAGAAGCACAGTCTTCTGTTTTTATTTTCCTCTGTGATTAGCTGGTTCCCCTAAACTAGTGAACTCAAATTGAAACAAAGCTCCTAAACCTTACATAAGGATCACTGCAGGCTACACGTTGACTTAGGAAAATATATACATTAATATATTTTTTATTAACATATCAACACATTAAAATTAAAAAAGAATGACAATTTAATCTTGTTTGGACCATACTGAGTGGTGTTGGGGGTCACATGTTTAGTGTCTCTATTCTAAACTATCTACATAGTAAATTGATTATAATACCAGGCAGCCTCTTTTGGGGTATAAGTTTCAATATAAACACGGCCATTATTATTACATGAGGATTATTGTTATTCATGTTAGCTTTCATTTCCACCTACAAAGCACTTAACAAATAATACTTCATTGTGACAGATGGGTGTAGTGCAAGTATGATTTAACTCATTTAGCAAATGAGAAGGATAAAGCTCTGTGATTACTTGAAATTTCATTTTTAAATGCATGGAAAAATGCGTCCACCATTTAAAAAATTCTCCCCATAGTTAACTAGAGTTTTGGTGAGTATTGAACTGGAGAGAAGCCACTGGGTCGGAATAGGAATGTTCTGTCTCAATATATCCAGACTCTAAACAACTCACTAACAGCCTTTAAAATGAGAAATGAGTCTCAGCTGAGGTCACCAGGAAGAAATGGTAAAGAAGCTGAAATACAGATAAAGAGAAAAGGCTGTGTGCATCATACTCGTCCTTGAGGCAAAGTGGAAAACTCACTTCTTAGTAGATTTTTGGTCACATGTATTTAACTGTTTTACCCTATTTCAAATGTTCTTCATTTAAATACTCTGCCAAGAGAAATCCTTTAGGAAAACCAATGATAATTTTTTTTAATGTGGCATAGTTCAGAATCCTAATTAGTATTTCATTTGCCCTGACCTATGTGCTTAATTAAAATAAAAAGTGCTACATTTAAAATTCTTATTGATGTCGGTCAATACGATATACTATTTAATCACTAATAACATCACAATATCATAAATATTCATGCATCTGAACATACACAACCTCCTTCTACAGGAAGCTCTTCCTGGTCTGTCTATTCCAGTGCCTTCTCTTTAATAATCATTTCCCAAGTATTCTACATATGGCTTATTTGTTCATAGTGGTTTGCATGCCATGATTTTCATGAAAATAATTTGTTTTCCTATTATTTACTAGCCTCAGAAATCATATCCTGTGCTTCCCCGCCCCCTGTAGTTTCTAATACTGCCCTTCTAAAATCCTGTCAGAGGAAATTTGGTAAATGTCATTGAAAGATGCACACTGAAAGATGTGACAAGAAATGTCACAGGAATCTTTCACTCAAGGGAAGATGGAACAGTTGGACAGTGTTGTCTGTATGCTAAGGCACTTAGGTAGTCTATGATAATGTGTTTACATATTACATGCAGAGCCTGGCTTAACTGTGCTAACTACTTTGTGAAAAGAAAATCCTCCTGAAATTAAATAATCAAAGAAGATAGGTGAGTGCTGATTTTGTGAAATAAACAGTGATTGAGGAAAGAAATAAAACCAGCAGGACTCGGCATGAAACAAATTAATTCATGTTGGAGATTTACTCTCCTGAAGAAATTAAATTGCCCACTTCCTAATCAGCACAGTTTCCTGGCATGTCATTTTTCTCTCTTTTTCTGACCTAATCTGTTTATTATGAAGGTCCATAATTCAACCTTCTCCCCTCCTCCCCCACCATTTTTTGAATTATAGTTTGAAGCTCCACTCTTGTGTCATTCTGGGGATTTCAAAAGCCAATCACTTCTTCTACCATTTGTGTCTTTTTGGAAAGAAAACAAAGTTTCTCCCATATGCCTTAGTTGTTAATTTTTCTGGCTTCTCAGAAGCTTAGGGTCTATGAACTAAATTCACTCAAGGAAAGCCAAAGTATTGGTGCCCATAACAGGGAAAGGCACCACAAAATCAATTCAGATGGCTGAGTGAATTTCCCCTGGTTGGGACAAGATTTCTAATTTTGTGGCAATAGAAAAAAAGTGCAAACTGTTGTTCTCTCATGTAATGCTGAGCACAGGAAAGAGATGTCAATATACGTTAAAGCTCAAAATTTCACTGAAGAAGGCACACAGAATTTTGCACATGCTCTTAATGTTTGTGTAGCATTGAGCTGGAGGGGGATCATATGTCTTTCAATCTGTGTTTTACTCTTCTGAGTTCTTAAAATGCAGCATGTAATTCACACACTCATCATGTAAGTTATGCCATCAGTCTGTTGAGATCCACTGACTAAAATATCTTTTCCTTTTTATTTTCCCTGATGTGGGCTTGTTATTTTCTTCCCTGGGGGCAAGTCAGTATGTCTTTTGGAAGGCTGACAGGTAAGACATGGCAGCAAGGCAGCACCAAATGCCAGATAAAGATCAAAGCCTGGCAAGTAGCAATTTTGACACTTTCCCTCCTAGGTCTGACTTTTTTGTTTGTACCATTATCATAATCAACTACAGTAATAGAAAAATTCCATCAGTGCCCCCCCCTACAACTAACTTGATTCCAAATGGCAGGACCATGAGTCTAAGAGCAAGGTCTTGGAAGGCAGCCAGCTCTCATGAATTGAAGCCATTACTTTTACACTTTGGTCTGCTGACTTCTGCGTATGAGGAACTGGTTTTACGTGATAGCATATCCAGATGTTCTCCTTTATTCCTGAGTCTCTATTTTCTCATCTATAAATATGAGTGGTTTGAACTAGATAATTCTTAACATTCCTTTCAGCTCTAGATCTGCGACTATGATCAGGAAACTGTGCATATCTATAGAGAGCCGTAATGGTAATTTAAATGGGAAGATCTTTCCCACTCATTAATAGGCCCATGTGACCTTGTCTGGGTTACATGGAAGTCTGAGTTACATGAAGCCTGTGGTGGGAGAAGTTTGCTGAATGGGTGGAACAGGAAAGGGTGGAGCAGGAAGAGGTGGAACTAGAGTAGAGCTGAGAGGAATTTAGTCATGAGAGCAGTCAGAGCAAGGAAGGATGCAGGTTGCTGGGTAGTGTGAGTGAAAGAGCTTGTTTGTGATTTTGTTTAATGGACCTGGCTTGTGGCAAGCCTAAGAGGGGGAAGACTTGGGGATGGTGTTCTTCTCTGCATTGTTATTGTGTATAGATTTTTGTTGCTGTGATGTCTGAATAAATGTTTTGGTTCTGTCTTCCATTTTGTGATGCAGAATTGGGCTAGGATATTCATGTCTGCCTTGGCAAGAACCTATTAATGTGATCAAATAAAATTCACAAGGTTAACCTGGTATTCTGTCTGACATTTATGATCACCATGTGCTTCATGGTGGTTAGATACAAAAGGTCTGCCGTTCCCATAAACGACTCCAGTCAATATTACTCTTACACAGCCAAGTCAAACTTCCACTTTTATTTTTTTCTCCCTTTGTTAGGCCTTCAGTAACTATAGTCCATATAGTTGCATTTTCCTCAATACTATGTAATCAAGGATAGTATTACAATTTTATAAATATGCATGCATCTGAACACACACAGTTTCCTTCTCCAGGAAATCCTTTTTGGTCTGTCTTAATTCTAGCCTTTGCTTTGTTGATTATTTCCCATGTATCCTATATATGACTTGTTTGTTTATAATGGTTTGCATGGTGTCTCTGTGACTAAATTGTAACCTCCTCAAGGATAGAGATTATGACGTGCTCTACAGTTGAGCTACTTATGAGACCATGAGATCCAGGGAGTGAGTCCATCTCCTACCATCCATTTCTGAGGGCGTCTGCTCATTTAGGATTGGATTCAGGGAGGCAAGCCATACCTGTGTGACTAAAGGATTGCTTAACAAGAGACTAGTTAGTCTGTTTCTATTTATGAGCAGAAAAGACCAAGGCAGTTACTCAGATTATAAGAATTCACTTCTGAAATGTAACTCTAGACTCGGCCAAATCAGCTTTTATCCAAGAGGACAACTCTGAGCAATCTCCATTTGTTACTCCTCATGGAGAAGTTAGAACCTTCAGAAGAAATGGAAAGATTACTCAATAATAAGAGAAAACTAACATTGATATAATCTTTACTATGTGCCAGGCACGATTCTAAGTACTTTATAAACATTTGAATTTCACAACACCCCTAGGAGACAGGTGCTATTATTATTTCATTTGACAGATGAAGAAACAGAGACAAACAGATTTACTCATGGTCACATAGCTAATAAGTATCTGAGACCAGATTTGAACTCAGGTCTTCCTGACTTTAGGCCTGGTGCTATGTAGTTGCCCTTTCCACCCTTGCCCTAAATCACTAGTATTTAACACTATTCTGACTCTTAACTCCTTTCTCCAAATGAATTATTATGTTTTCCAAGCATGTCTTTCATTTTCCTGTCTCCATGTTTTTTTTTTATTATTTTGCTCTCTCTCCTTAGAATGTTTTCTCCTTCTGTCCTTCCCCTGCAGCCCTTTCATGTCTCCCATTGTGGTGGTCTTTGAAGTTTTACTTCTGATTCATGCTATCTAACTGCAAGTGTAGGAGCTCTTGTTATCTGTGCGTAACTACTATTCTCTGCATAAATGCTTCCATCTCCTCCTAAAGCCTTACTCTAACCAATCTCACCCTTGGCTCTCCTGTCTTGAGTATCCACATTATTGACTCCTTCCACTATGCAAGATGAAGTCTAAATTCTCCTTTATTATGTGATTTTTACTAACCTCTTTCCTTCACTTCCTTGTCTTCACTAAAACTTTTTTATCATCTCCTTCACATCTAATTAGTTGTCAAATACTTTTCTTTGCAATGACTGCTGTATCTTTTATCTTTAGTGCCACCCTTTTCTTGGTCCTTATTACCTCTTTCCTGCCCATACCTTCTTCTCCTAATTTAGATTCTCATCTTGAGATTCTTCTTCCTCCAATTCATTTTGTACACTTTGATATTTCAATATGTTAATAATTCTAATTTAATTAGAATTAATTAACACTTCTTTCACCAGTGTAGAACACTAATGGAAAAGAGGGCTTTATAAGCAAGTCATTTTGACTGCAGCATAGAATGTATGAAATGGAGTAATGTTAGATAAGTTTGAAAAGATAAATTATGTTAGAACTGTTTCCAGCTAATGCTCTTTTCACTGAACCATCTGATTTATTTGTAAAGAAGTAGCATTAGAAGCTTTTCCAATAAATACAAGGCTAAAGGAAGGCTATTCCCACTTACTACTATTATTTGATATAGTTCTAGAAATGCTAGCAATAATACAGCAATAAGACATAAGAAAGAATTTAATTACATAATCATTTTTAAAGAGAAGAAATCTTCCTTATGTTAGATAATGTGACTATTTACATAGTTAGAAACCCAGAGGAATCAACAAGGAGAGTCATATACTGATTAATAATTCAGGAAGTAGCATGATAAAAAATAAATCTGTAAATATTAGCATTTGTATAAGCAATAACAGAAACCTGAAGGAAATGGTAGGAAAAAAACATTAAACATAACTGAAAAATGAATAAAATCTTTGAGAACGAACTAGGACGCATACAGAATTTGTGTAGTGGTAGCATGATACAGTGGATGGAGTACTCAACTTAGAATAAGGAAGATCTGGATTTGAATCCTGCCTTAAGACACTTGCCAGGCCCAATATATTCATAGCAGCACTTTTTGTGACAGCAATTAACTCATAACAAAGTGAATATTTATCACTGAACTGAAGAATGAACAGATTATGTTATATGCATTAATGGAACATTATCATGTCAGAAAAATGACTATGAGGAATTCAGTATCACTCTACTTTGTATCTGCTGCCCTCCCTGAATGTCCATATGCTCATCACTTCTAGATTCACCGCCATGTTGCTGACTCAAGTCTTGACTGACAACACCTCTCTCAGTCTCCTCTCCCTTCTGATTGGAGGGCTGGAGGATAGAGTACCTGTCTCCTCCCAATGCCTTTCATTATAGAAGGGCAAAATTGGACTCTCAGCTCACTCCACTTTGTATCTGCTACTATGACTGCATTCAACCCCACAGAACAAGATATGCCCCGGGGTCCCATCCCCCTTTTCCTACTTTCCTAACTCCTTTTCTGGATTGTCTTTCCCTTTACTGTCTGCCCCTCAAGAGCAGACTGTCTTTCTTGTTCTTAATTGTATCCCTGGCTAATACTTAGCACAGTTCTTGAAACATAGTATAAGGTTAGTAAATGTATATTAGATTGGAATTCAGAGAAACATAGTATGACTTCTATGAAATGATGCACAGTAAAGCACAGCAGAACCAGAAAAAAACATACAAAACAGCTATAATAATATAAACTAAAAGGACACCAAAATAAAACAGAATGCTACATGCTTGTAATGAATAATCTTGGCTCTGGAAAAGAGAAGAAATTATCTTAATTACTTCAGGAGAGAAGTAGGAAACTAAGGGTCGAGAAGATTGCATATTCTATCAGACACGGTCATTTTGACAGTCATTTTTGCTGAGTTGTTTCTTTTTTCCTACACAAAATGGAGGGCCATCTGAGTTACTATGTATGAGATATATCCCAAAATGGCTCTAGGGTAAAAACAAAGAGCATTAATATAGCTTTTTGTCAATTATGAGAGATGTAGCCAGATTGGAGTTCATGAAATGATAAAGGTTATATTTAACATCATCAGAGAAGGTTTGGATATCATTGGATATCATTTGCTCTCTCAGCTTTGCTTCTAAATATTAATGAAGTGATCCAAAGGCAGACAATTGTTATTGTACATTGTATAATTCAGAGGCATTCGGTAGATAATTGAACTGAAACTGGAAAGAAAAGCGCAACTGCAAATTAACTACTCGGTGCCTAGATTCCGATCCTCAGACTGTTTTTAAGGCTGGATGATTAATAATACTAATAGTTTTCGTTTTCCAGTTATGTGCAATTCTTCGTGACCCCATGGACCAGAACATGTCAATAATGTCCAAGGGGTTTTCTTGGCCAGGATACTAGAGTGGTTTGCCACTTTTAAATTTTATGGTGTTTTATGTATATCAACTCATTTGACTCTCACAAGGACCCCATGAAGTAAGTGCTATTATTATTCTACTGGGGAGGAAAGTGAAGGTTAAGTGACTTGTCCAGGGTCACACAGCTAATTAAGTACAACAGGAAGGATCTGAACTCAGAATAAATTTGTTAAAACATTATTAGAATGAATTTAACTTTATGTATTAATTGGTAAGGTACCAGTTTTTGACTTGCTTCTCTCAAGTTTAAATCTATACCTTCCTTGAGTATGGACCTCAGTATTAACAAACTTCAATAAAAGTGAGATCACAAAAGATATATCTGTAAATTCAGTCAAATTGGGTAGAGCACAACTTTGAATCCATTTAATTTGCTGAAACACTGTAAGAATTCAAAATTATGAAATCTCTATAGGGCTATGCAAGGTCTGTGTGTGTTGCCCATGACGGTTTATACCCCCATGAGTTTACCTAAATACAGCTCACGGGAAAGTGTGAATGTATATCCGTGGAATCACAAATCTCATCCACTGTGTTCCAAGGGAGTCTTTTGTTCCTACTTGGAAAGGAGCAGAACTTTGTGGCCATAAGGCCCTACTCTGCTCTCCTCCAGGAGGAAATACCAAGCTAGACTCATGCCTATTTGTCTGCCTAAATATTGTTAGTCTAGGGGAAATGACTTTTAGATTCATTCCATTCTCCTACTCACTGTCTCTTTGCGGGGAAGTGGTGTCCCAAGATATATGTGAAGGCTTTATTCTTTTCCTACTAAATGCTCATTATCCAACTACCATCAAGTAATGAATAACGAAAAAGTGAATAAAAACATTTATCCAAGGCAATAGCAAAGAGAAATTTAAAAAAATATATAGATTAGAATGTGTCAGACAATATGCACAGTGAATGAATTCTCACACTGAGAGTAAGATACTTTAGCTGAACAAAAAGTGAGAAAGTCCTTGATTTCACTCAAGGGGAAATTCTCTGAAGTCTCTAGTTTGGAAAGTTGGAAATAGGGACATTTTGAGGCACTGGCTTCTCTATATGTCTGCACCTTCCCAAAGTTTTTATTTCCTCCCAGGGACATATCCATAAAGAAAGCCTAGAACCATGGATGTCCTCTCTTAAAATTGGAAACCAAAGACAAAGACATCTCTCTTTCCTTAAGCCCTAGACAACTCCACCCTACTGGACATGGAATATCCATACCATGAAGGAGAGGCTTTTGCAAATGTACAGATCTGAGGCCTAGGATAAGGATACCTCTTTCCTCTTCATGCTAGTGAACCCATTACTCTGCCATCCAGGCTCAAAACTCCTTTGAATGTTCTCTGTCCCTCATCTTCACTTATTTATAAAAGTTGTCAAATCTACCTCAGCAATATCACTTTTATCTGTCCCATCCTCTCCATTCATACTGCCATCATCCTAGTTCAGGCCCATATCACTATTCACTTGGACTGTAAAGGCTTCTTAATCTCATCTTTTTCCTTATCTCATCTTTTCTATTCATTCCCCCCTTCACAACAAAGTAATTTTCTTAATACACAGGTCTGACCTTGCTGAAAAACCTTTGGTGGGTTCCTATCACTCATATGATAAAGTATAAACTCCTTAGAGAAAAGCCATTTGCAATTTTGACACAATCTAAGGGTCCATTTTTATTTTATGTTATTACCCCTTCAAATAGTCTGACTGGAACATATACTGATCTTATTCTGCATTTTCTACTTCCAAACCTTATTTTTTATTCTTAGGGCATACCATTTTTGCCTGTTGACATTTTCTTCTTTTAAAGTTTATCTTAGAGCCCCTCACCTTCATAAAGTAATAATTCTTTCTTGATGTTCTTATAACACTGTTCAGAGACCTCTTTGTCCCATCACATTATAGTGTTTCTCTTTCCTGTTAGAATTGTAAACTCCTATCACAATGACCTTCACACAGCAGCCACTTAGGAAATGTTTATTGAAATTGCAATTGAGTAGTTGAAAGGCAACAATAAAAAATTTTTTAAAGTTAGAGTAGGGAGAGGAAATCATGGTTTCCCATTTATAAAGAAAAAAACATAGACTGAAGGTTATTAAAGTGACACACAACCAATGCATAGGCCAATTTGTGTCATACAACACTAAGGGCAAATTTCCCAAATTACTTCTACTATTCCAAGAAATTATGCAAATAAGAAACTAACAGTATATGAAGAATGAAGAAAATAGTACTAAAAATGAAAAGTTGAATATGATCATTTAATAAGGCAAATGTTTAGTATAGTAGAATCAGCAGTCAGCTAGGAGTGAAGAGATCTGACCCTGCCAGCATGTTGATGTGTTACTTTTTTGAGTCACATAAACTTTCTAGGCTCCAAATTCCTTATCTACAAAGTGAAGATGCTATAGAGCCCATGTAGTCTAACTTATACTTGGGAGGCAGCACAGATCTTAGAGTCAAGAAAATGTGAATTCTAACCCTGCCTCAGACACCAGCAGGGGAGCCCTGGGCAAACCACTAACTCCTCATAAATTTCATCCTTGTCTCGAAAATGGAAATAACAGTACCTATCTCATGTGATTTATAATGATGATTAAATGAAAATTATGTGTAAAGTGTTATGTAAACCTTACAATGCAATATAAGTGTGATCTATTTTATGTTTAACTATTAATAACAACCACCTCTGTGATACACCCAATAAGTGGATTCCCAACATTTATTTAAAGAACTCCAAAACTTTCCAAGGTAGCTCAATGGTTAGCTCTAGTCATTGAGAAGTTTTTTTCTATAAGCCTAAAATTTTCCCCTGTAATTTCTATTCATTACTTATCAATTTTGCCATCTGGGACCAAATAGAAACAAGTCAAATCTCTTCCCCATATAAGAATACTCCAAGTACTGGAAGACAGCCACCATTACCCCCATCAAGTATATTTTTGAATTTGATTTCATACTAAATTCTGCCAAATCTTCTGCTAACTTGTGGTAAAGATTGAGTATGCAGTGTTATTTTGGGGAAAACAAAGAGACTAAAATACTGTAAGTGCAAGCAAGATGGGATTTATGCTATTTTCTTTTTGGAGTTCAGTTTCCCAGGCTCAGGTTAAATTGTGACCATCTGAAGGATTAATCTCCTTTGCACGTGTTAATTCACAGCTGTGCTGAGTCACATAGGCTTTGTGCCTACTGTCTCTGAGCCATGAGGAACTAAGTCCTTATTATACATTCTTCAAGGTTGGCATTTTGCCTTGGGGGATAGTTCTTGAGAAGGACCTTTTAATTCCCTGGACTGGACACTGAGTAGTTATTTGTTAAGAGTACCTCGACTACTCAGAGGTTTGTGCTCTCCTATACCAGTGGTGTATGTATATGGTTGTATTACTTTGTTTAGAGTATAATAGCCCTGTCTGTTGAATCTCTGTGCTAATTTCTCTGCTTATATTTTCATCTTATCTGTAATTGAAGTAAGATTGTTGACTCCTTTAAAAGTTGTCTTTCCTTAGCAAAGCAGATCAAAGAACCTATGCTAACAGGCCATCCTGGATGTGCTAGAGTGCTTGCTAATACAAACACAAAGAATCTCACCTTGGAAAAAAAACATAGCAAGGACTGGGGATATCTGGAATGTGATCTAAGCATAAAGATAATTAGCACAGTGTCTGACACATAGTAGGCACTTAATAAATGTTTATTGAACATATGGTTGAATGTTTATAGCATGTTTTTTATCCTTTATAATGTTACTATGGACCAGATCTCCTCCTCTGGAGGAGTCAGTGAAGCTGGTGACTTTACACAGCCCTACCTCACTTAAATCCAATTCATTTACAAGTCAAGGCATCCTGATGTATTCCTGACATCATCAGTCCTCTTCAAGAATGAAGGACAAACAGTAACTATTGAGCAGACACCTTCACTCACGACCAGTAAGAATTACTAACTGTGAATTGTTTCTTAGAAGCCTGAATGTAGAGCAGGTAGCACTCATTCACTGACACTTTGAATGCTTTTAAAATGAGTACAAAATAGTCTTTTGAAAGTGAACAATTAGATGATCCCATTTATTGATCGAATAATTTAATTTACTTTAAGCTCTAAATCAATCAATAAGTGAACAAAATGTGTCAGGAATGTCAGATGTTGAGTGCTGGGAATACAAAGATGAACATAAAACAGTCCCTGCCTTAAAGGATTTCATATTATAAAAAAGGAGATAAGATGTACATAGAATATGTGTGTGTGTGTGTGTGTGTGTGTGTGTGAGCGCTCTGGACACACTCTCCCAATCTGACTGGAACTATAAAGTCAGGGCCCTGGAGGTATTTATTCTCCTCTCAGGGTTCCCTAAGATCCTGAGAGGATGAGGGAGAGACGTTGGTTCTTTGTTAATATTATCATATACAAACGCCTACCCAGTGCATCTTCCCATTTTCAAATGACCAGTTACTATCTCTATACTTATTTAGCCAATCAGTTAATGCCCCAGTATCTGTCATTTTTACTTCTTGATCTCTCAATATCAAGGAAAAACTTAACATCATTAGCTTTTACAAAGATATTTAATTAAACCTCCAAAACCAGGAACATAGTTCCTTCTGCTCCCTTGTTCCCAGTGGAGAGTACACTCAAATTTAAAGAAGCTGATATTAAATGTGTTCTGCTACCAAGTTCACTTCTGGGTATTTTATAGGCAATGAAGGAGTTGTCCACTTGATTACAAGACATGGTGACTTAGATACTAGGTAAAACCATTAGTGGACTGAATTAAACCAAGTGCTCCTCACAGTTGACTTGGATACTGTAGCTACTAGAAGATTTTGCTCTAAATGCTAGACTTCTGAGAGTTTTTCTAACCATTTGTGATCTTGTCCATTCTATCTATGATGCCCATTCAGCTAAGGTAATTAAAGAAGGAATACAATAGAAAGAGAAGAAACAAGAGGTACCGTGAATTCACAACCACATGATAGCGTGGGTGGGGAGATAAAGCAGCTAGTGGCAATTCCTGATACCTCCTTCCTCACCTAGAAGCTTATATCATTTATTCCTCCATATATGTAAGATGTCAGTGTGAGGGAGAGCTTTCATCTGTATGTCCTTTTTTATATGCACATGCTGTTCTGGCTTAGCAGTCAATTAAAAAAATTTTCCTCACCACTCAGTAAGGCAACAGGTAAGTCACAGAATACCTGCACATGATCTGAATCAGGGAGTAGTTCTCCATTACTCATGCCTGAAAGAGACTCACCAAGCCTCTATGTTGATATATATGTAGCCAGCAGAAAAGGTTGAATGTGCTCCAAAGACTAGGGTTCCATTGCACAGTCCCCTATAACACACACATGTAAGTATATGCAGCATACACACAAAATAAACACAAAGTATTTCTTTGTTGTTGTGTGTGGGGACACTAGAAGCTAGAGAAAGTGAAAAAGGTGTCATATGGGTGGTGACTTCTGAGCTGAGCTTTGAGGAAAGCTAGAAGGATGCTAACGAGGAAGCAGCTGGGTGACACAACAGATTGCACGCTGCACCTAGTGTCAGCAAGATCTTAGTTCAAATCTTCCCTCAGAGACTGACTAGCCCTACCTCTTCTTTTACTTCCTTTCCCTTTCCCCCAAACCAATAGTAGTGTTCAGTTATCTTACTCTATTTTGAGTTGACTCAGGCACGTTTCCTGGTAGTTTAGGTTTAATATTGGAACAAAAATAGACACTTGTAGGTCATCAATAGTTAACCAAAGGAGTTTTATTTGGCAATATCAGAAGGATATTCAAGAAGGAGAGTCACTGAAGACAGCTTGAGATCATTCAGCTGAGACACATTCATTGCTTCATTTGCTTTTCATGATACACCAGTCACAAATCTGTGCACCCTGGAGTTCCCTAGGCTGCTTTGTTCTCAGGTGGTAAGGAAGTACATAAAACTGGGACATCCTCCAAGCCACTGCAAAACTTTTGTTGTATCTTAGAATTCTACTCTTCACTTCTATGTTGTTATTGCTTATTTGGAATACTTGGATATTGCTATCTTATGCATAAGTTCACTCAAAAGGGATTCTTTTGTTGCTCTATGAATTGTCACAGAATTGGGTATAACTTGTGAACCACCTGCAAAAGTTAAGCCTCACACCTCTGTTCTCTCTTCAGTGATCAAGGGGTGAACTTGGTAGAGGTGATTATAGACCAGGAGCTATAGTAGCCTTCCTTTCACCCATCTGCTCATATCACTCAAGCATGGAAGCATGCTTTGTACTTTAATCCACGATGGAAAAAAAGTTCTGTTAAGTGAATACAACCGAGTTTGCGCTGAGCTTGAGACAACTCCTCTTTGCATATACTCCTAGGGTCCCTATTTAAGACATAAACACTGCTGTAAGTTCCTTAGCTCTAATAGTCACAGCGAGATTTGAGATAGTCCAGGAGGATAATGAAAGGCTTATAGCTCTCTCTCTCTCTCTCTCTCTCTCTCTCTCTCTCTCTCTCTCTCTCTCTCTCTCTCTCTCTCTCTCCTTCTCCCCTCCCCTTCCCCTTCCCCTCTTCGTTTCCCTCTCCCTCTTCCTCTCCCTCTCTCTCTCTTTCTTTATCCTTCTGCCTCGCTGTCTCTGTCTCTCTAAATAAAGCCTCCCATAAAATAAAATGAATTGTGTGTATGTGCCATTTATCAGCCCATGAGAATCCTCTGAAACTAATCATTCATTCAGAGATGATAAGCCTAGGTAGATAACTCCATTTCCTTGAGCCTCAGTATTTTATCCGTTTATTGACACTAATAATAGTAATATTTACCGGACACGACTGTTATGAGGAAAGTACTTTGTAAACCATTAAGCACTAATTGAATATGAGCTAATACCAACATGACTCAGAACTAGCATAATGAATGTTATTATACAATAACATAAAAAGGTAATAGCTTTAGGGGTTTTTTTAAGTAGAAAGGAAGGTTTACCCAGTTCTTGCATCTGCTTTCTATAGTTTTTCTACCTTCACCCTCTTATGTTGTCAGCTATCACTTATCACGGCTGCCAATTTGCTTGGCTCTACCAACATGCCTTTTGATTTTCTGAGTCTAATCTAAATGTGTCATGTTCTAAACTGGGAAACCAGATAATAAACTTGTTAGAACTGTGTTTGTTTAAAAAAAAACAAAAGACCTTAGAGATTGACATGAGTCTAGACCATGAGCTTTAGAGTACAAACATTGTGCATTCTATTTGGGCTGCTCAGAGGACATTTTTTTCTCAATTCTTTTCCTCAGTTGTGTTCTAGACAGTTGAGATTTATGGGAAAATTACCTTTAGGTAAGTGGAATATAATTACTTTCATTAGAAAGGAAGGAAGGAAGGAAGGCACTGGAGTTCATCAGAGAACTTGTCTGAGAACACTTATGATAAAGGCAAGAGAAACAGAATTTTAAAAATGAAGTGGGCTATATAGAGGTTATGCGGATATTCCTTCTTTGCTTTAGTATTTAACTTGGGAAATTTGTTTTGTAAAAGAATGAATGAAAGGTATGAAAGTGGTACAACAGCAGAAAGAAGTGACCCTTTTTTCAATGTCAGGAAGGAGGAAAGGAAGGAAGTTAGGAAGGGAGGGAGGACAAAAGGAAGAAGAAAGAAAAACACATATTGGACATTTATCTTATGTAAAGTACTATGGCAAGTGCGAGAGATACAAGGACAAGAGGGAGCTGTCTGATCTGATAAGGAAGAAACTTTGTGTTCCCAAAAGAATGATAAGGTAGATCCGCTTGTGGTGAGATAGGAATCATCAAATGAATCAGAAGAAAAGAAGAGTCATGTTGGTTGGTGACTCCTTGCTCAGGGTAACTGAGTCAGCTATTGGTCAATCGGAGAACAACAATAGGGAGGTCTGCTGTCATCCCGGGACACATATTTAAGGAATGAGAGAACCTCTCAAAGCTTGTCAAAACAAATGAATGCTGCCCAGTTTCTGGAGATCAGCATGAGCATAAATGATAGTTCCAGAAGGAAGCTCAAAAGAATTGCCAAACATTATGCAGTCTTGGGCAAGGAGCTGAAAACCAGAGGAGAAATGGTTTCGTTTCTATCATGTACCCTTTGAAGGCAAAGGATTCCTTAAAAAAAAAAAAAATTTCACTGGAAAGTGGAAGAGCTGGCCAAAATGATTGTGCCTGAGAATGATATTTCAACTTCGGAACTATGGCATAAAAGAAGGAAATAGCAGGCTCCTGTCCTGAGATGTGTTGTGCTTGGTAAAAGCTGTTAGAATGCATTTGCTTTATGTCTTGTAAATCTAATCAGAGGTATTTGCAAACAAAAAGTATGGGAGAGGGAGTAAACTGCTTATATGTCTACTAAGTTAGTTACTATAGGGAGTAGCTATGATGAAGAAAGAATAGTTGTTCAGACATCCAGAAGTTCACAGGAAGTAAAATCTAAGAAATGAAGTCTTGGTAAGTTTCTTGATCTCAAAAGTCTATGCAAAAATGGATACCATTTTAGGCAATAGGGCCACATAAGATAAGAAGGTACATTTGACTTCACAGTTACCACTGAGACCTGGAGTAATGAAATTCATTACTGGGATATAACTCTGAATGGCTATACCTAATTCAACAAGTAAAAGCAGATGGGGTAACATTTTTGGTTGAAAGATAGTCACTTATAAGAAAACTGAGAGATGAAGGAAAAAGATGGAGAACACTGAAGACATGAATCAACGCAGAGAGAAAGACATGGTTCTGTCATTGGTGTATACTAGCGACCACATGGCTAGAAAGAAGGGACTGGAAGTTCAGGGAAAAAGGTTAAAAACCTGTCACAGAAGCCTGATTTGGTAGTGATGGGAAGCCTCAGTTATCCATTTCTCTGTCTGTCTCTCTCTATTTCTATCTGCCTCTCTGTCTCTGTCTCTCTCTCATAATAAAGGCAAGGGAAGCAAGATTTAAAAATGGCATAGGCTATATAGAGATGTGGATGTTCATTTCCTCCTTTTCTTTCATTTCTCCTTTCCTTCCTTCACCCACTTCCAAAGGAGAGCAGCTAATAATTTCTTGACCTGCTTAAAGATAATTTCATCCCTCAAAATGTAGAAGAAACATCAAGTGGTATATTTTGTTCTGTATCTGATTTTTACTAACAAAGAATTGGCTGCTGGGTTAAAATGATGGGAACTTTGTGGGAAAGTGATTAGTACCTTTTGGAATTTGTTCTAAAGAAGTCAGAAGAAGGAAAAGCAGGATTCCCTGAATAGAAATTTGATAAGGGAAGGAAATGGACCAAAACAGGGAGGATATATTCAAAACGTGTTAGATTCTAAAACCACAAATGGAAATAATTTTTCTGAAGAAGAAATAATGGGTGTAATCTGAAGAGGCTTCTGTGAATGCCAAGAGAATTAATCAACCAAGTTTAATTTTTAAAAAATACATACAGAAGAGGATGGTAGGATAGAGAAATGATAACAAAACAAAATAAAAAAAGAATGTCATCACTACTCTCAATTCTTCTAGTATGACTAACACTTACAATGAGCTGAGCTAGACAACAAAAGTTGAAAAAAACAGAAAATTGGGTTTTTGTCATTGTTTATTGTTGTTTGTCTAAAACAAAGAAAAAAGAGGAAGGTGAAAGGCCAGGTGGATGGGAGAAGGGGAAGAGGAAAGCTAACAGCTCTTATTTTGCTTCCATTTTCTCTGCCAAACACAATGAACCATAGCCTGGAAAGGCTAATATAAAATGGGTACCCAATAAGGAGAGAGCACTGTGTAGAGCACACTCAGCTGTTCTAGAGTAATCCAAGTTGTTGTCCCCCAATGTGCTATATTCTTTGGTACTAAATGAACAAGCAGATGTAATTCTTGTGATATTTGAAAAAAAAATTAGATAATGGGAGATCTACTGGATAAGGGTGAATGTTGTCCTGACTTTTAAAATGAAAGATGTATGTGTGTGTGTGTGTGTGTGTGTGTGTGTGTGTGTGTGTGTATAATTATCTAATGTCAGGTGATCCATGTGAAAACAAATGTTGATTCCAGAAAGCTTGATTGCATTGCCAACATTACAAGGAGCTGAAAAACTCTCTCTCTCTCTTTCTTTCTCTCTCTCTCTTTTCCTCTCCCCTCTCTCTCCCTTTCTCCTTATGTAAACACACATACATATACGAATATGTATAGATACATATATGTATATACGTTCATGTATATATATATATATATATGAGTAAGAATATTATTCGTATATGATTGCATAATGCCAGAGTAAAAGTAATATTCATATATGAGTATATATAGATATCTACACATCAGAGTAAAAGTATTACTCATAAATATAAAATATATACATATATACTCACATAGATCAGAATAAGAATATTACTTATATGAGAGTATTACATATATTTATTAATATTTATATACATATATATATAATTCTCTTCTAGTTTTCTACAATGAGGACATTTACCACTTTTCCAGTACTGTGGTATCTATCTATCTATTAGCCAACAAGCTTGACTTTTGTTCCTGGCAAAACAAACAGCAAAGGAAGAATTGATCATAAAAAACCAGCATTACTTTAAGAACAGGTCACATCAAACAAACCTTTTTCCCGCTTTTTGACAGGGCTACTACATCTATAAGGAGAGGTTGGGGGATTCTATAAATATGGCCAATTTAGATTTTAACAAAGCACTTGATAAAATGTGCCATGCTTTTTTGGGTGGGGGGAGAGGGAATGAGTGAAGACATGAGGTAGATGATAACACACTTAGTTGAATTGGAACCCCATTGAATTCCAAACTCAGGGAATAAGTATTAATGATTTGATATCAGCTTGGCAGGAGCTCTTTCGTGGAATGCTTCTGGGATTGCTGCTTGGCCTTGTACTGTTTGACATCTTTATCAATGACATGGATACAGGCATTGGGGTGATTATCTTATTTATAAATGACACAAAACTGCAAAGCCTGGCTAACATACCTGATAGAGTTAGGCTCTAAGAGAATTCTAACAGGTTAGGTGCGAGATTGAAGATAATAAGAAATTTTAAAGTGGTAATATATAAACATACACTTGAGGTTAAAAAATACTTCACAAGCATAATAGAGAGTGGGAGGGTTATGGTCAGATATCAGTTAATCTGTAAACTATGTGGAGCTTGTAGTGAATTTCAAATGCAATGGGTGTAATATGGCAAACACAAAATAAACCCCCAAACTAATGTGACCTTGAGCTGTACCAAGAACCATAGTTTCTATGATTATGGAAGCAACATCCTCCCTTCTGTCCTAATCAGGTAACTGTGGCATTTTGAGTTTGATATCAAATGCCACCATTTGGAAAGGACACTGACAAATTGTAAAGCATCCAGATGAGAACAAACAGGATGGTGAAGAGTCTTGATTCTGTTATGAATAAAAACTAGTTGAAGAAAATAGGGGCATTTGGATTCCCAGATTCCCAACTTAGAGATCAGTGAGTGAGGAAATAATAACTATTTTCAAATATATGAAGGGCTTTCAAATGGAAAAGGGATTAGATTTGTTCCCATTGGCCAAAGAGGAAAGAGCCAGAAGTTACACAGAGGAAAATTTAGACAAAATGTAAGGAAAAACTCCCTAACAACTAGAGCTATTCAAAAGTGGAATGGGCTTCCTCCACCATGGGGTTTCCTTTGTTCTCAAAGTCTTTAACTAGAGATTGGATGGGCATGTACTGGGCATGTTGTAATGGGAATTCTTTCTTTCCAGTGTGCATTGGACTAGATGGTCACTAAGATCTGCAGTTCTGACTCTATCACTATCCCTGTACCTTTGTGATTATTCTTGCGCAGTGTGTTGTTGATTCATCATCCATTTCCTGTTCCCTAATCATGGGTATATGCCAAAACTCTATCTGTGCTGGCTTCCTTTCTCTTTACACTCTCTCAGTGATCTCATCAGTCCCCTTCCCATGAGTTCAACTATGATCTCTGTATAGATAACTCTTAGATCTAAACAATCAGCCCAAATCTCTCTCTTGGACTCTATCACCATCCTCTGTTGGTCATCTCTAACTGAATGTCCTAGAGGAACTTCAAACACATAAAACAGAACCCAACTCACTCTTCCAAGCATCCCTATTTTTGTTGAGGACTTTCCATCCCTTCAGTCACCCAGACTTCCAAACTCAGAATCATTCTCTACTCTCCCCTCTAAGCCCCCAACATCCAAACAATTTCCGAGTCCAATTGATACTACCTTCATAACAATTCAGATATCCTTCCCTTTCTCTCCACTAGTGAAAAACTTCCTTGAATTCTTTGCGGGAAAAAACCCTAACAGATGATCCTTCTCACTCATACCACGTCCAATGATAAGACCGTATAATAAGAAGTACCACTGCTGTCTTCTCAAAGCTGAACCAATTTATCTACCACACTCAACCTGATCTTCTTACTAGCTATGATTCAGGATGTACATTTCAAAGTGTTGAGAAGGAGACCTGAGCTCTGATGGTAGGGCTGATCATTGAATATAGAGTGACTACCTCAAAAAAGACTCAAAGAACTGTATGGGGATTTAGGATTAATAGCATCCACCTGGAAGCACAAACCGAGATGAAGGGAGGTGGGAGAGTAGGCAGGGGAAACTATCATCCTCTGGAGTGAGAGAATCAATGACTGTTTTTTACTGGATGAGATGCAAGGGCTATATTTTCACTCTGTGTAGTTCCTCTTGTGATTCTAGCCATTTTCCCTTGAATGCACCCCAGGTTACCCTGTAGTAACCCACTGCAAGCTAGTATGGAAAGTCTTCTAATTCCCTGCAATCTGTCCCACCTATAATGAAACTATGTCCTCCTCTGATTCCTCATCCTTTGAACCATCTTCTTCAAAAGTCTGGAAGATTCTATCAATAGCCTTGTGTAATCACATTGCCCTCAGTTTCTCCCTTGTAGAGCAAGTATGTGGAGGAGGGGTTTGCAAAGGAATTGCTTGTAAGGTTACGGATACCTCTGAGTGTTGCACATGAGTCCACCTGTCCAACCTAAATAGATCTCCAAACTTCTGGCCTTCCTTCAATCTTTGACTCAGGTCCTTAGAGATGATTCTCTTCATTGAGTCTTTGGTCCAAGATAACTCCCTCTATAAAATAGAAAACTGATCATTCAAGATCTACTTCTTCTTGTCTTTACGTCTGCTTATATTTTCATTCTTTTCTCCCTGATCAAGACAGGGTTTTAGTGCTGTTGTTAATAGATCACTAGTACTTCTCAAATAACCTCCTTCACTAATAACTCTGGTTCTGCCCAAGAGCAATTTGACCTTTTGACTATGAAGAATGGTTTAGTATGTTGTCATGGGACAAGAGAGAAATCATAGAAACAATACAAATGATTTTATACCAGAAATTGCCTTCTACTATCCCTAAAGTGCGAGAATGTGTATACCCATTCTCTTTCTCTTGACTTAGTAATCATCTGTTTCTTTCTTCTTGCCTCAACAACCACATCAAAATTCTGCATTCAGGAAATCCATCCTTCAGCCATCATGCTTCCTGACTGTAAAATCCAACACCCTTCTTTAACTGCTGTATATGAAGCCAGAGTGCAAAAGGCCTAACAGAGAGAGTCTCTACTATCAGTTGGTTGAATAAGAACTTTGAGCAATCTGACATAAAAGACAGAATATTTTCTTTTCATTCCACAGGAATACTCTAATAATACCTTCAACTCTGAGATTGTGTGATTCTAAAATTCTTTAATGAAAGAATCAAGATTTTTCTTTGCTGTCAATGTATAATGTTATTGCACAAATGGACATATTTTAATGGACAAATGATTCTTAGAGAATTGTAATTTCTGTTTGGGGAAGGTAAGAGATCATAAGGTTAGGATGAAGACCATATTGACCTTCCAGAACTCTCAAAGAGAATTTCTTTATTGTTTTAATGAAGACGGTTAGAGCGATGGTATTTCAAAATGGTCTTTCAAACGTGGAAAAATGTGGTTGAGAATCCAACATAAGCAGACAAAAACTTGGTAGTTGAATTGAGTGCCAGATAACTCTCATCATGTGTTAGTAAGAGATGCATCACTTGCTGTGCTGACAGAGATCATGTCATCTCTTCAGCAGACACATACTTTGTGGACAGTCATAGGCTTTGACTCATCCTTATGGCTTGTATGATAAGTTCCCATGGACCTACTTATCATCTGTTCTCTATCTGAAAAATGGAATGTGTTAGTTGACCAGAAATGATGAGTTGGATCAGTAACATGGATTGTCTAACTTTAAAAACTCTATTTGATATGAATTGAACATACAAAATCTTACAAACAGCTAAGTCTAACATAGAACTCAGTTTGAAATGTACATCCTGAGTTCCACTTCCATGTTTTAATTTTTTACTGCCATGTTCTGTCCTCAGAATGCAAAGTTTATCATTAAGAATTTCTAGTGGATGAAGAATTCATCTTCTCAACCTATTCAACTCTTTGCCAGTTGCCACCACTTTCTAACACTGGTGACGGAGGGGAAACAATAACATGAATAACACATAGGAGGAAATTCTGTCTGAAGAAAACCCTAAAATCATTATATATTTAACACATTTTCTGTACTATGCCCCTAACTTTTACTTGTACTCACAGGTTGTGGGGAAAGAAACTGCCTTTGTTAGACAAAATTCATGTTTACATGACCTCAAACTGAAAGGGATTCTCACCCTCATTTTGTTTGGTAGAGACAGTCTGAGATTTTATGCTATTTAAAGGAGGGCAAATAGTTCTTGAGAATTAAAAGATTATTAAATTTAATCTACCAAAAATAGCATAAGTAGATAAAAGTTCCTGAGTGCTGTGGTCAATGGTGCATAGATTATTAATAACTTATTATTTTGTTCCAGTCAAGGAAGAAAACATCGAATACTATAGCAAAGCTGTATTTATCACCACTGAATAACAATGCCACAAAAATAAAACTGTAACACATTATGCGGTTATTAAAATGCCTTTTTTCCATGGAGAGATTTCAATTTACAAATTCACAGACTGAGCTAAAAGGATTTTTTGAGATTATTTAATTCAGTTCTCTCTTTTTAGAGATGAGGAGATTGGGGCTTGGGGAGGAAAAATGATTTTTCCAAGGTCACAGTCTATAGGTCACTAGAACTATAATTGATAACAAATATCTAAGGAAAAGTCGTTGTGTTTCGATTTTAATCATCAAAAAATTATATAATTGTTTTTACCCAAAAAAAACTTAAAAGCAGCATTTGTCCCTTAGTTTCTTTTTTTAATTAAGTGCATGTCCCCTTTTCTTTAAACTCCCAAAGTTTCCAAACCTATAGTTTCTAAATTGAGTTAAGTATTATAAAATAACAAACATTTAAGGATAGTCAAAGGACATGGTAATTTACAAACTAAATCTTTAGAGAATGAAGACTAGTAGAACTCTTTAACCTTTTCAAAGAAAACCAGGAAATATTTTCTTGCTTTTGGGACATAGTACTCTCAATAAAAAATTACCTATTATGTCTTTTTAAATAGAAAATCCTCCATTTAAAAAAACCAAACAAACATGGTTGAAGGAGTGAAGGAAAGAAATAGCCTGAAATTTAAACTGGATCCCTGCTTAAGCTTCCAGACTTCAGAAATTATTTCTGGCCAAGCAATGGGGGTTTCATGATAGACTGGCTAGTGAGGGCCAAATCCTTAGAGAATGTTTGTATTTTGCCTTTCTTGATGTGTTATGTAGAACATGTGAGAATATTCCATGCCTTGTTCCAATTCAACATGTGGAATGTAGGAAGCCTATTTTTTCCAGGCATGTGTAAATGAGGGGCTAGAATTGTGTCATGGCAAAAAGTCTTTTAATCTAGTGCAGAACTGAGGTGCTGAGCTGGGTCCAAGTGTGCATTAAAAAAAAAAAAGACCCATTGGGCTCTCAGTTGCTTTTCCTTCTTGGCTATGAATAAGATGAGGGCTACAGTGAACAGCTGGATGGAAGGACAGGCATCTGCTCTGTCATCACAGCTGCTGTCTAGGAGCATATGGTCCATCTCTTTATTTTGTATGTGATTGGTCTTCATTTTAGGTGAATGAGGATGCCAAGAAGGGAGTGCCCAGGTGACCTTGTGAGTTTCAGAGATGCAACCAAACCATCAGAATGGAAACTGGAATCAGTAGAAGATTCCCTGAGAAGTGGTAGTAGTAGTCTCTGAAGTATTAGTGGCCTATGATAGAGAAAGCATCTATAGCTGGCTTGGAAAAGCAATCATGAACTATAGAAAAATGCCAATCATAGGAGCCATTGTATCTTAAGGTGACTCTGATGCTTTCAATGCAAGATCATTGGGAGGTTACTGTCACTACACCTGGTTACCTGGTGTGTATGTGTGTGTGTGTGTGTGTGTGTGTGTGTGCGTGTAATTTCACACATTCTCCATTAAACACTGTCATACTCACCCTAAGAAAATAATTCAACTACTTTGTAGGGAGTCTGGTCTTCGCCTCTTGAAAGAGATCCCCACAGGAAAACTCTCAGTAATATTGTAGCCAAAATCCAGAGTTCTTAGGTCAAGGAGAAAATATTTCAAGCAGCCAGAAAGAAACAATTTGAATATTATAGAAGCACAATCAAGACGACACAAGATCCAGCAGCTTCTACATTAAAGGATCATAGGGCTTGGAATATGATATTCCAGAGATCAAAGGAGCTAGGATTAAAACAAAGAATCCCCTACCCAGAAAAACTGAGTATAACACTTCAAGGGGAAAAATGGATATTCAATGATACAGAGGATTTTCAAGCATTCCTGATGGAAAGACCTGAGCTGAATAGAAAAATCATAAGGAACTTATTAAAGTTGAACTGTTTACATTCTTGCAAGGAAAGACAATATTTGTAACTCATGAGACCTTTCTTAGTATTAGGAGGGTATATATCTGTGTGTGTATGTGTGTGTGTGTTGTGTAGACAGAGGAAGAGGGCACAGAGTGAGTTGAATATGAAATGTTATTAAAAAAAGAGCAAAACAAGGAGTGAAGGGAATATATTGGGAGAAGGAGAAAGGTAGAGATAGATTGGGGCAAATTATCTCACATAAAATAGTCAAGAAAAAGCTTTTACAATGGAAGGGAAATGGGGGAAGGAGAGAGGAAATGAATGAACCTTATACTCATCAGATTTGGCTAAAGGAGGGAATAACATACACATTCATTTTGTTATCTTACCCTACATGAAAGTAGGGGAAGGGAACACTGGGGGAGGGTATGATAGAAGGGAAGACATTGGAAGAAGTAGTAGTCAGAAGCAAACACTTTTGGAAAGGAACAGGGTCAAAGGAGAGAATAGAATAAATGGGGGAAGGACAGAATGGAGGAAAATATAGTCTTTCACAGCATGACTATTATGGAAGTGCTTTGTACAACTACATAGATATAACCTATATTGAATTATTTGCCTTCTCAGTGAGGTTGTATGGGGAGGGAAGAAGGGAGAGAATTTGGAATCCAAATATATTTTTTTCTCTTTTTTTATTTTTAAAATTTTTTTAACAAAAATTTATTTAACTTCTTACATTCATTTTCACAAAATTTTGGATTACAAAATTTTCTCCCCATTTGCCCCTCCCCCCACCCCAGGTACATAGAGCATTCTTATTTCCCCTATCACCAATCTGCCCTCTCCTCTATCATCCCTCCCTTCTCTTGTCCCCATCTTCTCTTTTGTCCTGAAGGGCCAGATAACTTTCTATTCCCCATTACCTGTATTTCTTATTTCCTAGTAGCAAGAACAA
>CM053772.1:143672931-143713776 GCA_028658325.1 Potorous gilbertii
GATACAGAGGCCTTGACTTTTATGTCTTTACCTGATGGTAAGCAGTTTTCTTCCTCGTCGGAGAGGAAGGTTGGCATCATCTGTTCCCCAAGAAAATAACCTTCTATGGTCTTAGTTTTTTTCCCTTTTCTGGGCATTTTCCCAGCCAGTTACTTGACTTCTGAGATTCCTCTCCACCCCAGCCTAGACCCGCCCAGCTAGTGCTTGGGGTCTGAGATTCAAATGCTGCTCCCAAGCCTCAGGACTTTCAGTGGCAGGTGGGGCTGCAATTCAGGGTAAGATTAAATCAGGTTCTCAGGTGGAGATGGCTTCTTCCCAGGCTTAGTTCCCTCAGGGGGTTTATGCAGAGACCTCTGCTGAGCTCCTGCCTGCTCTAGGAGCCTCTGGCCACCTGCTACCTCTGTCATTGCCTCTGCCTCTGCCTCCCAAGGGGGCCTGAGTCACGGAGACACCCCGCTCCCCTCTCATCCAGTCCAGATGTCTCTTTCACTGACCTGTGCATCTGTGGATGGAGGGACCTTCGCAGCTGCTGGAGATTCCATCCCTGAAGCCTGCTCGGATCTGCTCACTCCTGTCCATGCCACATGGCTGGGGCAGGGCACGGCTGGGCTCCGCTCCCATCTGGTGTGCAAGGGACCTTTGGGGTCGGTTTTTCAGGGTTCTCTGGAAGAGAAATCTCCTTCACCCCGTTGTTCCAGAATTTGTTGGGAGTTCTTTTTATAGATAATTATGGGCTGTGGGTTTGGAGCTAGCATATGTGAGTCTTTCTACTCTGCCATCTTGGCTCCGCCCCCTATTTTTAAAAATTAATTAATTTTTTTTTTTGCTTTCAACATCCATTTCCTCAAGATTTTGAGTTTCCAATTTTCTCCCCATCTCTCCCTTCTCCCCACCCCAAGACACCATGAATTCTGGTAATCCCTTCCCCCAATCTGCCCTCTTTTCTATTATACCGCTCCCTTCAAGTATCCCTATCTCCTCTATTTTCTTGTAGGGCAAGATAGATTTCTATACACCATTACCTGTATTTCTTATTTCCTAGTTGCATGTAAAAACAATTTTTAACATTTGTTTTTGAAACATTGAGTTTCAATTTCTCCTCCTTCCTCCCTCCCCACCCATCCCCACTAAGAGGGCAAGTAATTCAGTTTAGGTTATACATGTGAAGTTATTCAAAAAATTTCCATAAAAGTCGTGTTGTGATAGACTAACTGTATTTCCCTACATCCTATCCTACCCCCATTTATTCTAGTCTCTCTTTTGATCTTGCCCCTCCCCAAAAGTGTTTACTTCTAATTGCCCCTCCTCCAATTTCCCCTTCCTTGTATCATCCCCCCACACCCTACTTATCTCCTTCCCTTCTGCTTTCCTGTAGTGTAAGATAGATTTTCAAACCAAATTGAGCAGGCTTGTCATTCACTCCTTAAGCCAAATGTGATGAGAGTAAGCTTCACTTTTTCCCTTTCACCTCCCCCCTTTTCCCCTCCATTGAAAAACCTTTTTCTTGCCTCTTTTATGAGAGATAATTTGTCCCATTCCATTTCTCCCATTCTCCTTCCAATATATGCCTCTCTCACCCCTTAATTTTATTCTTTTAAATATCATCCCTTCCTATTCAACTCAGTCTGTGCCATCTGTCTATATGTACACAATCCCTCTAACTACGCAAATATTGAGAAAAGTCTCGAGAGTTATAAATATTATCTCTCCATGTAGGAATGTAAACAGTTCAACTTTAGTAAGTCCCTTATAATTTCTCTTCCTGTTTACCTTTTGATGCTTCTCATGATTCTTGTGTTTGAAAGTCAAATTTTCATTTCAGTTCTGGTCTTTTCATCAAGAATACTTGAAAGTCCTCCATTTCATTGAATGATCATATTTTCCCTTGAAGTATTATGCTCAGTTTTGCTGGTAGATGATTCTTGGTTTATAATCCTAACTCCTTTGACTTCTGGGATATTGTATTCCAAGCCCTTCGAACTCTTAATGCAGAAGCTGGTAGATCTTATGTTATCCTTATGGCATTTCCACAATACTCACATTGTTTCTTTTTGGCTTGCAATATTTTCTCCTTGATCTAGGAACTCTGGAATTTGGCTACAATATTCCTAGAAGTTTTTCTTTTTGCATCTCTTTCAGGAGGTGATTAGTGGATTCTTTCAGTATTTATTTTACCCTCTGTTTCTAGAATCCAAGGGCAACTTCCCTTGATAATTTCATGAAAGATAATGTCTAGGCCCTTTTTTGATCATGGCTTTCTGATAGTGTCATAATTTTTAAATTGTCTCTCCTGGATCTATTTTCCAGGTCATTTGTTTTTCCAATGAGATGTTTTACATTGCTATTTTTTCATTCCTTTGGTTTGGTTTTATAATTTCTTGACTTTTCATAAAGTCATTAACTTAAATCTGCTCCATTCTAATCTTTAAGGAACTATTTTCTTCAGTGAGATTTTCGATCGTTTTTTTCCATCTGGCCAATTCTGCTTTTTAACGTATTTTTCTCTTTATTGGCTTTTTGGATCTCTTTTTCCATTTGGGTTAGTGCATTTTATAAAGTGTTGTTTTCTTCAGCATTTCTGGAGTCTCCTTTAGTAAGCTGTTGACTCATTTTTCATGATTTTCTTGCATCACTCTTATTTCTCTTCCCAATTTTTGCTCTTCTCTTACTTCACTTTCAAAATCCTTTTTGAGCTCTTCCATGACCTGAAACCAATTCATATTTTTTTTTTGGAGGCTTTAGATGGAAGAGCTTTGACTTCATTTTCTTCTGTTTGCATAGTTTGGTCTTCCTTGTCAGCAAAGAAAGATTCTAGAGTCTGATTCTTTTTCAGATTTTTGTTCATTTCCCCAGCCATTTACTTGACTTCTGAGCTCTTTGTCAAGGTAGTTCTCTGCTTCCAGTGAGGGTGAGGGGATACTGTCAGACACTCCACCCCCCCCCCCCACAATCTGTGGGCCTAGAGCTCCAGAAACAGTGGCTGCAGCTACTCTTGCTGCTGCTGTAGTTTCTGCGGGTTCTTCCACCCCTCCCCACTCTGGCTCCCTGGGGTTGGGGCCAGACCACTGAACTCTCCTGCATTGGTTCCACAGGCTTTTTCCTACTTATGTTCCAACTTATCCTTAGCATTTTGGGGTCATGAAGTCTGGAAACCACCACAGGTGTGAAAGATTCAGTTTCCCCAAAGTCTGTTCAAGTCCCCTCTGTATACAGATTCCCGGCTCACACTGGACTGCACTCTGCTCCCAGCAAGGTGTGATAGATACTTCCCAGCAACCTTCCAGTATGACTTGGCCTGAAGATTTGCTTCACTCTGTCATTCTATGGGTTCTGCAGCTCCAGAATTTGTTTAGAGCTATTTTTTTACAGGTATTTAGTTGGGCTTGACAGGAGCCCTCTAGAAAGTTGGTGCTGTTACTCTGTCATCTTGGCTCTGCTTCCCTATTTTACCCTACAAGAAGGCAAGGCAGAAGGGGATAGGAGAGGGAACCTAATAGAAGGGACTGCAAACTGAGGAAAGGGATAATCAAAAGCAAATGCTTTTATGGGAGGACAGGTCAAGGGAGAGAATGGAATAAATGGAGAGTAGGATAAGACAGGGAAATGTGGTTAGACTTTCACAACATAATTATTATGGAAGTGTTTTGCATGGTTACACATGTATGACCTATATTGCATTGCTTGTTTTCTCAGTGAGGGTGGGTGGGGAGGGAGGAAGGGAGAGAATATGGAACTCAAAGCATTAAAAATGAATGTTAAAAATTGTTTTAGCATTCAATTGGAAAATAACATATACAGGCAATAGGGTATAGAAATCTACTTTGCCCTACAGAAAAACAGAGGGGAGATGGAAGAAGAGGGTGTAATAGATGGGAGGACAGACTACAGGAAGGGGTGGATGAGGTGCATGCTGTCCTGGGGTCAGGGTGGGGAGAGATAGGGAGAAAATTTTGAATTCAAATTCTTGTAGAAGAGAATGTTAAGAACTGAAAAATAAATAAGTTGTATATAAAAAAACATTGTTTTTACATGTAACTGGGAAATAAGATGTACAAGCAACAGAGTATAGAAATCTGTCTTGCCCTACAAGAAAGTGAGGGGAAGAGGGGTTAGAGAGTGGTGGGGTGATCAAGAGGGGAAGGCAGACTGGGGAAGGGGCAATCAGAATTTGAGTCATCTTGGGGTAGGGGGAGGGAAGAGAGGGGGAGAAAATGTGGAGCTCAAAATCTTGTGGAAATGAATGTTGACTAAGATTAATTAAGATTAAAACAAACAAAAAAGAAAGTTCTGACCTTTACAACACAAATATGTTGCTGATGTTTAAACTAGGAAGAGCAAAAGCAGAGATAAAAACTATAAACCAATTTCCCTGATAAAAATGTTGAAGCAAAAATTTTAAAATAAAACATAGCAAGGAGATTACAGCAATTTATCACAAAGATCTCACAGGTGGTATTTATACCAGGACTGCAGGGATAGTTCAATATTAGGATAATTATTGGCATAATTGACCAGATCAATAACAACAACAAGAAAATCATATGATTATTTCAATAGATGTAGAAAATGTTTTAGAGAAAATATATTTTCCCATTAAAAAACACTACAAAGCATAGTAGTAAATGAGACTTTCCTTGAAACGATCTCAAATCATCTGCAAGCATTATCAGTAATGGGGATAAACTAGAAACCTTCCAATAATATTAGGGTTTAGCAAGAATGCCCATTATCACTATTATTATTCAATATTGTACTAGAAATGTTAGCTATAGAAGTAAGAGAATAAAAAGAATTGGATTAGACAATGAAGAAACAAGTCTATTACTGTTTACATATAATATGATGGTATACTTAGAGAATCCTAGAGAATCAACTAAAAACTAATGAAATAAAAACTTTAGCAAAAGTGCAGGGTATAAAATAAACCCACAAATATCATCAACTTTACTATATATTATCAAAAGTCCAGTTGTTGTATTTGTCCTTCATTCTTGAAGTGGACCATGACATCAAGATGATGACATGACTTGCAGCTGACTTTGAATCAGAGTGAGGAAGGGCTGTGCAAGGTCACCAGCCTCACTTTCTTCTCCTGAGCCATCTATGGCCTGATATTCATCAGGATGGCTGGAGATGGCCCAGGATGCAATGTGAGACCCTGGTCTTTGCAGGCTAAGGTCTTATCACATTCTCACTTTGAGTGAGATGCTCTCATGCAATGAATAGACTTCTTTATGTTACTCAAGGAATGATCCCTTTAATAAAAAAAAATCAAATTGGGAGAGGAAGATCCTCAGAGTTTCTGTAGTAAGATATAGAAAGAGGAATTCTCCTTAAAATAATTATAGATAGTATAAAATACTTGAAAAGTCACTTAATCCTATTTGACTCAGTTTCTTCATCTATAAAATGAAATGAAGAAGGAAAGAGCAAACTGCTGTAGTATCTTTGCTATGAAAACCTTAAATGGAGTCATAAAGAGTCAGTCGTGACCAAAATGACCAAAAGTAACAGCAAAGTACATAACAATATGTCACACCATAGATCAAGAAAAGGGAAAAATGAATACATGATTTAGACATAAAAGGTGATACCTTAAACAGCTTAGGGGAGTGTGGAATAGTTTATCTGTCATATCTATGGGGTAGGGAAGAATTTATGATCAAATAAGACATAGAGAACATTGTGGGACGTACAATGGATAATTTTGATTATATTAAACTAAAAGGGTTTTGCACAAAAAAAACTAATGCAACCATGATTAGAAGGAAAGCATAAAACTGGGGGGAAATTTACAGTAAGTTTCTCTGACAAAGTTTCTCATTTCTCAACTAAAGAAGTGAGTCAAATTTATAAAAATACAAGTCATTTCCCAATTGATACAAAGCATATGAACAGGCAGTTATCAGATGAAAAAAATCAATTGTATCTGTAGTCCTATAAAAAAATGCTCTAAGTAACTATTGATTAGAGAAATGCAAATTAAAATAACTCTGAGGCACCACATCATACCTATCAGATTGACTAATATGAAAGAAAAGGAAAATTATAAATGTTGGAAAGGATGTAGAAAAATTGGGACATTAATGCAATGCTGTTAGAATTGTGAACTGATCCAAACATTCTGGAGAGCAATATGGAAGTATGCCCAAAGGGCTTTAAAACTGTACATACGTTGATCCAGAAATATCATAATACCATACCCCAAAGAGAATCTGAAAAAAGGAAAAGGACCTATAGGTACAAAAATATTTATAGCAAATCTTTTTGTGGTGGCAAAGAGCTGAAAATTGAGGAGATACCTATCAAGATGGAGGATGACTGAACAAGTTGAGCTATAAAAATGATGAGCAGGATGTTTTCAGAAAAACCTGGAAAGAGTTAAATGAACTGATCCAAAGAGAAGTCAGCAGAATTAAGAAAACGTTGTACCCAGTAACAACAATATTGTAAAATGATCAGCTGTGAATGCCTTAGCTATTTTCAGCAATACAAAAATGCAAGACAATTCTGAAGGACTTATGGTGAAAAATGCTCTCCACCTGCAGAGAAAGAACTAATGGAGTCTGGATGTTAATTGCAGCATTCTTTTTTTACTTTTTGTGTTTTCTTTTGGATTGTTTTCTTTCACAACATGACTAATATGGAAATGTATTTTGCATGAATGCACATGTATGGCCTATACCAAATTGCCATCTCAGGGAGGGGTAAGAAGAAGAAAGGAGGGAGAGAATTTGGAACTCGAAAGAAATTTTTAAATGTTAAAATTGTTTTAGATTTAATTGGAAATAATAAAATATATTTTAAAAGATTAAGAAGAAATGTCTTGCGTTTGTTTTGGTTTTCATATTTGGAGGAGTGTATTTAGGATGGAGGCAGATAGAGGAGAGCATTATAGAACATATTAACTAGAGAGACAGCTGGGCACAACTTGGCACAAAGCAAAGATAAATGGCATTGGAGGGAGGATTATCATTAATATGGATTGGAATCACCAGGGTTGCTAAACCCTTTCAAATTCATTCTCCATGCTCCATGTTCAACTGCATCCCCAAAATACTAATATGTTAAGGATGCCCCATCAAACATAATAGAGTGGCATGTGTGACATATTCCCTATTTGAGTAGGGCAGTCTTCAGTTTCCTTGGCATTGCCTCTTTTCAAACCCTTTTCATCAAAGATTTATGTTTATTTATCTGTGCTGGTTTCACCTCCATTCCACTGGGAAATTCATCAATATCATGTCTAGATGTTGTCACCAGATCATTTAGATCTCTTAGATCAGTGAAAGTAAAATGGTTTAATTAGTTAAAAGCATGGTAACATGCTTATAAGCTACTGCAGAAATTGCTCTAAATTTCAATCTTTGCTGCTCCGGTTTTGCTTTTTCCTGGAACTTCAGAACTTTAGGATTAGAAATCAGGAAGTCACCTACTTTACAGAAACTTCTAGCTTCCTGGAATTCCAGTATTCAAAGTCTTCATTAGAGTTGCTAGGAAACAGATGTCTGGACTTCCTTGGGTACAGGGGATGACTGCAGTTACTGCAACAACCAGCTAGTAGCAGATTAGGGTTGGGCTTCACTGTGTTGCGTAGGGGCTGCAAGAATATTAAACTTTATTTACACTGCCTCTAATTGCTGAATTAAACATAGCAAGAACCATTTATCAACAAGCTGCTCTACTGGCTCCCAAGTTTACTGCTTACTCTATCTTGGAATATAGGTATTTTTAAAATTGTTTTGTTTTTGTTTCTGGAGATAATCTGTGCACTCTTTCACTTAGTGGTTTGTTTACTGAATTCAAAAGTTCTGAGTAGTTTTCTTGTATTTTTTTGCATTATGATGTTTAAGTTTTGATTTCTTGTGTTCTTCTGAGAGATCTATAATCCTCAAATTGTCTCTATATATCCTGTCTTCAATGTCAATATGCTTTACTTGTATAAAGTTTTTTTTCTTTTAAATCTAGGTCACATTATCTCACACAGACTGTGAGGGCATTGGTTATTCACAGTCCGGGTTCCAACAGACCAGCTCAGGAAACTTGACCCATTCCATTTTTAACCAGTTTACCTCTCCTTAGGCAGCTTCATGGTCCTGTGATCAGAGGAATTCACCATGTTGATGCCAGACTGCAGACACCTGACTGGCTTTAGCTCTGCTGCATCATGAAGCTGTTGAGCTCAAGCAATCCACTGGTCTTGGCTCCCTTTATGGGTGTGAACCACCATGCACAGTCATGTATTCTTTTAACATTGTTGCTTTTTGCTTCTTTTAGTCCAAATTATCCTTTACTTAATATATTTCTTTCTTTCACTTCTTTGGAGAAACTTGCCATAATGGATTCAAGTTTTCCTCATTATTTCTGCTATATAATTCATAAATTCTTCCATTTGTTCTCATCTCAGTTCTGTTTAGTTTCTGATTTCTCTCTTAACATATTAAGCAGCAGTCTATGGTCATTCAATGCTCTCTTGGGAATCCACTGGGTTTTGTGTTTCACTGTACCTTGGACTTACAATATTCATTTTAAGACATTTGTAATATTTTGAATATCTTTTACTCATCTCTCCTTTGGATTTTTTGGCTTATGAGTTTTCTTTCTGCTGAGATCTTTGGTGAATTTAGTTTTATTTAATCTTATTATTTCCCTGCCAGTTACTTTCTGATTCTGTTTCCTTTGATAGTAGGTTTACATTTTGGGGATAGACCTTAAAATTTTCTTAGTCTCATGTCAAATTGGGGAAACCATTTTTTATTGGCTACATTCCCTGTCCCACCTAACTTTGGAGGGGATAAGACTAGTTGCAACTGTGTCCCCTTTTCCTTCAGTGAAGTTCCATATACTAGCTACCTGCTTAATTTCCCTCTGTTCATTAGCTCTTTGGCTAAGTCAATGTCTGCCACTTTTATGGAGACTTAGAAGGTTGAGTGGTTTTTTTTTAAAAGAGTTTCTGCCACTAAAACTTAAATGCAAAATAAGAAAAAGAAATCATTGCCATATGTACAACAGAATGTAAGAGAGGATTAAAAACATAGAGCAATAAATTTCCATTTCAAGAAATAATAAATACTACATATTTTGTTCAGAGCTGTCCATCTTTGCTTCCATGTAAGTTTTCTTTCATTCTCTGCTGTGCATTTTTTACTTTGTTCTTTTTCTCCTCTTCTTTCCTCCCCTCCCCCAAGAAAGTTACAATTAAACAGATAGATATACATAAAGATATACACACACATGCATGGAAAGGTTGAGAGCTAGTGGAGAAAGTGTCTGGTCCTCCATCCTGTTGATTACCTAACCAGTATAGCAAATGTCAGTCCATCTCTCTCTCTCCTTTTCCTTCTCTAAATCTTGTATCCAAGCCTTTCCAGGTAAGTGTATCAGTTTGCCATGCCAATCAATCCCTCCAATTAGAGTTTGTACTGAGGGCTTCATCAACACTATGGGTATTTAATTCAGTCTGGGAAGAGATCCACAAGAACAGCTGTTGGGGAAACAATCATGCAGAAATTCTAGGGCTACATCTAAAATTGAAATGTTATCTGCATTTATTAAATAGTTACACTGTGTGAAGTACTTGCTAGGTCCAACAGATACAAAAATGAAGCAAAATATGGTCTCTGCCTTCAATAATCTTTTGGTCTAATGGAAATTTTAATTTCTCCTCTCTCTCTTTCTCTCTCTCTCTCTCTCTCTCTCTCTCTCTCTCTCTCTCTCTCTCTCTCTCTCTCTCTCCCCCCCCCATTTTTCTTTCCCCTTTCTTTCCTTTTTTGTCCCAGGTTCTGGGTTAAAATCAGATTATTGAAAATTCAAAATTCTAAAGGTATCTAAACCTGTAGAAAAAAAGCATACTATCCATACTATTAAATGATTGAGTACTAGACTCAGGGGGAAAGTGGCAGCACACAACAAACCTATGTTCAGTAAATTGTTTAACAAAAAATAGATGACTGGAATAAGCATCTGCCATTGTGTAATACTGATGCAGTTGAACATGCCGTAATGAGTGATTTGTAGAAATGCTTCTAATTGAATACAGATTATTTAATTAACTTATCAGTTTTAAGAGATCAAATCAATTGACATTCCAATCCTGGGATGAAATCTACTTTTCAGTAGATGGATTATTATCCAATTAGTGATTTTAGGCTGTTTTTTCTTATTTAGTGTGCAAAGATCTTCCGTGATTTTATGTAAATTAGATTTAAAAGAATGAGTAAAAAATTTTTCTTAGAGTGAACGTTTGCCACATAGCTATAAATGGTATTGCTGACAAATAAAGCAGGAATGTGTGAAAAGTCATAGTCAACACTTGGATCAGTTCCTAGGACCTTTAAATACTTGATGGGGACTCATTAAGGCAAGGGGGTGAATTTAGCTGAGGAAAACACAATTGAAATTAAATAAATTAGAGTTTTCTAAGATGCCAAATGGACATCTATATTTATAATCTTCTGCATGCTGGGATTCCTTTCTGGGCTACATATTGAGATATAACATTAAAAGATGTGTTATTATCAATGGGTTTTGAGTATTGTGTATTTTTGGGGAATAGACATTACCTTATTTTTAATTTAATTGCCTAGTCCCTGAGGTAATTAAGCTACTCAGCTTTGAAACTCTTGCCTATTTGATTGTAAGTGAATGAAAAATTATCTTATGACTTGTAATATATAGTTGGACCAGACCATACTTAATACCCTCTAGCTGATCACCTAGGCTATCTCAATATTTACCATGTTCTCCCTGCCCCCTCTAATTTCTCCTCTGGAGATACTAATCAAATTAATATGAACATTCCTTCTGAAAAGATCATCTCAGTCATTGATCAATTGAACATTTCTATGACTCTCCAAAAGAAAATTCCTTTCCTTTGTCACTATTTCCTTATATAGCTTCACTCCTCCTATGAGAATGTAATTTTCTTGAAGGCAGAGACTGTCTCAATTTGTATTTGTATCGCCATGTTATGCATAGTAACTGGCATATAGCATCATTAATTAATGCCTTTTCACTAATATCTTTACAATAAATATTCTAACATTTCACAGTACAGTGTCATGTATACATTACCCTCCTTATAATTGCTCAGTTTTCCACCGCTTTAATTTAGTTAATAGGTCTCCAAACTGCTATTGGATTGCACCACAGAAGTTGTCTTGTCATTGGGTTGCTGCTGCCTGAATGGGGTTAGAAAGATCACTCGAGCACTCTACTTATCATAGGATGCAACACCTTTACATTATGGGTCAAGCCACTGGGTTTCCTGGACTTAAATGGATGACTTCCATCTTCACTATCTTAAGACTGCCTTGACTAGGTCTTACTGTGTTCTCTTCCATCAACGTATTAATAGTGCTCTTTTTCAGCTGGGGTACTACTGTGCTTTTTCAGCAAAGACAATGACATTTTGCTTGAATTCATAGATGCTTCTTAGAATTGTTATCTCTAGTCAGGAGGTAGGAGAGGTATATATTACCTATTCAACAATGTTCCTCGTTCAGACAAAGTTCTCTCAATAAGGGACTCTTTCTTTAGTCACAGCCATCATCCTGTAAAACTTCCCAGATTTCTGTTGGGGTTTTATTTGAATGAGTGGCTGTAGACAAAGGCATTCTATGCCCTAAGTCAAATTTATTGAATTTTCTTGCCTTTTGAAATATAGGTAAACTAGAAAAGGCTCAGACCATTTCTAAGGTAAGAAACATTTTCTTTAAGTCTGTAAGTACTTCCCCTAAGCATTTCAATATCTTTTTTTCCCCTTCTTCCCTTCAGATTTCTTCAATTTAAAGGGGGCACACTCGTATATTAAAATGTGTGGGACTTGAAAAATATCACTGTCTAAACATACACACATGCACACACACATACACACACACACACAAGAATTGAAGAGCCCAACATAATATTTTCCTTTTATTATTTTCATAGGCATGAATGAGGTATGGGTTGGATGTGCCACAATACCTGATACTCACACTTCTTGAACCTCTGCCTATTACTTGACCATATAAAGTACATCGATTAATCCTGAGAGTGCAAATTCAATAAAATTCTGATATATTCCTATCATCTCCCTGAAATGGAGTCCAAAAAGCTCAATAATTATCCCCTAGATACTTGAAGGTTGTATTTAATTTATGGATTTAGAATATTGATGTTTAAAGGAATATTTTCTCCCCATTTTCTTCATTCCCACACACCTCAAAAAAAAGATTGATTTGAGGATATTAAGTTGGAGATATCTTTTAAAAATGCAAAGAGAAATATATCCATTTTAATCAAATGATGACATCACAGAGTGAAACTATTTAATCAGCTCTCAAATTAAACCAGGTCAGTGATGGTTGTACACTTGAGCAGAAAGAGAATATGAAAATGGCAAGTACTCAAATTTTGGAAATTAGGCTCTCATGTGCAAAGGATCCATCTTGGTAATTACATCACCATTCTTTCCCATCTTGTAAGGAAAGATGAAATGCTAACTAGACACAATCTTATATGGACAGATCTCTTTCCCTTTCCATTTGATAGAGACTTGATTGACAGCCCCTCATCTCCTCCTTTCCTTCTTTTTGGTTCATATAAACAAGACAACTGCTTTTTTTGTATTTTTTCTTGCATTTGAGTTCTCTTTAAAATATTTTCTTCTCTCCCTCAAAAACCCACACTAGAGAAGACCAATATTTCATATATATATATATATATATATATATATATATATATATATATATATATGTGAAATTATATAACATATAGTTCCATATAACAGTTCTTTCTCTGTGGGTGGAGAGTCTCTTCCTTCACAGTTCCCTTGTAGTTGATTTGAATATTTGCAAGGCAGTGCTTTTTAAATTGTAAGGATAAGACTTTATTTGGCAGAGTAGATGAGCTTTGGCCATAAAAATTATGTTAGAAAGTTACAATACACACTCACTTTAAAATTCAGTAATGTTGATCTGGTTATAGAGTTAAAGACTCTTCAGAGAAACATTATGCATTTGATCGAATCTTAAAATTGAGTATATACCTACAAATATTCACTTTTCTCTCAATTTCCTCCTAGTATATCTGCAAGATTTCTTCCAATGACTGTGGGGCAAAGTATTATTTTGCCACAATAATTGTTATCAATTGACAATCTATTTTGTAAGATCACAACTACACGATTAGTTTTAATACCTTTTTATCTTCTCTAGAGTAGTGTTTTTATAATTAACTGTTTCTTGTGAATTAGATTGCATTTTATTCTTTAAAAATAAGTAAGAAAAAGTGCAAGTTGAAATGATAGGTGTGATACATGAGGAATCATAGCCTTCATATACTTGAATTAAGATGTCTTTTAAAGAAAAGATGGCTTGCATGCATCTCTGTTTAACATGTTGCATTAAAACTGTTGCAGTGGTATGTAATTTTAATGTAAAATAGCTCTCTTTGCAGAGAATTGAGCTTGCTGCTGGATGCTTAAATTTTCAGTGTCTGTTACCATGGCAACCAGAATTGACTCTGTTACCCACTGTGTTCAAGACATAGCATATGAACCAGTTTAGTCAATTTTGAGTATCTGGCTTGGTCTTAGATTTTGATGTGGTTCTATATTTAAAATGTCATTAAAATGTGTATATTCTATTCTAATTAGCCTTGTCTGTAGGATTCAGCATTTTAAATGTAATAGAAATGTAGAGAAAAAGGCTCCTGAATTGTTTGTAAGATGAAAGCTTCTAATAACACACAGGGCATTCCCATCATTCCTTCCAGTCCCAATGGAACTTTACTACTTATGGTTTCTTGTCCCACTGCCTGAATATTATGCAAATTCATATACATGGGAAAATAAAACTGTGATGTGCATGCTTTAGTCAAAAATCTCTTGGGCCATGTACTGAGTTAATCTTCTAAGGAGTAGGAAGACAGGTACCTCTCATAATACTTTCTTCCTCTAGTCTGTCCCTATTATCTTTTGAAGAGCTGGACATTTCCATGAAACAACTCTAGTCAGGTTAAAAATATGTTATACATGAAGCACTGTGGGGTTTTCCTTCTTTCAAGGCAATCATAAAGTGAGGGGTAATATGCTATTGTGGAGTTCAAACAGCTCTTTTCTATTTTTGCCTAGATGTTGTACATGGACACACCCACTATATCAGTTCAATAAATGGACAATTTTTTTATATTCATTCATAGTAAAAAGAAGCTTTTCATTCTACATGGATTTCATGCTAAGAAGAGAATACTTGAAATGTTTCCACGGGGCACAAACACTGACCATGTCGTTTGTTATAGGAAAACATTTCAAGCACTAGTCATTCCCATTTGCCCAACAGAAAATATTATAGCTCATTTAGCTTTTAAAAATTCCATCAAGCATTATGTTAATTTTTATTGTAATTACAGTTGGAAGACTTTGGTGTTCTGGAACAAACCCAAAGTTGTTGTCATTTTCCTCTTATTTCAGGAATGATTGTAGCTATGATATTAGAAAAGCAAAAATGCACATAAAATCAGTCCTTTGCTTTTCAGAGGTAGAATAATGGAAATGCTATACCATTTATTTGAAATGTTTCCAAAAATAAGGCAAGTTTATACTCTTTTGAACCGTGATCTCTTGCCCTTGGGTTTAAATGATGCAGTAGCTAGTGTGTGATTTCAGCTGCTTTAAACTAATTTTCTTATATTAGGAAGAACTCTATGAATTAAATACTTAAAATCCTATTTATTACATATGGAAATTCAAATGTTATGTCTGCCAGGAAATATTTCTTTCACATGTAACAACTATGGGATATTGACAAAAACTAGAAAAAGACATTTCAGAAAAGGCAAGAAGGGATTTACTATAAACTTGGCATGATTCCTTGCTATTCACCCCATAGTTTCATTAATAACAAGGAAGAGGTAACATATCAAAATTGTATAGCTCCTAGCGGAATTTATCTCAACATTTTCTATCAGAAGAAGATGGAAAACTTGGGTCATTTAGATTAAATTCTGCAAACACCTCAACTTTTAAACGAACATTCTGTCAGTCATTATGCTAAATCTTCTTTAACATGCTTCAGAGAAACAAAGCTTTGTTTACTGTATCATTTGTAAACAGATTCAATTAAGGACATTTTCAAAGAGTACATTCTCAACACCCAACATTGTGTAGATGCCTTCTATTTTCTTTCAGTCTTTCAGTTGTACCAAATGAAATATTTACCTTTTAAAAGGTAGAGTTTTATAGTGATGGATTAAAAATTTGTAATGTTTGAGATAAGGGGAGAGGGGGCTGTCCATCACATTCTCGGCTAACATTAGAGAAGGAGTCTATAATTCTATATTTACATTTATTTACTGTGGCTCTGGGCCACTCGTTCTCTGAAGCTCTCTGCCCAGTTCAGAAGTGGAAGTGAACATGGAGGCATTTTAGGAGGAATTGATTCTGGGAGTTAGTTATGTTAGTGACCAGTCAATAAAAAACAGAACAGAAACCAACTAGGATTCAGCCTTTGCCCAGAGTGAGCTGTGAGTTATGCTGGGTAGCTGGTTGGAGAGCAATCCTATCAGATTTACGTGTGCACCACCTACCCACCCCACCCTTCAGACAAGCTGCTCAATAAAGAGATGAAAATTGTAGTTCACAAATCTTGATCAGTGTGTTAACTTTTCTAGTCAACCAGAGGACATAATTTAAAGTAAAAACATTTAATTGAATAACAAACTGGAAAAGCTAGAAATAGAAGATTCCTTACCATGAACTTCCTTCAAGAGTACACACACCATCATAGAGAAAACTGGACAACCTAGGGAGCACAAATGGAGCTAAAGGAAATGTGTATGTCTGGGTTGCCCATGAGGAGGGCCAGTTCAAGCCTTCAGTGTTAGAAGACTGCTTCCAACCCTGGTCCCACTGATTCCACTCCCTGCTGCTTTCTTGAATTCTACTAGTCTCATGTTCACTGTTGGTCAGGCTAAGTGTGGTTCCTTTGGGTAAAAGGTTATTCAACTACCCTTTCTCCAGTTTTTGGCTTCAGCTAGTCATTATCCGAAGTGCTACTTTTCCTTCTTTCTTTTTGTTACCTTTCTTGTAAAAGGAATAGTAGGTTCTGTCATCTCATTTCTCTTTTTGTTGGAAGCAGATGGTCTTAAACTCAAACTCTTTTTAGAATTAAGGAATCTACATTGAATTCTGGAATCCAATTGGATTAAGGAAAACTCTTTGCTCCTTTTTCTCTACCTTCTAGCTTCATCTTTCCTAATAGGAGAATCTGTCAGTCTTCAGAGCCTTGATTGTGATAGGCTTTTTTTTTCTCCAAAAGGCAGGTCTTAATCATAGGTGTTGATGGGCTGCCATGGCAAGAGTCATAGGACCTGATTTTGAATCGTGGCTCTATAACTACATAGATGACCTTGGTTAAGTCACTTAAACCCTCTGGGCCTTGGTTTCTTTATCTGTCAAATGAAGGCATTGAGCTAGCTGAGCTCTTCTTGGTATAAATCAAAGCTTCTAGTTACTTAGAATGAATCCACTTAATAGTACCCCAAGACACTAAGTATATTTTTAAACCTCCATTTCCTGTTCATCATACTGTCTATAGCCTGTGTCTATAGATTTAAAGCTAGAAAGTCATTGTAACCCTCACTTAATGTCCAATCGCCAAACTATACCCAGGCAGCATCACTCAAGGATTATCTTTTCAACAAACTGGCAAGGGCTATCTGATTCTGTAATTCTTCCCTCTCCAGGTTTTCACCTCAAATTTTTCCAATTACAAGATTATTTTTGCTCTCCTTTGCAAGTAAATGGAAAGGGGAAAGTCAAAAGAATGTCCTTAGGTGAAGCTATAACACCATGCACCTTAATTTTTTCTTTCAAATTTCTGACTTTTATATATGACTCGGAGCAAATCTTTTAATACTTTCACCTGAATTCTACATTTGTATGGATAATACTATGTGTTCACTCATGATATAAATTTTGCTATAATAGTGGATGTGCTAGAACCAGCTCTAACCAGCTTGAGAGAAACCATTGTCAAATTTCCTGTGTGATCATTTACACCTCAGAAATTGACAACTGATACAAATCAGGGCTAATTTTGCTCTTTTGTTGATTGTCTAGATGTAAGCAAGTATTAATAATGAAGATTAAACTTACATGCATAGATTTTTTTCCCCCCTGACCTCCAGCCCAGTTATTAAACTTTTGCCAGCATACCTCTATTGTTTAGTTGTATCCAACCCTTTATGATCTCACTTAGGCATTTTCTTGGCAAAAATACTAGAGTGGTTTTCCCCTTCCTTCTCTAGTTCATTTTACAGATGAGGAAACTGAGGCAAGCAGGGTTAAGTGATTTGCCTAGGGTCACATAGCTAGGAAGTGCCTGAGGCCACACTTGAACTCTGGAAGATGAGTCTTCCTGACTTCAGGCCCAGTACTCTATCCCCTGTGCCATCTAGCTACCCCAGCACACCTCCGTCTTGCTCCTTCAATATTGCTTAAACTCAGCAGGTATATAGTAGAAGAAATTAATTACCAGACTAGAGGTCTGGTGACCAAGGGCCAACAACAACAGTTATAGTGATAATTGTCATTTTAAGGTTTGCAAAATTCTTTACACACACTGTCTCATTTGTATCTCACGATATCCCTGACTATAAAACCCTGTAGATCTTTTATACAAATCAATAAAGGAGTATCATTCTTGGTGAATAAATATTCTATCTCATAACAATTTATGGTCTGAAAATGTCCCAGTGCTCAGCACTAGTGTAGGATGGGAGAAGAAGGAAGAAAGTATAGGCGCTTCATCCAAAGGCTTCCATCCATGCCTGCCCCATTTGGTGCCAGAGCACTGCTTTGCATGCCTTTGCTACAAGCAAATGAGGAATGAAGAATGAAGGAATGTCTCTAACTTTCTCCTCCTCCAAATGGCAGCTCAGGGGGTTTCATTCTTAACATAACTCTCCAGGAGAAAGCAGATGACTACCCTTTTCTCTCCCTTTTTTTCCCTTTGTGGTTGGTTTCAGGAATGAAGGAAGGAGAAGTCAGAGTAGAGAGTCCCAGGAGAGAACCTTTCTCTATCAATGTGGCATGGCACCTTCACTGAAAAATCTTACAGATTTGTCACAGTCTCATGCCAGTACATGTTAGAGACAGGACTTGAAACCAGATCTCCCAGGCTCCAAGGCCATTTTTCTATGCAATGCTCCACACTTAATCTCTCTATTAATGAAATTACTCATTTAAATAGAAGAATTGATTACAGAATGATGTCTAGTGGACATGTTCACATCACAGAAGTTGTGCCATGGGTGTCACTGCAAGCATGTTCAAAGGACTAAGGATATGTAAACTTGGAAAAGCAAGAGATTGTCTCATGTCAGCTAGAGGACTCTGACTGGTTGATGAAAACATCAGTTTAGGGCCTCTGACTGTACTGTTTTCCATTCTTAGAAGAACAGGATGATTAATTTAACACCTCTGATGTGGTATGAAATGAAATTCACTGAAAGAAATTTGAGTCATTAATTGAACACCCCTTCACTAATAGCAGTATCTCAACTTGGTGGCTCAGTGGATAGAGTGCTGAGTGGGGAAGACCTGAGTTCAAATCTGGTCTCATATACTATCTGTGTGACCCTGGTCAAGTCACTTAACCTGTCTGCCTTAATCCACCAGAGAAGGAAAGGGCAAATCACTCCGGCCTCTTTCCCAAAAAAAACTCCACTGGACAGTATGATGGAGTTGGACATGACTGACTGACTGAACTACAATAACTGAAATCTCATTATGACACAGGGTGAATATGGGTTATCAAATGCCATACCAATGGAGCACAGGTTAGACAAGTCTTATCAGACTGGAAAGGCTTTGAGTTTGAGCCTGGAGAAGGACTTCAGGACTAGCCCTTGCCCAAGTCTGAAAATACTCATCATCAATGAATTGGCCACCCAGTAAATGATAATTTTTTTGACTATAGCCACTCATAAAGACAATGTCCTAAGATATGGAAGGGCCTATGATCTTGATTGGTGGAGTGATAACCCACTGCACTAATGAAATCATGGATCCTTTGAAGTATTTTTAAATGATAAAATCCTAACCCCTACTGAAGATAAATATGTGATAAGAGATACCTCTCATAAGCCAGAATGATTATAACAATAAAATTTTCCCTTTATTTCAATTCTAATTAAACTCAACTAATTACTATTTTTTATATTGCCAGAGATTATCTCTGACAGTACGAATGGTTTCGTATCATTGCTCTTGAAAAAAGAAGGAACTAGCCTCATCAACTTATCAGTTAGGGTTTGAGTTTCATCAGGAGACCATAAAAACAATTTATATTGATAAAGAAATCTATTGTCTTTCTACCAAGGAAAAGCATATGCCTCCAAAGGCAAATCTAAGGGAATTTTTCAGTGGGCATAGGGCACGGAACAGATCATCAGCCAAATTACACAAAGAGGAACAATAACAGGTTTTTTGAGCCCAGGTCTATTCTGTGAATTTGTTATGGAGACTCATTCAACCTCTTCAGGTCTCAGATAAAGTCTGAATAAACAGTACATGTTCTTAGGGGAACAATGAAGACAGTCTGTAACATCTGGTGTAGCTTTAAAAATAACTCCTGCTTCTGTAACAGACCTCACCAAAGATCAACGAATGTTTTCCCCCAAGTCTCCAGACCAAAGTTGGATAGCACAGACTAATTCCATTGGAGTCCTGTGAGTCATGCAGCCATCCTGTTTTGTAAGAAAAATATCTGTACCTAGGAAACAGATGACAACAAACTATGGTGCTCTGGTCATAACCTTGGGTTCCTAAGATCTTCATGTATGCCCTAAGCTTTATTTAGAATCATTAAGAACCCCTTACTTAGATTTACTTCTCATTGATCTCCTACTACACATTTCTCTTAATCTGAGAAACACATCAGTTTTAAAGGGGAAGCAGTCCTGAACTCAGAAATGAATTAGTCAGTTTCCTCACAGGATAGGAGAGTGTGTCTCAGACTGTCATTTAGAGCTGTGTTGGATCAGGATGGGAATAACTTGTTGAGAACAGATTTAACCACATTATAGCTGAGATGCAGTGTTTTGGAATGGTCTTTATTCAGTACTAGGAAGCTAGGGAACATTTTGTGATGTGGTAGTTGTTTGTGGTGCACTTATCTGAGAAAAATATAACGAAGTTGGATTCTGCTAGTAGTCTTCTTTGGGGGATAGTTTTCTCTCACATCACAAATAGAAATGCCTTTGTGATTCAGAAGTGTTTCTTGGTGGAATCTCAGATTTGTAAAAGTACTTCAGAGTAAATTTTCCGATATTTCTGCCTATCTAAATGCAATATAAATCATGACCAAATAAGGGTTAGAAAGGATCACAGAAAATAAAATTGACAATCTTGAAAGCACAAAATTGAAAAGGTGTTATATAAACCTAAGCTAAGGAGAAAAAACTAACTAGGGATAATATGAAGCCCAGAATGAAAATGGGTGCTGATTCATGTGTTGTCCGCAAGATTGCAGTGATACCCAGCCATTCTCAGGATCAGTCCTCTGGGTATTTGAATCAATTCTGTTATCATATTTCTCTCTGAAAAGTTTTAGGAAAATGAAATTTCTATCTTTGTTGCTCAGTACTTCTTTGAATGTGGGCAATTTTATTCTTTTTCCTACTTATCACAGCAGCCACCTATTATGATAATTAGAACACATTGAATTTGCTTAGAGTGCAGACTCCGGTGTCACTCATTTTTCCCTTCTCAAACAAAATCGGATGTATTAAAGACAATTCCATAAGAAGGAGGAGGAATTGTCCTTAATTTTATTGTAGAAACTCTTCACAGAGAACCCTAAACGTCCCTTATCAATGACAAAGTTTTCCTAATATTAGTATTTGAAGAGATTGGTTGCATCAAATCCTAAAACACTACAAAACCTCATCAGATAAATCCAGACCAATTTGAAAGAAATTATATAATCACATACACTGGAAAAATAAGGTACATGAAAAAATTACTATTGCCTAGACTTGGAGCTGGATGGGTAAGACATTGAATAAGCGCATTAATATATAGCTATGTCTATATATCAATAACTGTAGATAACATATAGTAAAAGTAATAACTAGCATTTACATAGCATTTTAATGTTTGCAAAGCACTTTACATATACTATTTCACTTGACCCTCATTTGAGGAAGGTATTATCCTTCCCCTTTTTACATATGACGAATCTGAGTGGAAAGAGATTAAGTGTCTTGTCCAGCTATCTGAGGCAGGATTCAAACTCACCTTCTTAAAATGAAGTCATGAAACTTAGCTATATGTTAGTATAGTATACTAATTGTATAACTATGTACGGTATAGTATATTAACTATATAACTATATATTTAGCTTTTTGTTAGTATATGACCAACGAGGACTTTCACTAAATCAGTACGGAAAGGCAACATGGAGGGTGTATATGAAAGGAAAAGAAGACGGCTTAGTCATATGTTAAGAATGAAAGTCAACATTTTGGACAGGTCAAGCATGGCAATGAGAACTTGGGGAAAAGTCCCAGTACATAGAAGACAGAAGCATTTCCAAGAAGCTGTGGCTCCCTCCCCCCTCCGCCTAAAGTGGCTCCAGTCTTTTCCTCAATAAAACTGGAGAAATGGAGACTCAGAGAAGGGACGCCCTTAAGGAATGTCCTAGTTATTTCTTTGCTTCTTGGAATCACTAGAAGTATAATAAATTTTATTCCATCTTCAAGTAATAACTTTATATCTGTTTCAAATGTTTCTTGCATGTAGCCAAGGTTTATGCTTTATGCTCTTAGCCATTTTTCTATTCCCTTTTGTTTTATTGGATTATTTAATTCCTTTACATTTGTGGCTATTTATGCTTTCTTCCATTAAATTCTGATTTTTTTTCTGGCTACTCCTGAAGCAGTGCTTAGTCTCTGCAGTTTATTTTGTTTTCACTAATCAAGCCCAAGTCACCTCCAATGTCTTTCAACTTTTCTTCTTCACTCCCTTCTTCTGTCTGCTTGTATAATCCTTTGTGCCTTAAATCACTAAACTTATTCTTAGTCTCTCTCTGTCTCTCTATTTCTGTCTCTGTCTGCTCTTTCTATCTGAAAGCATATTTTTCTTAGGATCTTCATTCCCAAAAATATTCACTCATGTATATAGGTGGCAATAATGATACAGTATGATTCAAAGAGCTTATGACCAAGTTTAATAGACCTAGTCTGTTGCCACAACTTTTCGTATTCCACCTTACCATCCTAAAGCATACTTTCCCACGCACTTCAATCTATTCAACCTCAGTACTAGTCAATTCTGAGAGCTCTAATGCTCTCCATCCTTACTCCAGGTAGAAGGCAGTGTGAAGAAGTACATCCACTACTCAGAGACTGTGGCTTTCTGAAGTTCTAACTCTCCCCAATTAGATGTCATCATAAAGTCCCTCATTGCAACCCACTATGAACCCATTATGTTCATAATTTGGTCTGTTCCATGTGAAGAGCCAACCCTTCTTCTTGACAAGGAAACTCTATTTTACATGTACCCTTAATCCCACTCCAAATCATTTCTTCTGGCAGATTGATCTTAATAACATTCCCACTCCCTCTCTTATCTTCCTGTATCCCTATCAACTGACCTGCTTCCCTACTGCCTACAAACTCAACCATGTTTTCATCACCCTTAAAAAGTCATTTGATCCTACCATCTCTGCTCTGTATTGTCCCACATCTCTCTCTTCTCAACTAAACTCCTTTAGAAAAAAGTGACTCCAGTCTTTCTCCTTTTACTCTCTCATGGAACCTCTACAGTCTGGCTTCCAAGCCCCACATTCTACTGTATCTTCTTTCTCCACAATTACCAATGATTTCCTAACTATAAATCTGATGCCCTTTTTTTCTCAATCTTTATCTTTATTAAAGATATTTTTGCCCACCCTCTTCTTATGATACTTTCTCCCCTCTGGGTTTAAGTTATACTGCCCTCTCTTGGTCTTCCTGTTACCTGTATGACCATTTCTCAAGTTCCTTTATTGGAACTTCATCTAAGGTATACCCAGCTGAATGTGAATGTCTGATAAGGGTCTCTTTTCCATCCATACTATGTCCTTTGGGGATTCTTCTAACTCCCATGGATTCAACCATCATCCCCAAGAAGATTCTTAGACGCATTTATCTAACCCTAACAATTTTTCTGACCTCTAGTCTAACATTTTCAACTGCCTATTGAACATTTCAAACTGGATGTCATGTCAGTATCTCAGACTCAATATGGTCAAAATAGAACCTATTAACTTTCCCTTTCAAAACCTCTCCTCTTTCCAGCTTCCCTTTTTTTGTCAAGATTACCACCATCATATCAGTCATGCAAGGTTACCATCTCTGTGTGACTCCTCACTCATTCTCATCCTCAATATCTCATTTGTTGCCAGGTTTTGTCATTTTTAACCTGCATGACATCTTTTGCACATCTCTCCTCTCCACTCACATAGCTGCCAACAAGTTGCAGGCTCATTCTCATATCATTGCCTGAAACAGAACAATTTCCTGCCTCAAATCTCTTCTCAACTAAACTCCTTTAGAAGTTGTGGAAGTTACCTTCCTAAAGTAAACATCTGACCATGCAACCCTCAACCTTACTCAAAAAAACTCCAATAACTCCCTATTACCTCCAGGATAACATACAAAACTGTCTTTGGTTTTTAAAGCCCTTCACAACCTGTCCTCTTTCTACCTTTCCCATTTTCTTATATTTCACCCAAATCTAGGTACTCTTCACTTCAGCAATACTAATCTCCATGTAAAAGACTCCTTCATGTAAAGGGCTCCCTATCTTTGTGCCTTTTCACTGAGTATTCCCCAGTCATGGGGGTTCCTGAGCTCTAATGAGAGGCTTTGTTCCTTCAAAAAACTTATTAAGTTTTATGTACTTGAAATTATCTATTTGATTTTTTTATGATGATCTTTAACCCTTGTGTGGTTAAGAATTCTTGCTCTAGGTAGAGCTGTGAAAGGTCCCTCCCATTCTCTAACTTAGGCTGTGATCTTTTCGGTTGAGTGCCTATCCATTCATTGTGCTAAATGGCCTAAGAGCCTGGTCTATAAGAGCAACAAGCATTTATTAAGCACAGATATTGCGCATGGTACAGTACTAGACAATAAGAGATGCCAAGATAAAAATGAAAGAAGTTCTGCCTTCGAGGAGGTTAATTTTGCTAAGAAGAAACAACATCGCATAGACACACACTCTATTCATCAGGCAAATACAAATTAAAGGGTTGTGTTTTTGATTTGTGTGTGTGTGTGTCTAAACTAAACATTAAGAGCATCAGGAAAGTTCTCATGTTAGAAGAGGCCCTTTAAGTCTTGACAAAACTTTGCAAGACAGGGTGAGTACGAGTAAGGAGTTGAGGATGTCACTGAGGTTATAAATTTATATGCCTGGGAGGGTGGTGATGCCTTCAACAGAAATACAAAAGTTTGGAAAAATGAAGGATTTGCAGGGAAAGATGATGAGTTCTTTTTTAGATATGTTGAGTTTGAGATTTCTGCAGACAGTCTAAGAGATGGGGGAAGAGTTGCCATGGAAGGCTTGAAAAAGGATGAAAGGTTTGGAAGCACCATTGAGATGAGTAGGATAGTAGTGAGGAGAGAGTGTATGTCAGGGCTGGATAAATAGATATGAGACTTATCAACAAAGAGATGACAATAAAGTCTCTGAAAGTTAATGAGATCATCAAGTGATCTTAATACTTGACAAAAGGGAAGGGGAGGTGGAGCCAAAATGGCAGAGTTAAAGCAGGAACTTGCTTGTGTTCTCCCCCCAAATTTCTCCAAATACCTGTAAAAATTTACTCTAAGAAAATTCTAGAACTACAGAATCCACCAAATGACAGGGTGAAACAAATCTCTAACCCAAGACAACCTGGAAGGTGGACACAGGAAGAGTCTATGGCACCAGGATGGGAGTGGATTAGAGTCCAAAGCAGGCCACACTGGCACAGACAGTTCAGAACAGGCCTCAGGGTACTAAATCACTGGCAGCTGTGGTAGTTTTCAGACTTCTTAACCCACAAGTAACAAAGACAGCCTAGAAGATGAGTGGGAAAATTCTATGGGACCTGGGTGAAAGAGGCTGGTTTGGTTGGGGCATCATAGGAACTAGGATCAAAACCAAGAATCACCTATCCAGCAAAACTGAGTATAATACTTCAGCGGAAAAAATGGATATTCAGTGAAATAGAGGACTTTCAAGCATTCTTGATGTGAAGACCAGAACTGAATAGAAATTTGACTTTCAAATACAAGAATCAAGAGAAGTATGAAAAGGTAAACAGGAAAGAGAAGTCATAAGAGAATTATTAAAGTTGAACTGTTTACTTTCCTGTATGGAAAGATGATATTTGTAACTCATGCAACCTTACTCAGTATTAGGGTAGTTGGAGGGAATATATATATTCTCTCACAATATATATATATATATATATATATATATATGTATGTATATATATATACATACATATATATATATATATATATTGAGAGAGAATATATATATATATATATATATATATATATATATATATATATATATAGTGAGAGAGAGAGAGCACAAAGTGAGTTGAATATGAAGGGATGATAGCTAAAATATAAAATTAAGGGGTGGAAGAGGAATACATTGGGGGAAGGAGAAAGAGGGAGATAGAATGGGGTAAATTACCTCACATAAAAGAGGCAAGAAGAAGCTTTTACAATGGAGGAGAAAAGGGGGAAGATGAGAGGGAATGAGTGAACCTTACTCTCATCAGATTTGGCTTAAGGAGGGAATGCCACACTCAATTGGGTATCTTACCCTGCAGGAATATAAGGGAGAAGAAGATAAGGGGGGAGGAGGAGTGATAGAAGGAAGTGAAGATTGGGGGAGGGGGTAGTCAGCAGCAAGTGCATTTGAAAAGGAATAGGGTCAAAGGAGAAAATAGAGTAAGGGGGAGCAGGACAGGATGGAGGAAAATATAGTTAGTCTTTCACAGCATGACTACTATGGAATTGTTTTGTATAACTACACGTTATCACGTATATTGACTTATTTGTCTTCTCAATGAGGGTGGGTGTGGAGAAAAGAAGAAAGAGAATTTGGAACTCAAAGTTTTAAAAATGAATGTTAAAAAATTGTTTTTATATGCGACTGGGAAATAAGATTCAGAGGTAATGGGGTATAGAAATCTATCTCACCCTACAAGAAAGTAAGGGTGAAGGGAAGATAAAATGGGGGAAGGGGTAATCAGATTGCATGCCATCTTGGGGTAGGGGGGAAGAGAGAGATGGGGAGAAAATTTGGAACTCAAAATCTTGTGGAAATGAATGTTGAAAATTAAAATTACCTTAAATTAATTAAATTAAATATAAAAAGTATAGATGGAAAAGAGAAGACAGTCAAGGACAGACCTTTGTGGGATATTCACAGTTTGTGGATTAACAGGGGAAAATCCAAATAAGGAGACTAAAAATAATGGTTAGACAGGTGGAAAGATGGCCAAGGTAAAGCAATGTCCTTTAAACTTAGAGGGTAGAGTGTCCAGGAAAAGGAAGTGATCAACTGTGTCAAAAGCTATAGAGAGATCAAGAAGATTGAGGTTAGAGAAAAGGTCATTAAATTTGACATTTAACAGATAGATCACTGGTAACTTCTTAGAGTCAGACACTAAACTACAGACATTTTAAATAAGTGCTCAGTGGAACATATTAGGCGCACATCACAGTGTTCAATTAAACACAATTACTCCAAATACTAGGGTAAGGAATCACTATTTGATGAAAACAGCAAGAGCAAAACTTCTGAAAAATTGCATAACAGCATGACAAAAATTAGGTTTACACTAACATCTTGCTTATTGTCATTTGCTGTGTCCAACTCTTTGAGACCCCTTTGTGGGGTTTTCTTGGGGAAAATACTAGAATGGTTTGCCATTTCCTTCTCCAGTTCATATTACAGTTGAGGAAATGGAGGCAAACAGGGTTAAATGAGTTGCCTGGGGTCATACAACGAGGAAATGTGTGAGGCTGCATTTGAACTCAAAAGGAGTCTTTCTGATTTGAAACTCAAGGCTTTGTCCACTGCACCACCTAGTTGCCTATAAGATGTACCATCTTGCACCTTGTATCAAGATCTATGGGTAGAATAGGGGAAAAGTTAGTTCATGAGCAAACAAGGGATAGAAAGGATCATAGAAGGTAAAATGGACAATTTTGAAAAAGTTTTATATAAACAAATCTAAGCTACGCAGAAAAAGATTAACAAGAGAAAAACATATTTGCAATACTTTCTCTGAGGCTAATCTCATTTCCAAACTATATAGGAAATGATTCAAACTTAAATGGATAAAAGTCATTGCCTGGTTGATAAATGGTCTAAGGATATGAACAAGCTGTTCCTAAGAAGGAATCTCAAGTCATCTATCTACAATATGGCAAATTCTCTAACTCACTAACAGAGATGTGCAAATTAATTGACAAAGAGAAAGACAAAGGAAAATTACTAAAGTCGTGAGGATTACAGTAATACATGCAAGTTGAAGCAATGCTAGAAAAGGTCTAGAAAGACTTCAAACCCTCAAAAAAAAAAGGAAAATTATAATTAGGCATGAATTTCAGTGGAAGATAAATTCTGTTTTGACCATGTTGAGTTTGAGCCACTTAAGGGAAATCTTGGTGAAGTCCATAAATAAACATTTATTAAATACCTGTTATAAAACAAGTAATGTTCTGAGCAGTGGAGTTATAAATAAGCAGTTAATGATGAGACACTGACAAAAGAATGATCTAAATAATGAGTCTTTCCCTTAATAAATTTGTCTTTTTGGATTGATCAAATACTGATCTCCTGTGTGCATTCCTCGGAATTTTGCTAAACTAGTTTATTACATATATCTGTATTTCTTTTTTGAAACTAGTACCAAGTAGTTTTGATTATTGGGGGGGGAGGAAGAGAAGAGTGAAGCAGGTTCTAGATATATGACTCATCTTTCAGCATGTCATGGGGTACCGAGAGGTTAAGTGCTTTGCTCACCATCACACAATTAGCCTATATCAGATGCAGGATTTGAACCTAGGCATTTTTGCCTGCCAAGTTAAGCCTCCTACTACTCCATACTGCCTCTCTGTTTGGATGAATTTACTTTGTAGGATATCTTGAGGTATAGTAAATCTATGTCCCCTTCATTAGTATTTTTTTCAATATTTCTTTTGAAATTCTTGGCCTTGTGTTTCTCCAAATGAATTATTATTATTCTGTAATACCATATTATATTGTATATACAATATATATTGTATAGATATATAGAAGAGAAGATGGTCAATATATGTAATATATATATTAAACATAATATCTATAATAATATTATTATAAAATCTAATTTGAGAAAGTAGCACTTTACTAATCAGATTGCTACTTTATGGTCAGCTGCTTTGGACATGTAATATCAAGTCATCATGTATTTATTATGTACCAGGAACTGGACTAGGTACTGGGGAATTGTGAAATACTATTAAAACTTTTGCAAAAAAAAAAATAGAAGCTATTAAGAAACTCTACATAAGCTTTCTCAAAGAAACCTTGAACTTCCCTGTACTGCCCCCAAAGGGCTGTAACGGATAGCTGATGTTCCCAGGGGCTCCAACAAGGTTCACACATTTTCCATTTGCTTTCATAAAACACTAACGGGGTAAAATGAGAAACTGTGAACTGGAAATCTAGTGAGTTGTCATCTTTCCCTCTCCAGAAAGAATGATGTGGTCTGAAGGGCATAAGCATTTAAAGAGGTAGGGGAGAAACAGCTGGACTGACTGCAAAGTAGGTCATGACCTTGGCAGAATAATCTGAAGCCTTGACAAACTTAAGTGTCTTACTACTTCTAAAAAAAGTACGCAAAGTAAAATGCTAACAAGGCACCTGGTCTGAGTTTCTCACTATGAAGTTCTTCAGCCAGAGGGGCCATCTTTCTATTTCTCAGCGCACAATCTATTTCATTCTCAACACTTTTGCACCAGCTCTAACGTTTTGTTGTTATCAGTCATTTCTCAGTCATGCCCTGGTCTCTGTGACCCCATTTGGGGTTTTCCTGACAAAGATCCTGGAGGTGTATGCCATTTCCTTCTCTAGTCATCATGTACTCCCTACTTAAATCTCTGTTGGGGCAGTTAGGTGGCACAGTCAAGTCACTTAATCTTGTTTGTCTTAGTTTCCTCAACTATAAAATGAGCTGAGGAAGGAAATGCAAACCACTCCAGTATCTTTGCCAAGAACAAAAATAAAGCTCTCTCTGTTGTTCAGATTCTACGGTTTCCTTTAAGGCTCAGCTCAAGCATCACATATTGAGTGGGCCACATGTGGCCCACTATGTCCTCAAGTGAGGCACAAATCCAAAGGATTGCATCAAAGGGCTATACTTGAGGACCTAGAGGGCCACATCCCTGAATGAAGCCTTTCTGGTTCCCCCACAAAACTAGTACTTGCCCCTTCTCAAAATTATCTATTTATTTCATATATATTTTGTATGTACTTACATGTGTATACATTGTCTCTTCTTATATCTTTCTTAAATATTCTTATATTATTCAAGGTAAATTCCTTAATGACAAGAACCACTTTATTTTGTTCTACCTATCCCCAGGGCCCACCCAACACAATGTCTGGTATATATTAAATACTTCATAAATCTTTACTGATAGATTCCAAGTATCCCAACGTAAAATACCATGCTGGGATTCTAAATATGGGGAATGTCTAACTTACCCTGATTCATCCATAGAAGCAAATTCTATCAGGCCTGCTCTATTACATTACCTCCCAGTAAATGATACCAATAAAAAATAAACCTTTTGGTTCAGAAAAAGAAAAAGGTAAATTTAGCCATGCAGTGGGACAAATAACAGGTTCCCCTCCCAGCTCTGCCACTTAATACTTATAGGACTTTGGACAAGTCACCTAACTTTACTCATTCATAAAATGAAAGGATTGGATTGGATAATTTTTAAGTTCCCTTCTATCTCTAAATTCTATGAATTGCCCTAGGGAAGACTCTCAGATACAGTGGTTACTCTTTAAAAATATCTCATGGATTAAAAGAATAAACTTTAGACATGTAGAAAATGCACTTCTACATATCAGGGAAAATAGATATTACCATAACGCTCATGTCTAGATCATAGTTTCCCAGTTTAATGATTAGGATGACATAGGAGGGAATCATAGCTTATTGGAGATGGTAGCTAGTTAGAGATGATGTAATCGAATCCCTTCATTTTGAAGAATGAGAATGAAGAAAGTGAGACCCCAAAGTGTTATGTGATTTTACGGAAAGTGACTTTTGTGACAGTTGAAAACAATATAGCTAAATTACTGCCTTTCATCATTCCATAGATGGATGTTTTTATGGCATTTGCAGATGAATTTTATCTCAATTTTATCAATTTTATCCAGTATTTTTTCAAAGACACTCTACCAATAAAAAATTGCACACCACAAGTGGCTAGAGATCATCAAATATTCAACTTACAATAGCCCATACATGGAAACAAACACTGAGCACCATCTGGACATCCTCCTTGTTCTAAAATCAGGAAAGAGCCAACACAAAGAAGCAGACGCCTGCCTCACAGACACATGGCAGCTGGTTGGGAAATAGGACAGCTGCTTCCCCTCCCCAACCTTGCAACTCCTGTCTGATCTTCCTTGTTTCTTTTGTGTATGCAGTCAATCCTAGCTCCTGAGTCATTGATGTGAGTGGTTTTATACCCAACCAAAAGACTCCTTGCCAACATGCAGCATCAACATATTCCTCTACCCCAAATCATACACAGACAAAGTAGGTTCAACAAGCCTCCACACTGGCTGGATTTGAAACAGTCCAAGAAATATCTGCACATACATCTTTATAACCTCCCAGAAGGGGAAAATCTGGGCATGTTCTCTAAGAATTTCATTCTTATTTGTCAGGTCCCCATCACAGAAAGCAATGGTATAATGGTATGGATATGTGTGTGTATGTGTGTTTACCCCAACTTGATTATAAACTCATTGTGGAAAAAGACCATGTATTATATTTCCTGTGTACCTTAGGGGTTAGATCTATGCTAAAGGAATTTAAAGCAAAAGGGGTACCCATGACAACAGATGACACTAATTAGGAGATAAGAAAGACATGAGAATAGGGAGAGAAGGAAAAGATTAATGATATGGGGAAAGTATGAATAATTATAACCTGAATTAGGGTCAAGATCAGGTAAAGCATGTCTGAAGAAGTAGACAAAAAAAGATGACAAAAGAACTCATGATTAAATTTTAAAATGGAGTACTGAATTACACAACTAGGAAATACATCAGTAAAAGTGACAACAAGGTTCTGATAGTTTGTGGATGGTGGTCTTTGTAGCATAGAAAAGTAGTATAGAATGAAATTGAGGCTTCTGAAAGTTCAGCAACTTGTATTGCAGTTGCTGAGGTTGATGGTGGGAGATTAGGTGGTGAGGGAAAATGTGAACTAGATGTTGAGATCATTTAGAAAGGTAGGACTCAGTTGCAGAGTGGGAGATGGGGAAAAGACAGAGATGTAAATTAATGAAGAGGGTGGCAAAGATGCATTTCATAGACTTCACATGATGAAAAACAGAAAGTGAGCCTAGGAATTAAGAAGTTTAATTTCCCATTCCCTTCATCTCCATAGAGAGGAATGGAGAAGTAACTCCATGAAAGGATGAATCAACAAATATGGTACATATGGAGAAAGAATGTTTATATTAAAACGAGGAGATAATTCTCTAATGAATGGAATTTTGCCTGTGTTGGAATGGGCAATCCAAAGGGCAGAGGGGAATGGTAGCAGGGAGAGATGGAGAACTAAAGGAGAGAAGAGGTAAAATGGAATAAATATGAACTATATTGGATGAATTTGGTGAAGACAACTGAGCTAAGAATTCTAGTCAAGAAGTGTGTGCTTATATAAAACAGAGGTGAAAGAAGCTATGTTTGGGGAAAGACAGGGGACACATATTAGAAACAGGATCCTATTTCACACAATTACGGAAGAATCAGCTTTTCTTTTACATTCACAATTGCTTAACAGAAAAATGGAATCAGAGGCTACAATTCTCCTTGTGAGGAAATTGTTAAGAAACATGCTGCTTTGTTTATTTAGCATATCAGCAACATAATTCTCATTATGAGATACTCCTTTGGTAACTCAAAAACTGATTGAAACTTTAATTATCAGATGGTTGACTAAATATGTTTATTCTATTTAAATAAAATTAATGATATTGCTTTCCTTTGAGATTTAGACACTTTAAGAATACAATATTTTAAATATGGTAGATATCCAATAGTTGTTGAATGAATTGTAGAAAAATATTGAAATAAAACTGAAAAATATTTTTTAATTTAAACTATATTTGGGAAAAGAGGAGGCTCAAAGGAAGATTATTAATATTGCTCAGAATGAGTGGAACAGACTTTTTCACAAATTTCTTTAGGGTAGCAAATACCTCTGAAGAAAGAAAAGCTACAAAATTTAAATTTTAAAAAAATAAAAATAAAACAATTTTGATTAGATTTTCTAAACACCAGGTAAATATATTCTTACTGTATTTTGTAGATTCATTAGAAAATAAATTTTGAGCTAAAAGGGACCTTAGTGGCCAAGTCCAACCATGTTATTTTACAAATGATAAAAATGAGGTCCAGAGAAATTATGTGTCTTGTCCAGCATTATGAGGTCAGTGTGTGAAGGATTAGGATTTAGGTCTTCTTGACTCCAATCCACCACACTACTTTATCTAATTCAATTTTTAAAAAAGCTAAAAGCCTACTATCACACACTCTGAACTGGTGATACAAAACCAGAAATGCAATAGTCTCTATCCCAAACACCTTACTTTCTGTTGAGGGAAAACATGACTTACTCAGATGAAGAAAAACAATACATTCTCTAATGAATGGAATTTTGCCTATGTTGTAATGGGCAATCCAAAGGGCATAAGGGAATGGTAGCAGGGAGAGATGGAGAACTAAAGGAGAGAAGAGGTAAAGTAGAATAAATATGAACTACATTGGATGAGTTTGGTGGAGACAACTGAGCCAAGAATTCTGGTCAAGAAGTGTGTGGCCAACTGGGGGCCTCTTGTAGGAGGAAAACAGAAAGGTCTCTTGTAGAAGGCGATACTTGACAAGATTCCTACAGACACAGATTAGGGGTGAGAATGATGTGGGAACTGAGACCATGGAATAACCCACTGCTGCCTCATTCTGTAGGAGCCTCAATACTAATCACTTCTTGCGTTGCTTCACTCACTTCAACCTGCTTTCACAATCATAGTCCGAAGTTCCAAGAGATAAGACCATCACCTTACAATAATTTAAATTAGTTTACCATCTTAAATATAATCCCCTCTACTAACCACACTAGGTCCTGAGCCCTCACCAATGCTCTTTCTTTACTCAACCAGTCACTTTACAGTAATGATACTTTTAAATCATAAAATAACTACTTATTTAACAATAAGGTGACTGTAACATCATAGATATTAATATATATTAAAATAAACATGTAAATAGTAAAATACAGTACAAGCCACTTGTAAATCTGGGTCACAGTCTCCCACTAATGCCGGAGATACATCCATAGGAATTTGGCAGAGAAGTACATGCAGGAAAAAAATGCATGTTTTGTGCTAATGCATAACTCTGAAATGTAGGTTTTGATGTCAGGGGTCCATTCAGAATATCTGTATCATATGAATTGTGTCTCTGCTTATTATGGTCTGTTGATCCACATCTTTCTTTAGCTGGTCAAATATTTTTCATTTGGGTACTTAAACATGACTTTTAAAAATCTCTTTCAATTCACAATAATCTTTAAAAGGGCATTTAGAAATTGATAATTCTTAAGGTGAGCAGTGGTTCCCTACAAGTCAGAGGATTTGCAAAGCTTAACAGACTCTCTATCTCTATGCTATTTCATACCAGACCAGCAAATTATTCACGCACCTATGGTCTAATCAGAAGAAGATCATAGCTGCACAGTTTAGGCTGACTTTTTTTTTAATGAACATTATACTTTCACAAGCATTTATTATTTCTCTCTCCCACTGCCACTCCAATTAAAAAATTTTAAAAGAAAGAGAAACTTTTCCACAACAAATATGCATAGTTCTATAACACAAATTCCCAAATTGGCCATGCGTAAAAATGTATATTTTATTCTGCTTCTTAAGACCAATACTTCTCTGGCAGGAGTTGAGTGGCTTGTTTCACCTGTATTCTAATGGACTTGTAATTTATCTTTGCATTGATGAGCCCTAAAGTCTTTCAAAATTATTTTCCTCTAAAACATAAAAATGTTTTAAAATAAATGAAACATTAAAATATTTAAAATAAAACATAAAAATGTTCAAAAATTCCATTTTGCTCACTTTATTCTGCATCAGTTCATTGATTTTTCCCCAGTTACTCAGAAACTGTCCATTTTATCTTTTCCTATAGCACAACAATATTCCATTGCATTCATATATAATAATTTATTTAGCCCTTCCCCAATAGGTGGGCATCTCCTTAGTGTCCAGTTTGGAGCTCCTATGAAAAGAGCTGCTATAAATGTTTCTTTCACATATAAGTAATTTTCCCTCTTTTTGGTCTTTGAGGTATAAGTCTCCTAGAAATATAGCTGGGTAAAAAGTTAAGCACAAGTTATCAACTTTCAGGATGTAGCTCCACATTGCTTTCCAGAATGGTTGAACCAATTCACAGCTACATCTATGGTGTTTTCCTGCAGGTCCTTCATAATTTTTCATTCTCCTCTTTGGTCATCATTATCAAGCTAATGAATGTGAATTAGAACCTCAGGGTTGTTTTACTTTGCATTCTTTAATTATTAGTGATTTGGAGTGAATTTTTTTCATACAATTATTGATAGCTTGGCTTTCTTCCTTTGCTACATATTGGGTAGACTTTTGAAGCGAGACAAGTTCACCAGCATATAAAGCAACTGCAAAGTCTGTTTCCTCTCCTTTTCCTCCTCAAATCAATTCTAAATACTGCTGAAAGATAATAGCTGTCTCTGAAGCTCCTGACTAGTGAAGTTATTCTTTCTACCATAAATTAGGAACCCTTGGCTGAAGCCTTCTGTCAGATGCACAGCTCACAGAAGAGGGGCTCTCCAGCCCTCTGGTGTGATTTCAATTCTCCTCTGATGCCTACATCTCTCAGGTCCTTATCCTAGATTCCTTTTCAGTGGCTTCAGTTAGACCCAAGAGGCTTTTAGAGCCTCATCTTTCACTTAAAAGGAAACAACTTCTCCATATGAAATCATTCGTCCTTTTAAAATCTTACCACTGTCTCTAAGTATGATTCATCACTTTTTCGGTTTTACCTTCTTTAGTAATTAAAGTTATATATAAGTGATCTGAAGTACCATAATCCGCTGTAGTTACACTTGAGTCCTCCATGTGATTCAGCCTCATATCTCCTTAAAACTGTGTTTATTCTAATTCATATCCTGCTATTTTCTAATAAGTAAAAGTTTGACTGCCTCTTTAAGACATCAAATTCATCATACCCTAGCAAAGTATTATGCTGCATTGTCTTTATATTCGTGCCACAGTTCATTTTCTGTCCCAAAATTCTCAAATCACGTATGACAGCTTTGTTTCTTTATATATTACCAGCTTTTTATTAAAATCAAGTTTTTTTATCTGTACTTTTCATCATTCAAATGAATGTAGCAGCAATATCCTAGAGCTTTTAATGGTTTAAATTTTTTCCCTTTCATAAATAAAAATACTTTTTCTGTCCCTTTAGCCTCTAAACTGAAACTATATGAAGAGGGTCTTAAAGGGATAGTATATGACATATTCATAGTACAACCTTGACCTATGAACTGAAAAGTTCTGTAAAATTTTAATTCTCTGACGATATCATATTCCTTCAGGAATAGCAGAATCTCCTGTCATCATCACCAAATTAAAGTTTACCATGCACTTTCATCATAATAACTAAGCAATACAAGAGAATCCCAAATGTGGTCAAATATGGGGCAGAGCCAAGATGGCAGAGTAGAAAGATGCACATACTGTAGCTCTTCCCCCACACCCCATAAAGTACCTGTAAAAAATGACTCTCAACAAATTCTGGAGCAGAAGAAGTCATAGAAAGACAGAGTGAAAGAGATTTTCAGCCAAAGATAACCTGGAATGCTGTCAGGAAAGGTCTATCCCACAGGATGTTGAGTAGAGTGGAGCCCAGCCCTGGATGCATGGCACTGGGAGGAACAGGACTGGAACAGGGTTCTTCTTGGGGGCAGAATCCTCAGTAGGGAAGACCTCAGATCCCTCAATCCACAACCACCAAAGAAAGCTTCAAATGTCAGAAAGAGGGGTTTCTCAGCTGAGCGTGAGGGGAGCATGGTTCCTCCCAGCATGGGCCCCAGGCAGGGGTGGCAGCAGTGCCTGGCAGTGGCCAAGTCAGGGGCAACTTACATTGTGGGAGCAGCTCAGCTTAAAGCTCATGGGAGAATTGAGCAGTTGATCTGAACCTCAGCCCTGAGCGCAATACTGGGGGGAGGAGGAGTACTAGGATCCCACTCTTGACAAAGGATTCAGAAGTCAAGTAACTAGCTGAGGAAATGCCCAAAAAAGGGGGAAAAATAAGACCATAGAAGGTTATTTTCTTGTTGAACAGGTATTTCCTTCCATCCTTTCAGATGAGGAAGAACCAGGCATACTGTCACAGGAAGTCAAGGTTTCTGCAACCAGTACCTCTGAAATGAATATGCAATGGGCTCAAGCCATGGAAGAGCTCGAAAAGCAAATCAACAGCTTTCTAAAGGAGACCCAAAAAATGCTGAAGAAAATAACACCTTCAAAAAGAGGCTAACTCAATTGACAAAAGAGATTCAAAAAGCCAGTGAGGAGAAGATGGCTTTAAAAAGCACAATCAGCCAAATGGAAAAGCAGGTTCAAAAGCTCACTGAACAAAATAGTTCTTTTAAAATGAGAGTGGAGCTGAGGGAAGCTAATGACTTTATGACAAACCAAAATATTACAAAACAGAACCAGAAGAATGAAAAAATAGAAATGTGAAATATCTCATTGGAAAGACAACTGACCTGGAAAATAAATCTAGGAGAGACAATTTAAAAATTATGGGACTACCTGAAAGCCATGATCAAAGAAAAAAGAGCCTAGACATTGTCTTCCATGAAGTTATCAAAGAAAACTGCCCTGATATTCTAGAAACAGAGAGCAAAATAAATGTTGAAAGAAGCCACTGATCACCTCCTGAAAGAAATACAAAAAGAGAAACTCCTAGGAATATTATGGCTAAATTTCAGAGTTCCCAAGTCAAGGAGAAAATATTGCAAGCAGCTACAAAGAAATTACACAAGTATTGTGGAAATACAATCAGGATAACACAGGATCTGGCAGCTTCTACATTAAGGGATTGAAGAGCTTGAAATAGGATATTCCAAAAGTGAAAGAAACTGGGATTAAAACCAAGAATCACCTATCCAGCAAAACTGAGTATACTCTTTCAGGGGAAAAAATGGAGGACTTTCAAGCATTCTTTTTTTTTCATTTCTAACACAGTTAAACAATAAAACAATCACATAAAACAATTCCAACTTTTGTTCAGGTGATGCTTCTTTTAAAGCATTTACAGTATAGACCACAAAAGAATTTTTTTTTTTAAAATTAACTGAGACACAAATAATAACTATATATGCTAACTACACAAGCCCTGGACCTATTGTCACACTATTACTAAGAATTAAAGGACCCTAACTTATTGTTGTTGGTCTAAAGTCCTAGGCCTAATAGCTTAATTTTAGACCTAACTTTGGATGTTCCCCTACCAATAATCTATAATTTAATAGATCCAGTATTAAGCTTACAAACCTCTTGACTATAGGAAAGTGCTACCAAGAGTAGGGACATTGCAGGGAAACATTATCTCCCCAACTACATGTCAGTTCCAGGCAGGAGTAGATTTTGAATTTAAATTCAGTCAGGCTTAAAGTCTGCCAGGTGTCAGTGGGGAAATTGAGTCAAGAGAATTTTACCTCAGCCCAGGCTGAACAGTTGATCTCCCACCCTTCCCATGAGATCACCTTTTGCAGTTCATACCAGCATCTCACAGGCTTACTGGCATCATTGATTGGAGGCTGAAACCACCTTTCTTGCTATCCACAGCAGTTAGACTTAGAAAAACAGTCAGTTAATAGTCCCACAGAATTTTAAAATAGTAAGCTCCAATAATCAGGTTTCAGATATGACTATAATTGCACTTTGGCTAATGAACATCTTTTGAGGCAAATCTTAAGAGGCTTACATGCCTTTCTATACATGTTCTAGTTCCTGATTAAATAACAACCATAAAATCAAATTTACCATTACTACCTAAACTTTTCCATCAATGCCAAATTTTACATGAGGTTACCTGGCTCTAGGAAACTTAGACTAAAGTTCTTTTCCCCAAACTAAAGATGTCATTCTCAGTAGTTAATTCAGTCAATTGTTTTAATACTAATTGCTTTTACATCACTTTGTAGCATGTCCAATTTTTCCCTCCATCTCTCCCCTCCCCCACCTCCTAATACCTTGCATTCTGATTAGTCCTTCCCTCACTGTACTCTCCCTTCTATCACACCCCACCTTTCCCTTATCTCGACCTTCTCTCTTTTCTTGTAGGGCAAGATAAATTTCTATACCCCATTACCTGTGTTTCCTATTTCCCAGTTATATGAAATAATAATTCTCAATATTCATTTCTAATACTTTGAATTCCAACTTCTCATTCTCCTTTCCTCCCTATCTATCCTCACTGAAAAGGCAAGCAATTCAATACAGACTAAATATGTGTCATTTTGCAAAAGACTTCCACAATAATCATGTTGTGTAATACAAATTATATTGCCCTCTATCCTACTCTATCTCCCCTTGTTTTTTTATTCCCTCGTTTGACCTTGTCCCTTCCCAAAAGTGTTTATTTCTAGTTACTCCTTTCTCCCATTTGCCATCCCTTCTATCGTCTCCCTCACCCCACTTGTCCCCTTCTCTTCTATTTTCTTGTAGTGTAAGATGGATTTTCATATCAAATTTAGTGAGCATATTATTCCCTCCTTAAGCCATATGTGGAGAGAATGGCTTCACTTTTCTGATCTCCTCTTCTCTCTTTTCTCCTCCACTGAACAAGATTTTTCTTATCTCTTTTATGAGTTACAGCCTTCCCCATTCCATTTCTTCTTTTTCTCCTCCCAGTAGTTTCCTCCCTCACCCCTTAATTTTTATTTTATTTTTGTTTTTTTGTGGATATCATCTCTTCTGATTCAACACAATCTGTAGTCTCTGTCTGAATGTGTGTGTGTATACAATCCCCCCACCTACCCAAATACTGAGAAAAGTCTCAAGAGTTACAAATATTTTCTTTTCATGTAGGAATGTAAACAGTTCAGGTTTAGAAAGTCTTTTATGATATCTCTTTCCTGTTTACCTTTTCATGCTTCTCTTGATTCTTGTGTTTGAAAGTCAAATTTTTTCTTCAGTTCTGATCTTTTCATCATAAATGCTTGCAAGTGCTCTATATCATTGAATGATCATTTATCCCCTTGAAGTATTGTACTCAGTTTTTCCAGGTAGATGATTCTTGGTTTTAATCCTAGTTCCTTTGACTTCTGGAATATCCTATTCCAAGCCTTTTGATCCTTTGATGTTGAAGCTGCCAGATCCTGTGTTATCCTGATTGTATTTCCACAGTACTCGAATTGTTTCTTTCTAACTGCTTATAGTATTTTCTCCTTGACCTGGGAGCTCTGAAATTTGGCCACAACATTCCTAGGAGTTTCTCTTTTCAGATCTTTTTCAGGAGGTAATTGGTGGATACTTTCAATATTTATTTTGTCCTCTGGTTCTAGAATATCAGGGTAGTTTTCCTTGATAATTTCATGGAAGATAATGTCAAAGCTCTTTTTTTGATTGTAGCTTTCAGGTAGTCCATAATCTCTCCTGGATCTATTTTCTGAGTCAGTTGTTTTTACAATGAGACATCTCACATTATCTTCTATTTTTTCAAACTTTCAGTTTTGTTTTTTAACTGCTTGGTTTATGTCATGGTCATTAGCTTCTCTGAACTCAGTTCTCTCTTATAAAGGACTATTTTATTGAATGGGATGAGATCATATCTCAAAAGAAATCAAGGTAAACGGTGAGAGGGAAATGGAGTGGGAGGAGAGAGGGTGAAATGGAATGGGATAAATTATCTCTCATAGATGAGGCAGGCAGGAGTCTTCCTAATGGAGGGAAAAAGAGAGGTGATAGAAAAAAAAATAACATAAAGTTTACTCTCGTCACATTTGACTAAAGGTAGGAATAAAATCCACAATAATTTTGGTATGAAACCTATCTTACAGGAAATTGGGGGAGAAGGAGGTAAGCAGGGTGGGGGGGGATGACAGAAGGGAGGGCAATGGAAGGAGGGAGCAATTTGAAGTCAACACTCAGGGAGGGACAGGATCAAAAGAGAGAATAGAAACAATGGGGGGCAGGATAGGATGGAGGGAAATATAGTTAGTCTTACACAACACGACTATTATGGAAGTCATTTGCAAAACTGCACAGATATGGCCTATATTGAATTGCCTGCCTTCCCAAAGGGAATGGGTGGGGAGGGAGGGATGAGGAGAAGCTGGAACTTAAAGTTTTAGGACCAACCATTGAGTATTGTTCTTGCTACTAGGAAATAAGAAATACAAGTAATGGGGGATAGAAAATTATCTGGCCCTACAGGACAAAAGAGAA
>CM053772.1:143714276-143763101 GCA_028658325.1 Potorous gilbertii
TAAAAAAATAAAATTAAGGGAATAGGGTAAATTATCTCTCATAGAAGAGATAAGAAAAATCTTTTTCAATGAAGGAGAAAAGGGAAGAGGTAAGAGGGGAAAAGTGAAGCTTACTGTCATCACATATCACTTAAGGAGGGAATAACATGTTCATTAAATTTGGCAAGAAAATCTATCTTAAACTACAGGAAAGTAGGGAAGAAGGGGACAAGTGAGATGAGGGGGATGATAGAAGGGAGGACAAATTGGAGGAGGGAACAATTAGAAGTAAACACTTTTGGGAAGGGACAAGATCAAATGAGAGAATAGAATAAAGAGGGGACAGGGTAGGATGGAGGGAAATTTAGTAATCTTACACAACATGACTATTATGGAAGTCTTTTGCAAAAGGACACATATATAGCCTGTATTGAATTGTTTGCCTTCTCAGTGGGGATGGGTGAGGAGAGAGGAAGGGAGAGAAGTTGGAATTCAAAGTATTAGAAATGAATGTTGACAATTGTCATTGCATATAACTGGGAAATAAGAAATACAGGTAATGGGGTATAAAAATCTATCTTGCCCCACAAGAAAAGATAAGATGCGTATAAGGGAAGGGTGGGGTGTGATAGAAGGGAGGGTACATTGAATGAAGGGGTAATCAGAATGAGAGGTGTTATAAGATGGGGGGAGGGGAAAGATGGGGAGAAAAATTGGAACTCAAAATTTTGTGGAAATGAATGTTGTAATCTAAAATAAATAAATTTTAAAAAAGGAATCAGATATGACTGAAAATGCCTAACTGAAGTACAACTTATTAATCTCATTTTATAGGGTAGGAAAATGAGACCCCAAAGAGGACAAATTATTCACTACAATTAGCATAGTAAATTATGGAGCTGGATCTCAAAGACTGCTCTCCTGTTTCTAGGTCTGCTATTATGTCATTCCTCTCCTAAATTCTACTCTCAGTGACGTGGAAAGGTACTTTGTAAACCCCCATGTTGTTATGTGTAAATGGCCTATTGTCATTGTCATTACTATGAAAACCCTTATATGTTATGCTCCCATAAACCCCTGGGACTCACACACTCCACTTTGTAAAACTCATTTAGGTTGGATTGGCTATAAGAAAAAAGGCAACATGGGCTAATCAGCTCACTTTGATTCAGTTCAGCTCCACAAACATTTATTAAATGTCCGTTATGTTCAAGGTGGTATAGCTAGGTAGAGCAGTGGATAGTGCAGGTCCTGAAGTCAGAAAGACTCATCTTCCTGAGTTCAAAATCTGACCTCAAACACTTGCTATCTGTGTGACCCTAGGCAAGTCACTTAACCCTGTTTTCCTCAGTTTCCTAATCTATAAAATGAGCTAGAAAAGGAAATGGCAAACCATTCCAGGATCTTTGTCAAAAAACAAACAAATAAATAAAAAATGGGGTCATGAAAAGTCAGATACAACTGGAAAATGACTCAACAACTACAATATTCAAAGTCCTGAGAACACTAAGCAAAAACAAATTTAAAAATAGTCTCTGATCTCAGAGAAGCTTACATTCTACCAGAAATGCAAACATCCACACAAATAAATAAGCACAAAATAATTTGAGACAGGAGAAAACCCTACCAACTGGAGGTATAGGAAAGATTTAATGCAGCAGATGAAATTTTAGTCTCTTTTCCTTAAAGCAATGTAAGATTCTAAAGATGCAGAGATGAGAAAGGAACACGTTCCTGGCATGGGAAGCAGCTTGAAAGAAAACAATGAGAGAAGAAATAGAGCAGAGCTCAGGAAATAATAATAGGTCAATAAGGTTGGAATATAGATATAAAAGGGACTAGGTAATATGAGATAGAACAAGAAAGGTAGTTTGTCGAGAGTCAGGTACTTGAAGGTTTTAAAAGCTAGGCGTAGGAAGGTCTGTTTTATCTTAAAAGTAAAAAGGCCATTGCTGATTTCTGAGCAGGGAATTCCCAGTCAGAATAAATAAAGTAGTGTTTGCAGAAAAAAATAACCATTTGAGAATATGCCGCAGATGATTATAATAGATTGCTTTGTGATATAGAGCTTGCTCAGTTGTATCTGATTCTTTGTGACATCGTTTGGGTTTTTTTGCAAAGATACTAGAGTGGTTTGCCATTTTCTTTTCTAGTTCATTTTTACAGAAAAGGAAACTGAGGCAAACAGTTAAGTAATTTAGCCAGGTTCCTGCAGCTAGTAAATGTCTGAGGCCAGATTTGAACACAGGAAGATGAACGATCCTGACTCTGGCTGAGGCATGCTATCCACTGTACCACCAGAAACCAATGTAGAGTTAAGTGACTTGCCCAGGGTCACACAACTAGGAAGTGTCTGGGGCTGGATTTGAATTCAAGTCTGTCTGACTGCAAGCCCAGTGTTTTATCTATAGATCAGAAAACCATCATTAAGGCAAGAAGTACTTTAACTTTGAGTCCTCTGAGATAGCCTGGTACAATGAGAAAATATCTGGACTTGTGATCAAGAGACCAGGGTTCCCATCTCAGTCCTGACACTTAATAGTTATGTGAATTTAAGCAAGTCACCTTGCTTAGACTCAATTTCCTTTTTGGTAAAATAGAAAATAGAGGAAGCTAGGTGGTGCAGTGAATGGAACATTGAACAATGAAAATAAGACATTTGATTAGAGTTATCTCATGGAACATTTAGGCCTACAATCTCCCATACATTATCCTGGCCACCTTCACTATTCCTAAGGGAGTGGAGAAAAAGATATAGAAAGGAATTATGTCTTAGATCCTCCAGGACTGGCTTTGCAACAACTGGGAAAAACAGGAGGGGAAGCACGGGAGGTTGGATTGGTCACCCTACTCAATCTTCCTAAGGTTGGGGTTTCACTTTAGTGGCCCATCCACTCCCATTGACTCAGCCTCTACTGTCTGGCACATCACTTCATCCTAGTGCTGTGCCCTCTGTCCCTCTTAGTCTCTGCAACTCAACAGGATTAGTTCAGCTCCACCATCACTCTTCGGAACTCTCAGAAGTTCCCTGGGACCCTCCAAAAGCTAAGCAAGATATAGGCCAATTGCACACCAATACACGTGGTTTCATGACTTGCTTCTCTTAATAAACTGAGCCCATCCAAGCTCAGTCACAGTGCCTTTTCTAACCTAGCTACATTTGAAATTTTTTCATCTGGCAAATCTGTTAGAGAGATGGCTTGTTTAGGTCAAATCAACATTTGCGAGACTCAAATGGAAACAATGGAGCTAAAATAAGAAATAGAAATCTTAAATTCTAGTTCAAACTGTCTGAATGTCATGAAGCAACTTCACTTTGTATATTTGGTAAATGGAGACAATATCTGATTCACAGTAATATTTTTGATTCTGCAATACTTTTTTAAAACTTCGAGTCCTTAAAAAAATCAGATTTTTCCATTTATATTCATATTGTCTATTTAATATGCAGAAATAGCTATAACCTCTGCAATTGTCCTCCCCCATACATTCCTGTTGCAGATATCAAAGTTGATATTATTCTGTCAGAAAATATGATTGGGAAGGCTTAAGTTTTTTTACTCGTGATAAAAAACCCTAGATGTTGCAAGGATAACTGAGATAACTGATGAAATTATCCAAGCTTCAAGAAGAGATGACAAATAAATTAATAATATTCTTATAAATTTTTTCCCTCGCTCTCAAAAAAATGTGTTTTTAAAGATGGGCACTTCAGACTCTATTCTTATCTCTGTTTTTCTAATGTGTATCTTCAGCCTATTTTGATAATCAGTCACTTCAAAGAAAGAATTACCTCTTTTGCAGTTAAGTAGGTCTGGGGAATTTGTCCCTTACTCTAATAATTCTTTCATTTGATAGAAGCTGATTCACCCTTCTGTTAAGACATTTTGAATATTTTGCAACAGATTTTCTGCAAATATAGACTTTTTTAAAAATGTAAAAACTAAATAATGCCACCTGGTGGCGAACTATTGAACACCTGATTGTTTTGCAGAAAATTCAACATTTCTGATTTATTATAAGTAGAACAATAGTTTTATTAGCATAACATTGTAAAAGTAGCAGATAGTGTTTTTTTTGCAAAATCAATCTCTCTAGCTGTGTCCTTGGTCCACCTGCCTCCCTCATCTCTCCTAGGACTTTGCCCTCATCAACTATTCTCTCTTTCTCTCTCTTTCCCTGCCCTTGTCCTCCCCTCCTATTGTGTTTTTCTCAATGCCTACAAAGATGGTTACTGTTGCTCATTTTTCAATTGTGTTTAACCCTTCGTGACCCCATTTGAGGTTTTCTCTTGGCAAAGAAACTGAAGTGGTTTACCATTTCCTTTTCTAGTTCATCTGACAGATAAGGAAACTGAGGCAAAGAAAATTAAATGACTTGCCGAGGTTCATACATCTATTAAGTGTCTGAGGCAGAATTTGAACTCAGGTCTTCCTGACACTATGCCCAGTGCTCTTTCTAGCCATCGTTCCACCTAACTGCCCTACAAAGATGGTCAAGTTTCTCCTAATCCTAAAAAAACCAACCTACTTATGACTCTTCTATCACCTCAGTCATTAAGTCTCTTGAATACTGAACTTATTATGAATTAGCCATGCCATGTTTTGACTTTTTTTGTAGAGTATGTGTGTTGCCCATGTAGCTCATGCCTATGTCTAACCATTGCTCCCAGGAAGGTCTGAATAAATGTCTCAGAATTCTTAACCACTCCTCTCCAAAGGAGACTTCCATTCTTTTCTGAAAGGGAGCAAGAGAAGCCGCCAAAACAGCATCCTGATTGCTTTGGCCAGGTCTGCAGGAGGCCTGGCCAAGATAGTGCCACACTGGTGGAGAACTCTATCACCTATGGACTGTTGAAAAAAATAGCCTTCCAGTTGGCCTCTGGGTCTTTAGCTTATTCCCTTTCTGATCCTTGTTTCACCCAGCTGCCAAAATAGTCTTCCTAAGCACAGGCCTAAGCACAGGCCTACTCTGCTGATTTAAAACCTTCAGAGACTCATTTATTTGTTTTGATGACACACAAACTCTTTAGCTAAAAATGTAAAGTACCTCACAAACTGAATCTAATCTGCCTTGCTATTCTTGTTTCACATCATTCTTCTGCTTTCAGTCAATGTTCAAGCCAAACTCTATACTATTGGCTGGTACCTGGCCTTCATACTCCTCTGGGCATTCACACCAGCCTCTCCCTAGGTCTGGAATGTTTTTCCTCCTCTTTTCTGTTTTCCTTCACAGCGTGGCTCAGGAGCTGCCACCTCTGGGACACTTTCCCTGACCCCCTTTTACTAATGCTCTCTACCTCCCCGAATGACCTTGTACACAATGACTTGTATGCATCATCCAGTCTCAGCCCCTTTTCCAGCAGGATGTAAGTTACTTTCAGAGCAGAGACTGCGTTCTTTCTGTTTTTGCATCTGCAGCACCTAGCACAGGACCTTGTACATGAAAATGTTCCTCATTACTGCTGTTGTGGCTCTAATAGCATTAGGAGGTCATTAGATCAATAGGCACTGTGTTAAGTGCTGAGAAAGAAAGGCAATGATAATCCTTCCTCTAGAGGAGTTCACAGTCTGATGGAGGAGACAACGTGCAACAACTATGGAAGAACAAAGCATATACATGATAAACCAGGGATAACCAATGGAGGGACAGCACTTGTGTTAATAGGGATCCAGAAAGGCTTCTTGTAGAAGATGGAGCTTTCGCTGAGAGTGGAAGCATTAGAGCTGGTTTCTGCACACTCCTCTTAAAAATAATGGCATCACACAAAAGGCATTGGTGCTGTAGAGGAAAGAGCACTGCTTAAAGAATCATGAGATGGGTCTACTCAACTGTAAAATGTGGAAATTAAATTACATAATCTTAAAAGTTCCTTACCCATCTTTTTTGAGTGTGTTTTAGTCATCATAATATCATCAGTGAATAGGAGCACATAGAGAACCTCGCCAGCAGTAACAATATTTCTGCTGGCTGGGGGTTGTATACAGGTCAGCCTCATGACACATCATGTGTAACATGTGTAATACATCTACATGAATCCTGCTATCTCCCTGCTTTATGTCTCACTTGGTGTTGATATAAAAAGCTTGCAAGATTTTAACATATGTATTGGAGTCACTTTGAGGAAAGTTCTTAAGGTTGTATTTTGCTTTATTAGTCAAATGTTAGCATTTAGTCAATGCTAGTTTTGTGTGTGAGTTGAGAAGGTAAATATATGGGTTGATACTTGCTGATGTCTTTTTGTTAAGTTTTGTAAACTTTTCCATTCTTTCATGATCTTCCCCCATTTTAGGTTTCTTGAAAATCTATACCTGAGTCACTTTAAAATTATGTGGTCTCCAGAGTAAGTGTCCTCTATAAATCCTTGGTAGACTCCAGACACTCTTCCTGACTTAATCTTCTTCAGCAAGTGAAATGATGCCACTATCCTCCCTGATGAGAAAAACAGAAAAATGGGAGCATATCTGTTTCAATTTACATCTTCATGTCACTATGTTTCTAGTTTCACCTATAAAAGCTCTTGAGATGATCTGATTTAACCAACTCATGCAATAGAGAATTTGCAACTCTATTTTTCCTTGATTGCTTAATATCTATAATGTGCCAAGTGTTGTATAGAGTTAAAATTTAAAAACCTCATGAAGAAGAAACTATCTGAATTATTATTCTTGGGGTATAATTTCAAGGCATTCTGGTCTCCTAAAATAGAATGCCGAAACATCATCATATAAGATTTGTTTACGCATTGGCTTTTACAATGTCATCTTTTTAGGCATTGATAATCTGCTTTTAGAAATTAATAGCAATAATAGCTGTTATACTCACATCTGTTGGTTGTTAAGAATAATTTTTCATCATCCTTAATTATACAAAATGTTTTCATCACAAGCAATTTACCTGCGAGGTAGATAATACAAATATTATTATTCCTCCCCCATCCCCCCATTCTATAAGAATAGCTAAGAAAGCTGAGACTGAGAGGTGCTAAACAACTCAGAGTAGTCACACAAACAGTAAACATAAAATCTAAACTACCCAAGCAACTATGCCTGTTGGTATAGTTGGAGTAGTTAACTCTGAGCAAATAATAGTCCTTGAGGATCAACCATCAAACTTTATTAAGGTATACATAACAACGAGTGGCATATTCTCAAGGTATTTATAGTTTTCTCTTTAAAAAACTCAAAATAACATAACAATGATTCACATTTACATGACTCTCTCAAACTCACACAGTTTTCTGGCAAGAAAAATCCCAAAGAGATGCTGAGAAACCTAGCTGGAGTTCCTCCACTACTGGGCAGGCCTATATGTAGGATTATTTGTAGGCCCAGAAGTGTATCAAATTCTTTTAGTCAAGGTATTTTCTGTGTGGTATCATCTGTTTTTATCCAATGATCAATGTGCTTCATTCTTCTCAAATTGGGTAAGATCTTGGTTACTACCTGATTTATACCTTTGATTGATTGGATTGGATTGGATTGATTGATTCGGTGAATAAATCTAGGCCTTGTCCATTAACAGTAAATCATGCCTGGAAAGTAGATGCTCCTCACCTCAATCTCAAAGAATTCCTCATTTCCTTCAAGATTCACCTGAAGTACTACTTTCTACCTAGAGACTTTCCTGATACCTTCAACTCCCTCTTTTTCAAAGTACCATGTATCTGACCACTTTATGTTTATTTTGTGTTTATTTAGCATACATTAATTTTGTGTGCACTTAAATATGTACAGATTGACTCCTCCAAGTTTCTTGAGAGCAAAGACTGCTTCATTTTTTAGTTTTTATAATTCTAGTACTTAACCCAGTGCCTCACATAGAGTAAATACGTAATAAATGCTAATTGATTGATTAGTTTTTTAAAAATTTAGGTTTCTCTGTCTGGCATAGTTACTCATGTTAAAAAAAAATAAACTAAAACTTCCATATATCTTATTTGTCCTTGTATACAAATAAAGAATTCTTTTTTGTGGACTGTCATTTAAATTAAACCTGCTCAATTTCTTTCCCCAAAAAATTATGTCCTTTCTTTTTGGGTAATTCTACAAATACTTAATAAATCATAATCTTAACAATTATTGCCTCTTTCCTGGTGTCAAATGAATAACATTGCCTTTTCCATTGTATGCGAAAGCTTGGGTCTAGAGAATATAATAAATTCCATGTAAATGTTCTATCATTCCAATCCCAGGTCCATGAATATAGAGGTATGCATAGGGAGTATGGCATTTTTTTTTTGAGAAAGAAAAGCAGTTAACAGGGTATGAAAATGAGGCCTCACGCTCTATATACCTGTGTCAAAATGAAAGCAGTATTTTTAGATTCTTACTGAGCATTCATGTTTCTATATGATATTTAGCTATAAGCAATAAATCTAACAGCCTTTGGATGCTTTTCCATTCAGTTCTCTGCACTGTGACCTTTAGGTGAATGGAGAGTATATGAGTCATAGAGTGCTTTTCATTTATGAATTTAAAAATACACATGTATAGAAATTAGCTCCCTTCTGTATAGCATTGAAGAGCTTTGTTTTGGGTTAGCTATTAAAAAAAAAAACAAAGTAGGACTTCAAAAAGGTTTTGTCTATTTATACTCCATAAACTCTTTCAGATAACCACTTGAACTTGAAATCCTTTTCAAAGGAAAGGAGAAAATAACATTTAGAAAGTTTAAGGGAGGGCAGATTGGGGGAGGCAGTTGTCAGAAGAAAAACACTTGTGAGAAGGGAAAGGATAAAAGAAGAGAGTGAAGGATAAACAGAAGGAAAAATAGGGTGAAGGGAAATACATAGTTGGTAACCATAACTATGAATGTGAGTGGGATGAACTCACCTATAAAGTGGGAGTAGATGGCAGACTGGATGAAAAATCAGAATGTTATATAGTTTATAAGGAACACACTTGAAGCAGAGAAATGTACACAGAGTAAAGGTAAGGGGCAAGAGCAGAAGTTATAATGCTTCAGCTAAAGTAAAAGAAAAAAATCAGGAGTAGCTGATGATATCAGACAGAGAAAAAGCAAAAATAGACCTAATTAAAAGAGATCAGGAAGGAAACTATACCTTCCTAAAGGATATCACAGACAATGAAGTAATATCAATGCTAAATATGATATGCTCCAAGTGGTATAGCATCCAAATTCTAAAAGGAAAAATTAAATGTTACAAAAGGAAACAGACAGTACAACCATATTAGTGGGGCACCTCAAGTTTCCTCTCCCAGAATTAGATACCTTTAGCCACAAAATAAACAAGAAAGAAGTTGAGGAGGTGAATAGAATTTTAGAAAAGTTACATATAATAGACTTCTAGAGAAAAATGAATATAGCTTGGAAAAAATGTATCTTTTTCTCAGTGATACCTGGCATACAAAAATTGACCATATGTAAAGGCATAAAAACCTCACAACCAAATGCAAGAAGGCAGAATTATTAAATGCATCATTTTCAGATCATAAGGCAATACAAATTATATTCAATGAGAGGAAATTATATAAACAAAGATCAAAAAGTAATTGGAAACTAAATATTCTAATCCTAAAAAGTATGTCAAAGAACAAGTCATAGAAATAATCAATAATTTCATCCAAGAGAATGACTACAATGAGACAATATATCACAATTTATGGGATACAGCCAATGCAGTACTTGGGGGAAAATTTGTATCTCTACATACTTACATCAATAAAATGAAGAAAGAGCAAATCAATAAATTGGACATGTAACTAAAAAGAAAACTAGAAAAAGAACAAGTTGAAAATCCCCAATGAAGCACCAAATTGGAAATCTTGAAAAACCAAAGGTGAGATCAATAAAATTGAAAGTAAGAAAATTATGAAGCTAATAAAACTAAGAGTTGGTTTCTATGAAAAACAAAAGCCAATAAGATACATAGACCATTGGTGATTTGACTTTTTAAAAAAGAAAACCAAATTACCAGTATCAAAACCAAAAAGAGACAATTCACACTGAATGAAGGAAATTATTAGGAACTCTTTTCCCAATTATATTCCAATAAATCTGACAATTTAAGTGAAATGTATAAATATTTACAAAAATATAAATCACTTATATTAACAAAAAAGGAAATAGAATACTGACATAAGCCCATCTTGGAAGAGGAAATTGAAGAAGCCACAAATGAACTCCCTAAGAAAAATGCCCCAGGGTCAGATGAGTTCACAAGTGAATTCTGCCAAATATTTAAAGAACAATTAAATCCAAGAATGTGTAAACTATTTGGAAAAATAGGCAAAAAAGGAATTTTTATAACACACACAAAATATCCTTTTATGGGATAAATATGGTGTTGGTACCTAAACCAGAAAGAGTAAAATGGAGAAAGAAAACAAATTTCCCTAATGAATATTGATGCAAACATTTTAAATAAAATACCAGCAAGGAGATTACAGTAATATATTACAAAGATCATACACTATGACTAGGTGGAATTTATACCAGGAACATAGACCTGATTCAATGTTAGAAAAACTATCAGCATAATTGACCAAATCAATAAAAAAACCAACAGAAGTCTTATGATTATCTCAATAGATGCAGAAAAAGTCTTTGACAAAATACAAAAACCATTCCCATTGAAAAAACTAGAAAGCACAAGAATAAGTTAATCTTTCCCGAAACGATAAGTAGTCCAATCTAAAACAATCAGCAAACATTATCTGTAATGATGACAAGCTAGAAGGCTGCCCAATAAGATTAGTGGTAAAAAGGCATGACTATTATCACAACTGGTGTTCAGTATTGCACTAGACATGTTAGCCTATCAGTAAAGAAAAGGAAACTTAAGGAATTAAAATAGGCAACAAGGAGATAAAACTATCACTCTTTGCCGACGATATGATGATAGAGAATCCTAGAGAGCCAACTGAAAAACTAGTTTAAACAATTCGCAACTTTAGCAAAGTTACAGTACATACAATAAACCCACCTAAATCATCAGCATTACTATTACGTATTACTAACAAAACCTAGTAGCCAGAGATAGAAAGAGAAATTCCATTTAAAATAACTATAGACAATATAAAATACTTGAGAGTCCATCTGCCTAGACAAACCCAAGAACTATATGAACACAATTACAAACACTTCACACAAATAAAATCAGATCTAAACACTTGGAAAAATATCAATTGCTCATGCATAGGCAGAGCCAATATAATATAAAGGACAATTCTACCTAAATTAATTTACTTATTCAGTGCCATACCAATCAAACTACCAAAAATATTATATAAAGCTAAAAGATAATAACAAAATTCATCTGGAAAGGCAAAAGGTCAAGACTTTCAAGGGAATCAATGAAAACACATGTGAAGAGCCTAGCTCTACCAGATCTCAAACTGTATTATGAACTGGTAATCATCAAAACTATCTGGTACTGGCCACAAAGTAGAAAAGTGGAATAGATTAGGTATACAATATACAACAGAAAATGACCATAGCAATCTAATGTTTGATAAACCCAAAGACTCCAGCTTTTGGGAAAAGAACTCACTATTTAACAAAAATGGCTGGGAAAACTGGCAGTAGGGCAGAATCTAGGTGGAGACCAATATTTTACATATTATATCAAGATTAAGTCAAAATGTTTACATGATTTAGACATAAAGGGTGATATCATAATCAGATTAGAGGAACAAAGAGTAGTTTATGTCAAATCTAGGGAAAAGTGAAAAACTTATGACCAAACTAGATATAGAGAACACTACTGCACATAAAATGGATTTTGATAACATTAAATTTAAAAGTTTCTGCAAGAACAAAGTTAATGTAACCAATATTAGAAGGAAATCAGAAAGCTGGGAAACAAATTTCACAAGTATCTCTGATAAAGACTTTGTATCTCAAATATACAGAGAACTAAATCAAATTTATAAGACTAAAAGTCACTCCTCAGTTCATAAATGGCCAAAGAATATGAAGAGGCAGTTTTCAAACAAAGAATTCAAAGCTACCTATAGGCACATGAAAAAAAATACTCTGTTGAGTAGAGAAATGCAAATTAAAACAACTCTGAGGTACCACCTCACAGCTATCAGATTGACTAATATGACAGAAAAGGAAAATGATAAATGTTGAGGAAGCTGTGGGAAAACTGGGACTCTAATGCACTTCTGGTGGAGTTGTGAACTGATCCAATCATTCTGGAGAGCAATTTGGAATTATGCCCAAAGGGTGATCAAACTGTGCATGCCTTTAAGCCAGCAATACCACAACTAGGTCTATATCCCAAAGAGAGAATAAAAAAAGGTGAAAATGTACAAAAAATATTTATAGCTGATCTTTTTTGTAGTGGCAAAGAATTGGAAATTGAGAAGATGCCCATCATTTGAGAAATGGCTGAATAAATTGTGGTATATAAATGTAATGGAATACTATTGTGCTATAAGACATGACAAGTCAGATTTCAGGCAGATTTCAGAAAAACCTGGAAAGACTTACATGAACTCATGCAGATTTCAGAAAAACCTGGAAAGACTTACATGAACTCATGCAGATTTCAGAAACACCTGGAAAGACTTACATGAACTGAAACAAGCAAAACAAGGAGAACACTGGGCACAGTAACAGCAACATTGTGTGATGATCAACTATGAATAACTTAGTTCTTAGCAATACAATGATCCAAGACCATTGCAAAGGATGGAAAAATGCTATCCACATGCAGAGAAAGAACTGATGGAGTCTGAATATAGATGGAAGTATAATATTTTCACTTCTTTTTTTTCAGGTTTTTTTCTTTCGGTCTGTTTCTTTTTTCACAATATAACTAATATGGAAAATTTTTTTCATGATTGTACATATATAACCTATATCAAATTACTTACCATCAGGGAGGGGAGAGGAAGAAGAAAGGAAGAAAATTTGCAATTCAAAAAAATTTTTAATGAATATTAAAAATTGCCTTTCATGTAATTGGAAAAAAATGTTATTTAAAAAGAAACAAAAGAAAGTTTAATTATAATCTATTAAAACTTCTAAAAGCTGAACAAATATAATTATAGCATGGTGATGAAATATAATCTTCTAATATATAATAGTCAGTCAAGTGATTTCAGGAACTATGCATCACTGAAAGGGTGAAAATATATAAGATAAACTACCTTCCTGTCTCTTATAAAACACATTCTGTTATAAAAATCTTCCATAAATGCATAATCCTTTTATTTTGTATAAGAATTTTCCTTTTGTTTACGGATATTTTAGGCAAAAAAATAATTCCCCCCAATATGAAAAATAGTTCATTAAGTTCAGCATATTTGCCTGTCCAAATGAAGGACAACATTCATGCCCAAGTTTTACTCCTCTTTCTAAAATCTGTGATCATCAATATCTTTGACCCTGAAATAGCAGCATCCATCAATCAGTGTAATAGAGTACAGAGTTCTTCCCTAGAATTGGCATTCAACTACTTGGTGCTTCATATGCTGTCTATACTATGACATCCTAAACCTGGACTTCTTCCTACATTAGGTGACTTCCGTGGTTATGATTCTTGTCCTTTGGTAACTAGTAGATCACTTCTATTTAACTGACCTCCTTGTCCTAGCTCTTCCTTGTCATCCCTACCTATGGTGTAACTGAAAGGAATTTAAAGACCTGATTTGAATCCCTAGTTCTGCATTCTGTGAAATCTTGGGCAAATCATTTGACCTCTCTGATGATTTCTAAAGCCTCTTCCAGATCTAAAAGATAGCTGCCTGGTGATACAAAATTTAATCTAGTCATCTAGAGAAATCTGCAGAAAGTTGAGGAACAGAAAATATGTATGAGGGAAATAGTAAAGATCTTGAGCAAATAAAGCTTGAAAATAAGATACTTCATTCTCAAATTCTTTCCAAGTATTTGGGAGGTTTAAATTGAAGGAGAAATTACATTTAACCAGAAGAAGGAACTCACTGGCAATCAGGTTGATAAGAACTATAGAAAAGTTATTAGACCTACTGGAATGTTCAAAAAGGCCAAATAAATGTGTTCCCTTTCCTCTTCCTACTCCTTCCCTTCCTCTGCCTCAGCACTTTTGGTGAGCTTAAATATCACTTTAAAATATTATTTATTCACTTAATTATTACATTTTGAAAAGTAGTTCTCTTTCTCCACATAAGAGATAAGCTGATTTTTTTAGTGCATCCCAAGTGTTTGCTATAAATAAGTAGACCTCATTGTCATTGTTGCCCAGTTGTATCCAGTTCTTCATGGCCCCATTTGTGGGGGGGAGGGGTGTGTCATCTTTCTTGGCAAAGATCCTGGAGTAGTTCACCATTTCCTTCTCCAACTCATTTTACAGATGAGGAAACTGAGTCAAACAGCCTTAAATGACTTGCCCAGAGTCACACAGCCTGTAAGTGTCTGAAGTCAGAATTCAACACAAGAAGATGAATCTTCCTGACTGAAGTCCCAGCACTCTATCCACTGAGCCACCTAACTCCCTGGACTTCACTGTAGGGCAAGTACAAAGAGGAACATTTACATACCATATCTGGACTTAAGCATGAGCTTATGCTGAACTTCTTTCTCCCCTTTCTCTGTCTCTTTATCTCTCTCTGTCTCTGTCTCTGTTTCTCTCTCTCTCTCTCTGTATCTCTTTCTCCCACCTTTCCAATTTTTCTCATATAATTCCTGTTTGTAATGTAGCAAGCAGACTCCTAATTGTGAATCAAGTTTCCTTTTCTAGCTCTTCCTGTCAAATGGAAAGTTTGATGATTCGGGGAATTTATTTCACATATTGCTATTTTCTTGGATATTAATGGTTTTGATTAATTAATCAGTTTACTCTCATCTTCACAGTTTATTAATTTCATCTCTTTGCCTCTGCTTATTTAAAATTTTTATTTATTTTTGTCTTACTGTTATTTGGATTTCTAAAACTATATCACATAATACTGGAAATAGTTGAGATTGTTTGCTTTACTCCTGATAGTCTTATGGCCTCTATTTTCCATTATATATAATGTTCAATATCATTTTTATGCTTATCTTTTTGGTCATGCTTATTTTTTTTTACTATTACCTCATTTGAGATTATAATTTTTATGCCTGAATTTCTAACTTGCTAGAAGCATGATAAATTCTATTCTGGGTATCATCTTAATTCTGTGTACATCTGTGTCTCTTGTAAACATTTTGTTTGATTTTTGTTCCTATCCCATTCTGCTACCCTGCTTCATTTTATGGGTGAGTTCATACTATTCCTATTCACTAGCATGATTATTAATCATAACCTCTTGTCTTTTTCTTCCCTTCCTCTTCTGCATTTTTTTCTTTTGTGGGGTTTCTCATAACTTTATCTCTTGCACTTCTCTTGATCTATAGCATTTCATTATTATGTTTGGAATTTTCTTATGTTTCCTCATCTTTCTAGACTCAGTTCTTGGATTGAGATTTCATGTCAGTCCTCTAGAACATCCTTAGATGGATTGGATAGGCTTTGTTTTCTTCTGTCCCCTCTGTAGCCTGGATGCTGTTGATATAGATATGTTGGGTTATATTATGCCCCCATCTCTGCCACATTTCTTCTCTTTTATTTTAGTCCCTTCTTAGTCCATTGAGTGTTCTGGGCTCATCTAGTCTCTACCTTCTTTTTTAGACATAATGCTCAGTCATAAAGTGTTTATTTCCCCTGCTACAGTCCCATTAGGACTCAATAGGATGTTGAAAATCATAGTGGTTTTAGACCTCCCATACAGTTACATGCCTTCTCAACCCTGCCAAATCTTGGCTTCAAAGCTCTGAGGAGCTCCTGCCTCCTGATGTAGCTTCCAGTCCTTTGAGGAACATACATCCAGATATTGTCTCCCTATGCAATTATTTGCAGGGGCTAGTTCCTCTACTTTGCTTGGCCAGGAACAGAATCTAGCTTCATTTAGATTCACTGTTATTGATGTATGCTGGCTTCACTACTGTGGTTCCTCCCCTCACCTCCTGAAGCTTCCTTATATATCTGAAATCCCGCTGACTCCCCTGGCATGGATCTTCTCCTCACCTTCAATAGTCTTTTTGTGTAGTTCTGAACTGGATGGGAAAACTTGTTTCTTTTTTTATTATTTATTTTCTTTATTTATTAGTATTTCTGAGGGTTTCAGATATTTTTTGTGGTTTGTGGAGTATAGCTAGGCTTCTCTACAACCTTCTACATCAATATATTAAATGGAAATTTCATCATTTTTGAAGAACAAGAAAGACAAAGGAATTCCAAAGTTTCCTCAGCCAGCAAATATTTGATCTTGTCAAGTAGAGAGGGATGGTAGTAAAAAGACAAAAACAAAAACCATTATGCAATCATGTGAAAAACATCATGAAGGAGTAAGACAAAGACCATATGCAGGATTTCCTCCCAAACAACGACAGCAAAAGAGTGGAAGAGAATGGAAGGGGAAAGGAAAATGAAAAAATCTTGACATGAGATCCAACTGAGCAATATCGTGATAATAGTGTTCGTCGATGAATGAAATAGAAGAGATTTGATAATGTTTCTGTGGTGATCTATTTTTGTCATTGATGACAGTGAACCAATTATATCTGGAAGCTAAAATTTGAATAGCCGATGTGCTGTAAGAATATGCAGATATTAGACCCCCAAAAAAGTAAGTGCAGAAAAATCACTAGGTTTGATTCATACTAAAATATACCCATAATTGAGTTTTAGGAAAACTAGGATTCGTTTTCAATATAGTTCCACAAAAGGTGAAGATTTCAGAAAAATGGAGATCATGAAGGTTTATTTTCCTCTAAAACAATCTAAAAGGACAACATTTTCTATGTGTTGTTTTCCTTTATGTGACTAATCTGCAAAGTCTGGTTGAACTATTTACTCAATCATGTCACTCTCCTCCTATTTAACAAATGATAAGATACCTTGGTACCTTAACCAGGTAAAAACAATCAATCAGTCAATCAATCTCAATCACAGGCTTCAGTTTCAATCAATTAAATATAGGTTTTAAACTAAATGCTAAAAGTAATTGAGACTCCAAAAAGTAATTGAACAGGTGGAGGGTTTGAACAGGATGATGAAACTTGGTAACATACCAGGGTTATTTATAAATTATCAAGGAAAGCGAGAAGGGAGAGGAGTAGCTTCAACTTACTGCCTCCGCTTAGTTGTTACCTACTTCTGAATGTCTTAGAATCAGATTTTCTTCTCTGTCATGGTTCAAAGTGTGCTCTCCAAGGTTGCCAGTGATATCTTTTCAAAAATTTAACCCCAACTTAAAGATATCCCTTTGAATGTAGTGAGTTTCTATATTCTATTTCTAAACAATTCTAGTTTGGGGGAAGTTTTCTTGCTATCCAAGGTAATTTGCCTCTTGGTGAATCCTTCTGATTGTGCCTTGTTTGGCCCTCTGAGATCAAGCAGAAGTAGTCTATTCCTTTCTCTACACAACATGCTTTTAAACTACCATGTCCTCCCATTGTCTTCTTTTATCCAGTTTAAATGTGCTCAGTTCCTGCAACCCATTGTCATATAACATTGACTTGTGGCCCTTTACTATCCTGATTGTCCTCTTATGGACACTGTCCTCTTTGCAAAATCCTAATTAAACTGTGGCACTAAGAACTGAGCACAGTATTTCAGATGAATCTCCCTATATTCAGATAATCTCCCTACTTCTGGAAGATGTGTCTCTCTTAATGCAGTTGAATATCCCAGGTTTTTTGCTGCCACATCACATCACTGACTCATTGGACTTTCAGTCAACTAAAACCTTCAGAAATATTTTAGAACAACTCCTGTCTAACCATACCTCATCTTTGTACATATGAAGCTGAATTTTGTACCATCTAAAGATTTTTCTATTTATATCTATTGAATTCAGTCTTATTAGACCCAGTTCAAAGGACTCTATCTACCCCACACAAATGTCTCATCCCTTCTTTGGTTTTCTTTTTTCCCCAACATAGCTTTTTAAAAAAAAAAAAAACCTTTTCATTGTCTTTAATTTTCCTTGCTAGGCTCAGCTAATAACAAGCTTTAGCATTCCTCTCAATATTAAACAGGACTCACCTTCCTGCAAAATCACATCAAATCTGAAACCCATACCTTCTCAGCACCCTCTGTCTCTGATTGGGTGAACATTAGACAGGTTTTCTCTTTGAGGAGGGGCCCAGGACAGGCACCTCATCATTTTCCACCTAGTGGAAGGACGTCATCATTACTTTCTTCTTTTCACCTTTTTTAAAAAAAAAACACAGTTTTTCTCCACTAAATGAGCTTCTTGAGGGCAGGAACAGACTTTTGCCTCTTTTTTTGTATTCCCAGCACTTAACACAATGACTAACATGATACAAGCACTTAATAAGTGTTTATAGAATACTTACTGTTAAGTATATTTCATACAAATATATCACTATATTATGAGTCATTTTATTTCTTATATTTTGTTTTTCCAATTATATGTAAAAACACTTTTAATATTCTTTTTTAAAATTTTGAGTTCCAAACTCTCTTTTCTTTTCCTTCCCTCTCACTTCACTGAAAAGGAAAACAATTTGGTATAGGTTACACATGTTCAATCATGAAAGATATACTTGCGTTCTGGTCATGTTGTAAAAAAATATACAGACCAAACACACACACACACTTTTTTTAAAGTATGCTTTGAATTGCGATTCTATTCTTGAGTTTTCCTCAATTGAGCCTATGTATTTTACAGTTCTAAGGGATTTTGCCAGTAAGACAGCTAGGAGGCACAGTAAATAGAACAGACCAAGAATCAGAAAAACCTGAATCCAAAACCAGCCTCAGGCACTTACTAAATAGGTATCCCTGGGCATGTCATTTAACCACTACTTGCCTCAGTTTCCTAAACTATAAAATAGAGGTAATAATCTAAGGGCATAAAGTAGCCCTAGAGAACTATATTAAGGCTGGAGCTTTCCAGGCTAGAGTCAACACAAAAGAACCTTAGGCTTTGGGAAGGGATTCTAGTGTAGCAAAAACTAGAACCTGTAAAAGATTTTGAGGTGATAAAACTCTTAAGAAATTCCATGTTCTTCTGAGAAACTTCTTTACCAGAAATTGACCTGGGTCCAAGAATGCTCTTTCTTAATCCCCTTGAAATCCTTTTCAGTCTCATAGATAGGCCCCATGGAGCTCAGCAAAGAGGTGGTGCTTGCTGTAAAGCTGGAGGAAGGGGAAGTGGAGATTTGCTATACTCCAGTTATGTTTCATGCCCTCTGAGAACTCTTTAGAAATGTCCTGACATACCCCCTTGGCAGTTTGTACTGCTTCATACCAAGCTATTCCACACAGATAATTAGTCTAAGAAAAAGAACACAAGAATTTTACTTGTGAATAACGATTAAAGTTCCTCCTTCAGGTTGTCATTTCCCCAAAGGAGAGCAGAGTATTTAATAGTTTAGCTTCTCAAAGCATCATGGCATTCGCTCCATGCATAATGGTACACGTCTCTAAAGTTGGCAGAATTGTTAACAATGGTTATAGACACTTTCTGACAAAGAAAGTTAAAGAATAAATTATTTAAGAACCGATTCCCTTTCAGATGTTTTGCTAACATAACTTATCATGACTTGTGTTCCAGGTTCAGCCATGAATTCAGAGAGCATAATGTGATTTGTTCAAAATAAATACCAGTGAAGTACATTGTATACTACAGCTGTCAACTGAAACACTCTTCTACTTTTATCTTCCTTGTATAATAACTAAGGCAAGGTTTACAGTGGCTTTATTTCATTAAACCCAGCATGTCTCTCCTATAGTAAAATTTCAATATTTCAATTATGAATGAGCATTCAAGGGACTAAAAATTTCAAATTATCTAATGTCGCAACTGTAAGTGAAAGAAAGATTGTTTAGTTGTCTTAGAAAACAATGCAATAAATGGTAATACTTTATTTTTACCAGTGACTAAACAGATTTGCTTTACCTCTAAATCACAATCTCCTAGTGAATTATTTGACCCAAAAAGTCAGAAGTTGGCAACAAATCTAAAATCTATATTCTTGTCCTTCGAAAATCACTTATTTGCATAGTCTCTCAACAGAAGGGTTACTATTCTGACTAAACTCTTTTCGTATGCTTTTTTAATGTTGCTGACATGTAAAGACATATAAGATAGCTTATGAACAGTTTTATATGTTTGTTGAGTTGAGCTGAATTGTGAATGGGCAAGCAGGTAGAACCAGAAGCAACAGATGTAGGCTGCAAATAAGCAAGTTGAGTTTGATGTCAGGAGAAATCTCCTAACAATTAGAGCTGACTCCAAGTGGAACAGGCTATCCTGAGGAGGAGTGTGTATCCCTCCTTGGAGGGGAAAGCAGAAGCTGGACAGCCAAATGGGTGTTTCTTTCATATCACTGCTGAGGTCCCTTCCAACTCTCAAATCCTGTGGCTTTGCGATTCTGTGCCTAGAGAATAGGCAGAGAAAAGAGCATAAAAAAGAATGGACGAAAAAGATGTTTTCTCACTATCATACTATACCTTGGGGAAACAGTTGTGTTGAATAGTGAACAGTACATTCAGAAGATGTGCTAATTATTGAAGAGATAACTCACATTAAGCTCAGAGCTCGCATATAACTAAACAAAATATTTTCTCTTTATAATGGTTTTGTACAAAAACTATCCACATGCAAGGCAGAAAAAAATACCCTTCTCTTTTGTGGCATTAATAATGCATACCTATTAAAAGATAATGTAGCCTTTGCTAAGTGTCAGGGAAGCTTTAAAGGTATTCAGGTTGCTGAGTTCTTTATTTTTGCTGCAGGGTGATGAAAATGAAGAATTTTCTTAGGTCAGACATAATCAAAATTTACATGAGGGTAGTAAACTAGATATGAGACCATAAAATCTGGTCTTTCTGGTTCTCTGTAGATTCTATTTATGCCAGGAGCAGAAAAATTAGTGCATCTAATTTCTAAATATGTGGCTTTGGCACAAACTGACTAGAACACATTGTTGTCTACTTCATTCCTTTTTCCTCACACAAACCTGACTTGAATTATGTACACTTCAGAATTGCCTATCCAGAGTCATTTTTTATGACTTTAATATGGTAAAGAAAATCTTCCCCTTCCATTTCTTGCATCTACACAAATTTGAGAACCTTACCTGACCTTAGTTTAAATCTCTTTTGCATTTGTATTTTTCTCTTCCTTCATGGCCTGAATTTTTGTTCCTTTATTTCTACAAATTCCTCCTGTTTCTGGCAGTTTCTCCTTCTGACAATTCCTGTTTTCCCTCTTAGTAGGGTATTCTTGGAGTAGTACTTTAACAGAAAAAAATACCTAAGTATCTGATTATTCTCCAATCTTTGAAGCCAAAGACATTTTCCAACTGCATGCGAGGTCCCTTCCAATTGCATGTGAGGACTATGTAGAAAAACACATGTAGCTTCTACGTGTTTTCTAGAATGCTTCACTACTCTTCTAGTTGCTGCCATTGCTATTTATTGGGTCATCAAGTTTCCGGATCTTGAAAATTGGATGTAGATTAATAGCCCAAGAAAAGCATATTTATACTAAGAAAATGGTATCCATAAATCAAATAGGGAAGCTTCAAGACTTTCCTAGAAGGAACATATTGTAGAGGTGCATATGTAACCCTTATGTACCAAGACAGCCGTTAACAGTTAATGCAGCAAGGTAAAGTGACCTGGACTGGGTGGATGTATAAGCTTTCCTATCCAGATCCTAAATTTACTTGGCTTTGTTTGGGTTTGTCCTCTGAATGGGGAAAAGGTTAAAAAAAAACAGAATTGAAGGCTAACTAGCTTTCTTTTATAGATTGATACAGGTGGGTGGCTCCTACAAGAATCCAATCTCCCAAGAGTCTTAACCAATTGCATTCTTTTAAGAACAGCCCCAGATATTGAAAATTATTGAGAGTTGTTTTGTCCTTTCAACAAAGTGACAAGAAATTTGTTCATAACCTCTGTAATGGGAGGTATAGACAATCAAAATTTCCAAATAAAGCTTACTTCCTAGTCAGCATGGGTTCAATACCTTTACATAGGCAATTTAGCACATGGCTTCATTTTTCTCATTTGTAAAATTGGGATAAGACCCTGCCTTACAGAGTTGTTATGAGTAAAGTACTATGCAAACCTTGAAGCATTCTATAAATATGTTATTTATATTGGTATTTATTTCTTTGTTAATGGCAAAGTTTTATGCATTTACAAAAGGCACATTGGTACATGTCTATGTACGGAATTGGTTTTTAGCTGGGAAAATAGATGAAGTAGCATTTTTGTGTTTTAAAAATCTCTTAAATGTCACGTGACTTTAAGTATACCCTTTTCATTGTCTTTGTGGGTTTGATCTCAACATAGAAAAGACACATATTTTTAAATTTTTTTTAATTAGAGATTTTTAGGATAGTATTAATGGACAAGAAGCTTGCCTACAACACTTCTGTGCACAATTGTACAATTTCAACAAATATGCTCCTTCTAAGATGTTTCTTTGAAAGTCTTGAATTTTCCATATATGATTTATGAATATCTTTTTCTTAGTATAGCTGCATTTTTCCTGGGCTATTAATCTACATCCAATTTTGAAGATCAGGGAACTTGGTGACCCAATGAATGTGTTTGCTGACCTTTCCCAGGCTCAATCCTCAGCTCATTTGCACCTGCCAAAAGCTGGTAAACTTTAAACAGCTATGCTACATTTACACCAGCTGTTCAATTCTGACACTGGTTCCCTATGTGGCCATTTTTAAAAATTATAATAACTTGGTTAACTCTTTTGCTAGAGTCTCTGCATATATAATGTCTGTATTATATGTGTTCCTTTGTCAGTCCATATGAGTTATTTCCTATAAACCCTTGAAGAATAAGGAATCTTTTTCCAATTCAATTCTAAATAACCTATGTGATGGCATTTATTAAATATTAATTGATGTTAAAAGTAGAAATTGTGGAAATTCTACAAATATGAAGCCAACTTGAAGCAGTTCTACTTGGCTCCATATTTGTAAGAAAATGAATTTTTTTCTAAAGTAAGAAATTATTTCATTTCTAAAGAAAACATGAATGAAGTAGAACTCATCTTCATTTCCATCTGTTTATGGCATAATTTGGGAAAAAAATATTAAATGACTTGACAACTAGCTCCTGATTTTTTTTCACACTGATTCACATATGATAATTTGGCAACAAGAGAATACTTTGCATGCTGTTGTCTTAGAAACTAATTTACATTGGCTCTGGAATATTCAAATAGCATCACTCAAATATTCAAATGGATCTGGGTCTCATTGATACAGGAGTTCCTTCCTACCATGAAGAATATACCCCATCCTTGCCCACCTATCCTGTGCAACTCTCTTCTATCTTTTCCCAAAAGTTCAGCACAGGAACCCTCCCACTGGGGACCTACCTCCCTTTCTCCCAACATTGGAAGGTTACAAATGTAGCACACTCACTGTCCATTTGTCATTACTTATTCTTGCCATGTGACTAGCCTATTTTCTCTTCCCATCATACAAATCCTTCATGACATTTTATTCCTGTTCTTCAGATTTTCTCATTGATTATATTTGGCATCTCATATATTCCAAAAACCATACGCATCTCCATTACTCTTTGCATGATCCTCATTTTTAGTTTTTCAGAGACAGTGGTAAGACCAGCAAAATATTAGTGCTAAAAAGAGTATCTTTTGCTTTCATGGGAAGTTTGGGTTCAGTAAAAGGGTTTTTGCAATTGTCCAGAAGATATTTAGGCTATTTTCTTTTTTTAATTAATTGATTTGTTTTCATTTTTCAACAATCACTTGCATAAATTTTACATTTTGTCCCCCTCTCTATCCAAGATAATATGGAATCTTATATGGGTTCTACACATACATTCTTATTAAACACATTTCACATTAGTCATATTTCACAGGAGAATTAAAACAAATAGGAAAAACCATGAGAAAACAAAGCAAAGCAAAGCAAAAATAACAAAATAGAAAATAGTCTTCCTTCATCCTGCCTTCCGACTCCATAGTTCTTTCTCTGGATGGGAAGGCATTTTGCATCAAGAGTCCTTTGGAAATGTTTTAGGTCCTTGAATTGCTATGAAGGGCTAAGTCTATTAGAAACAGTCCTCAAACCCTGTGGCTGTTATTTTGTATAATGTTTTCCTGGTTCTGCTCATTCACTCAGCATCAGTTCATATAAGTCTTTCCATGTTTTTCTGAAGTCTGACTGTTCAGTATTTCTTATAGCACATGTACCACAACTTGTTCTGCCATTTCCCAATTGATGGGCATCCCCTCAATTTCCAGTTCTTGGTCACCACAAAAAATAGATGCTATAAATATTTTTGTACATATGGGCTCTTTTCACATTTTCAAAATCTCTTTAGAGTACAGCCCTAGAAATGGTACATTTTTGTAGCCCTTTGAGTATAGTTCCAAACTGCTCTCCAGAATGTCTGGATCAGCTCACAGCTCCACCAACAGTAAATTAGTCTTCCAGCTCTTCCACATCTTCTCCAATATATATCATGTTCCTGTTTTGTCATGTTAGCCAATCTGATAGGTGTGATGTAGTACCTCAGGCTTGTTTTGATCTGCATCTCTCTAATCAATAGTGATTTAGAGCATTTTTTCATATGACTATCAATAGTTTTAATTTCCTCCTCTGAAAACTGCCTCTTCATATATCTTTTGACCATTTATCAATTGGGGAATGAGTTGTACTCTTGTAAATTTGGCTCAATTCTCTATATATTTAGAAATGAGACCTTTATCACAGGCACTAATTGAAAAAAGTCTTTTCCAATTTTCTGCTTCCCTCCTAATCTTAGTTACATTGGCTTTGTTTGTGTAAAATTTTTCAGTTGAATGTAATCAAAATTATCCATTTTATATTTCATAATGTTCTCTATCTCTTGTTTGGTCATAAACTTCTCTTTTCTCTGTAAATCTGAGAAATAAATTATTCCTTGCTTCCCTAATTTATTTATAGTATCAACCTTTATATCCAAATCATGTACCCATTTGATTTTATTCTGGTATAAAGTGTCAGGCATTGGTCTAAGCCCAGTTTACACCACACTGTTTTCCAGTTTTCTCATTCTTTTCCCAGAAGCTGGGATCTTTGGGTTTAATCAAACAGTAGACTATTATAATCATTGACTACTGTGTCAAGTACCTAACATATTCTACTGATCTCTTCTTCTATTTCTTACCCAGTACCAAGTGGTTTTGATGATTGCAGCTTCATATTACAATTGGAGATCTGATATCACTAGGTCACCTTCCTTAGCATTTCTTTTCTTTAATTCCTTTGATATTCCAGACTTTTTATTCTTCCAGATGAATTTTGATATTATTTTTTCTAGCTCTAGAAAATGATTTTTTGGTAGTTTGACTGATGTGGCACTGAATAAGTAAGTTAATTTAGATAGAATGGTCATTTTATTATATTAGCTCAGCCTACACATGAGCAACTGATGCTTTTCCAATTATTTAGATCTGTCTTTATTTATGCAAAAAGTGTCTTATAATTGTGTTCATATAGTCCCTGGGTTTGTTTTGGCAGGTAGACTCACAAATATTGTATAGCGTCTATTATAACTTTAAATGGAATTTCTCTTTCTATCTCTTGCTGTTGGACTTGGTTAGTAATATATAAAAATGCAGATGATTTATGTGGGTTTATTTTGTATCTCGCAACTTTGCCAAAGTTGCTTATTATTTGAAGTAATTTTTTACTTGATTCTCTAGATTCTCTAAGTATATCATCATATCATCTGCAAAGAGTGATAACTTTGTTTCTTCTTTGCCTATTCTGATCCTTTCAATTTCTTTTGCTTCTCTTATTGCTAAAGCTAACATTCCTAGTACAATATTGAATAAGAGTGGTGATAACGTTTCACCCCCGACCTTATTGGAAATGAATCTAGTTTATCCCCCTTACATATAATGCTTGCTGATGGTTTGAGGTAGATACTACTTATTATTTAAGGAAGGCTCTGTTTATTCCTATGCCCTCCAGTGTTTCCAATGAGAATGGGTATTGTATTTTGTCAAAAACTTTTTCTGCATTTATTGATATAATCATATGGTTTCTCTTATGATACAATTAATAATGCTGATAGTTTTACTAGTATTAAATCTGTCCTGCATTCTTGGTATAAATCCTATCTGATTAGCATATTATTCTCATGATAAGTTGCCGCAATCTTTTTGCTAATATCTTATTTAAAATTTTTGCATCTATATTCATTAGGGAAATTGGTCTAGACCATTTTCTTCCTCTTGTCGAAATCTGAATCCAGTTCACTGACCATCTATACTGTGTATCCCAGATATAAATATATAAAAATACTATGTGTATATATACATATACATATAGACTCCAATAGTATGTGTGTATGCATGCACACACACACACACACACTATTGGACAGATTATATAGAGCATTCATCTGGGCAACAGTTTTCATCCACCTGGTTTTTCCTGAATGAGCCAAACTTCTTTGAGTGATTGCAGAGCTCTTTCAGGAGGTTCTGCAATATCATAGGGCTCAAATCAATAAACATGTTACCCACAAATAGGAGTATCTGGAGAATCTTACCATCTACAGAGATGCTATGGACTGTGAGCTGGATCTTCTATATCCAATACCAAATAATTTTGCTGAGCACACATCTTCCTGTTGTAAATTCTCCAGAATTAATTGCAGAGTAGTGTCATTCCTGTTGTTACATTTTTTGTGCAATCTTGGATGATTATCATGTGTGAATGGGAGATATCTTTTGTAAAAGAGCCTGGAAAGCAGTGGTTTATTGTACTGAAACAAATGCTTTCTTTCAATCAGCAAACACAATGGGATTCCAAATTCTCTATGTCTTTCAATTAATTATGAATAGCTTAAGGTGTGATCTTTTCGTCTCAAAGATCAAAATTCTATTTTTGTTTGTATAGTTTATAATCTTTGCTATTCTGAACAAAGAAACAAGCACCCAAATACATTCATCTGAGATATTTTAAATTATTATGCACATATACCTATGCTGAAAAAGGTAAGTTTCTAATAATGACAAGGACTCCCTAACAAATGGGGAAATTATAATTTTTCAAAAGAAATATAACCTCCTATATAAAACCATTACTGAGATTTTTAATAGTCTAACTCAATTCTTTGTTGGAAAAAGAGATAAAAGATGGATTCTCTTTTTTAAAAAAATTTTTAATTGATGTTCAGATAAAAATGAATATTTAACTATGAGTGTTTTGATAGTCACTGTCCAAATCCTATTCAACCAGAAGAATCAGGTGCTGGACAAATCCTATACTCATCTTGGTAGGTAGGTACCTTGATTTAAAGCAGAAAGTCTGTAAAAGTTGTCTAAGGTTTTCAGATACTCTCTCTATTCTCCAGATCCTCCTCTCTCAGGATCACTGTTCTATGTCTTTCATCTAAGGAGTATGGTTAATGTTGTCTTACCCTATCTGAATAGGTTTGAAGCCCCAATCTAATGAAGAAACTTCTCCTTCTATGACCTTGCTATATTTCACATAGTATTAGTGAATGAAAAAGTGTTTATTCGAGGCTTACTAACTGCCTGGCACTGACCTTGGCAAGATGACATCATTACTCTATTTGAATATCCTAAAAGCAATGCAAGCCAATATTTATATAATTTATTCTTCACATAGCATAATGAAATAAAAACAATAATAAAAATATTGCACGGTTATAGCTGAAGTTTTTGGTAGATCTAGAATTCTCTTAGTCTATATATTTGTGTGTCTGTGTGTGCATGTGTGTGTGAGAGAGAGGAAGAGAGAAAAGGAGAGAGAAATTTCATCAATTAAAGGGAACTCCCAGCGAATTCCCTATATCAATGAAGATCAGTACCTGCTCCCTGACTTAGAGAGTTGCTTCAGGGCATTGAAAGAGACACCAACAATTTCTCAGTCACTCATAAAGAGAATAGTTTCAATAACCATTACTAACTATCTAGCAATCAGATGCTAGATGAAATCCTAAGGAGGGAACCAATGGGAAAGAGAAAGGAAGAGAGAAGCAAGTATAGTCATTAAGGGAACATTCAAACTTATTAGGTAGGAATTCAATTCAGAGTCAGATATTACTGGAAGAATCAAGCTGGCATGAAGAAGAGCTAATGCTATAGTTAAAATGGAAAAGATGTCCTTTGTCAGCTGTCCAAAAACAGAGTTCTTAAGGAAAAATTGACTAGAAACTAGAAATATACAATATCAATATCTACATGTTGAGCTGACCTTTTCACCTACTATTCAAGGAACAGAGGAGATGGCAGTTTTATTCTGGGACTACAAGGGCAGACAAATATTTGTTTTTCTAATGACCTTTAACCCAGCAATTCCCACCCAAGTGTCAGGTGCCTAATCTGAATGGAAGAATATGAGCTTGGCCAAGTTCTGGTTGACTCCAGAGTCAAAAATGCCCACACAAAAGTGAGTGTATTACATATTCAATTGATATTTGCTGAACTTTAATATATTGAGACTATTGAAAATACTGTCCCTTAGGTAACATTCAGAAAGGGAGGGTTTGGACTTAATGATCTCAAATCCCCATCCAATTCAGCATGGTATAGTGGAAAGAACACTAGTAGTCAGGGAATCTGAGAATGAATGCTAGACCTGCCTTGTTCTATCTGTGTGACCTTTGGCAAGTGATGCCCTCTATGAGCCTCCATTTCCAATTTATAAAATGAGGGAGTTAGATGAGATAGCTTCTGTGGAGACTTTGGGATCTGTCTCCTTGACTTTTTGATCTGATCTAAATTTCTTGACTGTCTCCTATTCAATCTTCAAATCACTCCATGTATCCAACATAGTGTCCAGATCACTTAATAAACTGTCATTTGAATTCTATTTGACCTTTTTCTCTTCCTTGAATTATGCTTAGATATCTCAGGATTCCAGGAGTCAATAAATTTGAACTGTGTACGATTACCCCTTTAAAACCATCCCTTCAGCTTCAAAGTGGGAAAGATAATGCCTTAAAAAATAACCAGATGGTTTTAATTATGTTATTACTTGTTTTACCTGTGACAGGCTGAAGCATATATAAGAAAAAAGAGTTATGGTTTGATTTTGTCTCTCTAAACAATTAATCATTGTCCTCTTCCATCTCTTACTGTTCAGGAAATTGCATTTTCAAACCCTGGTAAAATTGTTTCCTGGCATAACTCAAAAAAGATGCCACAAAAAAATAACATTACTGTGAGTCCCATGAGATAAAAGAGTGCCTTCACGAGAAGACATTCATTCAGTTGCCATTGACAATGAGACTGCATAGAGGCAGCACTTTAATTTCAAGGGAATGATGATCTATGATGGCATCTCAGTTAAAAAAAATGTTTCAGAAACACTCAAAGGCCACTGTCTTCCATCATCTTCTAAAGTAGTCTATATTCAAATGTGTACACAATGAAGAAAATCCATCCTTTATCCTTTCCATGTATCATTCTTTTTCATATGAGACTTCTCTGTCAAAGATCAAAGAATCAAAAGGCAAAAAAAAATGGTGCTATTCTGTATATCTACTAAGACATTTGCTGTCATTGTGCCTGGCAGTTAGGTCTTTGGCATAATGATAGTTAACATTTCTACAATACTTTAAAAGTTTGCAAAACATTTTACATATGATAACTCATTTGATCTTCCCAACAACCTGGTGAGGTATGTTCTATTATTTTTCTCATTGTATAGATAAGATGAAGAAATGAAGTTTGAAAAAGCCAAGGTGACTTGCCCAGTGTCATATACTTGAGTATATGAAGTGTGATTTGAACTCAGACCTTTTTGAGTCCAAGTTCAGCACTTTATATATTGTACCCCCTAGGTGTTTTTATGAAATGTCCATATGAAAATTCTTTAGGTGAAACTACAAAATGTATTGGGGTAGCTATAGTCATAAAAATTGTCCAATTTTTAGGGTTGCCTAAAAGGTGGTACCTATGTGAATGACTATTCAAATAACTTGATTGGAGAGGATCTTTCATGTTGGGTACTACCCAATTCAACCCCAAAGATAAATCTAGGGCTATTTTTCTACTTCCTAGAAAGTTACTCTTTATAGGATTCCCCTAGCTCTTCCTCTCCCATGAAGAGATGTGAGGGATTTCTTTTCAGCAAGGAGGGTCAGTACAATACAAGACTGCTCTATTGTTCTGGCACTGTCTGCCTAAGCTTATAAGAACATATTTTCTACTCCAAAATTGAAAATAAGAGTCAGTGTAGCTTACTCTCCCAACTCACACTAGTATTGTCACATTGGGTCCTCAGAAAGGTAGTTGCTACCTCAGGTTCTGAGGGTAACTGTGTAGGCTGACTATACTCCCAAAAGCATATCTCATGAGCCCCTACAAGCATGTTTCACTTTAAAAATCAGCCAGTACACTCAATTGACCTTTTAGAAAAAGTAGTTATTCAAATTGCATAGCCATAATAATAGTTAAAAAAAATTTTTCCAACAAAAATCTTAGACATACTCTCTACAATTCATGGTGGAGGACTGAGATGGGAAGGGTAGGCACAAACTTGAAATATAATGGTATTGTCATAGTGATATCATGGTAGAGAACACACATGGCCAAATCAGCTTAGAAACAATGGGACTTCAAACCATTATTCTTGGAAGAGTCCTCACAAAGTTCACTGAAGGGTGTGATCTTAGGGATGGATGAGTTTATTGCCTAGGCAGGCTGATTGTATGAGTTTTGAGGGCATGCTCTTATCCATGATTTAACTCTTTTCTGTGCTATCTTGAATCATGTTCCTTGAAGCTCCTTGTTTCCTTGTGTGACTCTCTCTTTGTATCAGTGTCTGCTCCCCTGCATAAATTTTCTCCTGTGTGGCCAGTAGCCCTTTTTCAAAGCTACATAGCTAATGTTCAGAGGTTCTCTCCTTCCCCCTCTCAGTTTAAAACTTCTTTTAACTGCTATTATTTCTTCTATTACTTCATCCTTCTGGGTGTTGGCTATTTAAAGTCCTAGAGGCAGAGTTAATTTGTTTGCTCAGCCAATTGCATTACTTTCTTTTTCAGTCAATGAAAGAGCTATTTGCAACTCATAAAGATATCAGGTTGTAAATCTTAACAGTTTAACAGTTAATTAATATCTTGTAATTACATTCTGGACCTACCATGACTACATCAACAATATGTATGGGGTGGAGAGGAGACTCCTTTCTTTATATATGTATTTGTTAGCATAGTACATATATATATTTCATGTTGAAATGTTCTGTAAAATCATTCCCTTGATGATAAAGTCTAATATTTGCTTCTATAGTTCTCCCTCAAAAAGTTCAAGTTTCACCTGAGAAAAATTTATGAAAATTTTTGTTATTCTTTTCATAGTCTACTAGGTTCTTTTAAAATATATACATTTCACTGTAATTGTTTTTAAAATATCAAGCATCTAATATATGTGATCTAGGAAGGCAAAATATAGTCCTTGTGTTCCAAGAAGTTTGTTTACATTTTACTAAGAAGTAGAGTATGGATTCCAAGTGGAACACAGAACTAATGTACTTTACCCGTATAAATTTACTTTTATTTTCTTGTTATACTCTTTGATAGATTTGACATGCATCTTATGATAATATCATAACTGCTGAGGCCAAATTCACCCTGATATTAGTGGTTTCCTATTGTCTCTTAGTTGAACCTTTTATTCTAAGATAATCTTTTTGATCTCTTGCAAATGTAACCAGCTGATGAATTTTCCCATTTCATGAAATAAAATATGAAAATGAACTCTATAGAGTATAAGAAACAGGTCAAGAAAGAATTTTTTCCAGTACCCTCTTAGAAACTCAGATCCATGTTCTCCTTATAAAGTTCACACATCAGTTTTAGTAAAAAGAATTCTATCAAAGCATTAACCTTGGTGACTCTTAGTTGGTCTTCTGCTTCTAGGGTAGACCTTGATTCTACATCTGCACTGATCTAAAAACCTCTCTTTGTTTTAAATGGAAGGGCATTTTTTTTCAGTTTGTTAACAAGTGATCAAAATTAAGTTTAAATACACATATAGCATCCAGTTATGAAAAAAATGTATGTGATTTGACATTTGGTTGCCAGAGAAGAAAGAAATAAATGCAGGAGCTGGCACTGGCAAAACATCAAGAGTCATCGAATATGAGTAAAAGGAGAGAGGAGAGTCAGAGATAACCCAAGAATTTTCAATATACAGTTGCTAGATTAATGGACTGCTAAAATTAGCATACTTTTCTATACTTGTATTTCTATGAGACTGTATAATATATTGAAAAAAATAGACTAAGTGTCAGGAAGCCTGGGTTTAGGTTCATCTTCAAGCTTTCTTGCAATATAAAAGGGCATGCTTCTGATTCTGTCCCCTAGCTGTGTGTTGCCTACTTCACACCTAGCCTGACCACTTTTCCAGGCCTGAATATCAAGCTTTGCCTATAGGGTCTTTTATCCTCTGTCCTGGATGCTTCCCCTTAGTAGTGATCCAATCTAATCTCCTCCCAATCCTTAAAAGGAAAGAACAATGAATTTCCAGCTCCCACAATGGAAGAACTAGTAACTATGGAAGCAGTAAATGGAGAGATCTACAAATATGATTAGAGGAGAAGAATCCTTTGTAACAAGGCAGGTATAAGCCCTGATATAGTCCTCATCCAATTGAACTTCAACTCAGCATGGATCCATCTAGTCCTGTTCTCTCCACCCCACAAAAAAAGTTTACTAAAATTGTGAAACCATGATGATCTGATTAGGTGGCAATGACAGACAGAAGACCTAAGAAGAGAGGGGGAACTTAGACAAAGTTTCCTATAATAGAAAAGGAAGGGGAAAAGCTGGAAGACTGAAATAAAAGAGGTTTGGATATAAACCAAACTCATGACTGAATAAACCAGCAGTTTACTAATTATGAAGAAAGAAATGGTTTTACTCAAATTCAAAACTTTACACATAAAGCAAGAATGAAAAATGAGCTGCCTAAAAAAGTCACAATCCAAAGAAGAAATATGATTCCATGAATTATAATGAGATATGTTCAAAGCACCCAGTAAAGGAGAAAGTGTGGTAAGAAATATCATGGAACTATTGCAAGAAACTCTGGAATGGTTCAGAAGAAAAATAAATGAATTTTTAAAAAACATTAAAAGATGAAATAAGGATGACCCTTAAGGTAGAAACTTGGGCAAAAATGAGAACCTTCAAAAAGAATATCAATAACAAACAATTTAGAATACAATATGAATTGCCAAAAACTAGAAATCAAGGGGATGCCCATCAGTTGGGGAATGGCTGAATAAATTATGATATATGAATGTAATGGAACACTATTGTGCCATAGGAAATGATGAACAAGAAGACTTCAGGGAGGCCTGGAAAGACTTATATGATCTGATGCTGAGCAAAAGGAGCAGAAACAGGAGAACTTTGTACACAGCAATAACCACAGTATGGGAGAGTTTTTTCTGGTAGACTTGGAACTTCATAATAATGAAAGAACTTAAAAAAAATTTCCAATGGTTTTCTAAGGCAAAATGCCTTCCACACTCAGAGAAAGAACTATGGAATTCATTTGTAGAATGTAGCAGATCATGTTTGTGTGTGTGTATGTGTGTGCATGTGTGTGTGTATGTACTATGTTTTGATTTATATATGATTTCTTCCATTTATTTCAGTAGTATGACTATAGTGAAAACGTGTTCAATAGGAAAGTAAATGTAGAGCCTATAAAGAATTGTATGCCACCTTGGGGAGGATTAGGGGTGGAGGGGTAGGTGGAAGGGGGGAAAATCTAATGGTAGTGATTGTAGAACATTAAAAAAATAATAAAAAATTTAAAAAAAAGAAAACAAGATGAAGAATCTAAACACAAGGGAATGGGTCTGAGGAAGTGAATAGTGCATTCAAAACTCCAAGATACAAAAGTGGAAGAAAACTAGATGGAACAGAATGAAGCTATAACAAAAATCAAGAACATGTGAGATCTGTATATAAATCAAAGTAAGTGACCTGGAAGAGAATGGGAATAGAGCTATTTTAATGAACTCAGTGTGAAAATGTGTTTAATAAAAATGTATGTGCAGAACCCATATAAGATTGCATGCCATCTCATGGAGGGAGAGGGAGAAAATTTAAGATTTATGGAAATGATTGTTGAAAACTAAAAACAAATAAATTAATTTTGAAAAATAAAATAAAAGTCTGAGTTCTCAAAGAAAGAAAGTAGAATTGGTCAAATGGAAAAGGAAGTACAAAAATTTGCTGAAGAAAACAGTTCCTTAAAAAGTAGAACTGGCCAAATGGAAAAGGAGAGGTATAAAAGACCATTGGAGAAAATAATTCCTTAAAAATCAGAATTGGTCAAGTGAAAGCTAATGACCCAGGAGATACCAAGAAATAATAAAAACAAAATCAAAAAGAATTACAAAAGGAGAAAAATAGATCCAAGATAGATAATTAAAAATTATTGTATTACCTGAAAATTATGATAAAAAAAAGAACCTGCACATCATATTGCAAGAAATTATCAACAGAAATTTCCCTGATTTCATAGAACTAGAGGGCAAAATAGAAAAAGAGAAAAAGTGAAACTTCATTGGAAAAAAAATGACCTAGTAAATAGATCCAAGAGAGATAATTAAAAATTAAAAGAATCTACCAAGCGTCACCTACAAGAGATCACAAAATGAAAATTCCCAGGAATATCATAGTTAAATTTCAGAATTTCCAGGCCAAGGAAAAAAATACTGCAAGCAGCCAGAAAGAAACAATTCAAATATCATGGAGCCACAGTAAAAAAACAAATAGGAGTTAGCAGTTTCTACATTAAAGGACTGGAAGGCTTGGAACATAATATTATGGAAGGTGGGGGAGCTAGGATTACAAGTAAGAATCACAAAACAAACAAAACTGAGCATAATCTGTCAAGGGGAAAAAATGGATATTTGACAAAATAGACTTTCAAGGATTCCTACTTCAAATACAAGAGTTGAATTAAAAAGTTTGACTTTCAAATACAAGACTCAAGAGAAGTATTAAAAGCTAAACAAGGAAGAGAAAACAAGAGATTCAACAAGTTAAACTGTTTATATTCCTACATGGCAAGATGACATTTGTAACTCTTAAGAATTTTATCACTATGAGGGCAATAATAAGGAGTATGCATAGGCAGGTGTGAGTTGGCTACAATGGAATGATATCCAAAAATCCCAAAAAAGATGAGAAAAAAGATAGTACTGGGAGAAGACAGAAGGGAGAGATTGAATGGGTTAAATTATCTCACATAAAAGAGGGGCAAAAGAGCTATTACAATGGAGGGAAAGATGGGCAAAGATGGTGGACAATGCTTGAACTTTACTCTCATCAGAATTGCTCAAAGGGGAATAACATACACACTCAGAAGGACATAGAAATCTATCTTACCCTATAAGGAAGTGAAAATGAAAAAGTAGAAAAAGAGGGGTGGGAATTGATTGTGAAGGGAGGGCTGATTGTGAAATGTATAAGTCAGAAGAAAAACACTTATGAAGAGGGAGAGGGTAAAAGTTAAGAGAGAGAGAAAAAAATAAGCAAAGGGAAAATATGATTAAGAAAAATACACTGTTGTCAAAACTATAAATGTGAATGGGAGGAAATGACCCATAAAACAGAAACAGATAGCAGAATGGATTAGAAACCAGAATCCTACAATGCGCAGTTTACAAGAAACATACCTGAAGCAGAGAGAGATACACAGAATGAAGATAAGGGGCTGGAGCAGAATTTATTATGCTTCAGCCAAAGTTAAAAAAAAAAAAAGCAGGGGTAGCTATCAAGATCTCTGAAAAAGCAAAATCAAGAAGAGATCGAATTAAAAGAGATAAGGAAGAAAACTATATCTTGCTAAAAGGGACAATGAAGTAATATCACTATTAAACATATATGCACTGCATGGTATGGCATCTACATTTTTAAAGAAATTAAATGAGTTACAGGAGAAACCAGACAGTAAAACTACCCTGGTGGGGCCTCAACTTTTCCCTCAGAACTAGAGAAATCTAACCAAAAAATAAACAAGAAAGAAGTTAAGGAAGTGAATAGAATTTTAGAAAAGTTTGATATGATAGACTTCTGGAGAAAACTGAATGGGAATAGCAAGAAATATATCATTTTCAGCAGTATCTAGGACCTACAAAAAATTGACTATGTATTAGGGCATTAAATTTTCACAACCAAATGCAGAAAAGCAGAAATATTAAATGCATCCTTTGTAAATCATAATGCAATAAAATTATACTCAATAAAGGGCAGTGGAGAGATTAAACATTAATTGAAAATAATCTAATCCTAAAGAATAATTAGGTAAAACAACAAATCACTGAAACAAACAATAGTTTGATTAAAGAGAATGACAATAAGACAACATACCAAAACTTATGTGATATTGCCAAAGTAGTACTTAGAGGAAATTTTATATCTCTAAATGCTTACTTCAATAAAACAGAGAAAGAGCAGATCAGTAACTTGGGCATATAACCAAAAAAAAACTAGAAAAAGAACAAATTAAAAATTCCCAATTAAATATCAAATTGAAGATTCTGAAAATCAAAGAAAAGATTTATAAATTTGAAATAAGGAAACTATTGAATTAATAAATAAAATAGAAGTTGGTTTTATGAATAAAACCAATAAAATAAATAAACCATTGATTAATTTGATTTTTAAAAGGAAAAAAGAAAATCAAATTACCAGCATCAAAAATGAAAGAGGTGAATTTGCCACCAATTAAAAGGAAATTAAAAAAAATATTAGGAGTTATTTTGCCAAATTATATGCCAATAAATCTGACAATTTAAGTGAAATGGATAAATATTTACATAAATATAAATTGTCCAGATTAGCACCATAGGAAATAGAATACTTACATAAAAAATGTTGAGCAAGCCATCAATAAACTCTATAAGAAAAAATCCCCAGGGCCAGATGGATTCACAAGTGAATTCTACCAAACAATTGAAGAACACTTAATCCCACTACTATATAATCTATTGGGAAAAACAGGCAAAGAAAGATTCCTGTCAAATTCCTTTTATGACACAAAAATATAGAAGAATAAAACAGAGAAAGATAATTCTAAACCAGTTCTAGGCCAATTTCCCTGATGAATATTGATGCAAATTTTTAAAATAAATATTAGCAAGGAGATTACAGTAATATATCACAAGGATTATACCCTATGACTAGGTAGGATTTATACCAAGAATGTAGGGTTGATTCAATACTAGGAAAACTATCAGCATAATTGGTCATAACAAAACCAACAGAAATCATATGATTATCTCAAAAGATACAGAAAAAGGCTTTGACAAAATGCATCAATTCCTCTTGAAAACACTACAAAGCACAGGAATAAAAGATAAGAAATATCTTTCTTAAAATGATAAGTAATATATTCTAAAACCAAGAGAGCATTATCTGTAATGGGGTAAATTAGATGCCTTACTAACAAGATGAAGCCATGATCCCCATCATTATCACTATTGGATCACTATTCAATATTGGATTAGAAATGTTAGCTCTAGCAATAAGAAAAAGAAATTGAAGGAATTAGAATAGGCAAGGAAGAAACAAAAGTATCACTCTTTGCAGATATGATAGTATACTTAGAGAATACTAGAGAATCACTTGAAAAACTAGTACTCTGATCAGTAACTCAGAGGCAGGGTAGCTTAGTACAGCTGAATCAATTTGTGTTGTCCTCAGAGCATATCCGTGTTGAATATCCTTCTCCCATTGTCTAAGTAAATAAATCATCTCCTTTTGTTAATTGTTGAATGATCTATTCCTTAATACATCAGACATATGCTAATAAGGGACTAGTCTGAGTCAGTTCTATTCAGAACAATAGCTAAGGAAAGGAAGGGAAAAGCAAGGGGAGGAAAGAAGGGGAAGAGAAGTGAAGGGGAAAGTTAGTAAAGGAAAGAAAAAGAAAGGAACAGAAATAAAAAGAACAGAAAGGAAATAAAGGATACTCAGGGAACTTGAGTCAGAGTAGGGTAAGGAGAGAGTGATGGGAAGACTTGATGAGGAAAGTAGGATTAATTTGGGATAAACAAAATCAATCTCAGTGACCAACTGCCGTCTTGAACAGAAAAAGTAAGAAGGGAGCGTGGAATCAATAGGAAAGAACTCATTTAATGCCATCACATACATAAGAATAGAACTTTAATTGTAATTAATTAATTATACTGCACAATAATTAATTAAATTTCACAATAAAACAGCTAAAGGACTGAAGGATAGGGATAGGGACAGGACCTGGGATTTCCCTACTATAGGGAATTCTCCTGTGAGAATACTCCCTCTCTCTCAATGCAGGTCAGCACCTTGTCACCTGGAACAAAGCACTAGTTGCCTTGCCCAGGATCACACAACTTTTATGTATCTGAGGTAGGAACCTGTATCTTGTTGCCAGGAAAGCTCTATCCATTCTGTCTCTATTACATGAAAACAAAATTTGAGAAACTGCTACAAACAAGGAAGAATTAAAAAGTAAAATACATGTAAAGTAAAAATGAGAAACTAGAACAAAATTAACTATTATTCTGGTGATTAACCTAATTCAGGGGCTATGCTCATAAAGAGACACTGTGGTTTAGTGAACCACACTAGTTAGTACTGGACTTGGGTTTGGGGAGAACCAATTTCAAATCCTGCCTCTGAACGTATTAGTTGTGTGAGCCTAGGCAAGTCACTTAGCCTCAATGGATCTTAATTTTCTCTTTTGTAAAATGTAGTAGGTTGGACCTGCTGACCTTTAAGGTCCCTTCTAACTCTAAATCTGTGATCCTGTGAGGATTTCAAAAAAGGCAGCCACAAAAACCACAGCATCAAGACAAATGAAGAGGATAACTACATACACTTAAGGTACCATACACACCGAAATACTATCATTATTAAATGTATGCGTATCAATGACATCCTGCTTAAGATCTTAAACAAGAACTAACCAAACAACTTTATAATGCTTCTCTTCCAGAGCTGAATAAATCTAATGGAAAATAAACAAAGAGGAAAGTATGAATTGTTGGAATGTTGGAGAATTTTTATTTCAAAGACTTATGGTCTCTTCTGAATTGAAATATTAAAGAACAGATATGTATTTTTTTGCAATCAGCAATACCTTGAGAAAAAGATGGTCATGACATATGGCACAAGTGTAAAAGAACAGAAATATTAAACGCATCCGTTAAATAGCATAATTCAACAAAAGGTAATCAAAACTGAAGTCCTAAGACTCTTTGAATAATAAATGGATTAAAGAGCAAATTATAGAATGAGATGATAAATCAAAATTTGTGTAAGGTAGTTAAAGTAGTCCTCAAAAGAAAACAAAGAAAAAAGAGGCAATAAACTGAGCATGCAATCTTAAAAAAACTAGAAAAATCAACAAATTAAGGACTTTCAAGACAATCACAGAGGGCTTAACAATTAGAAGAAAAATAGATAATGTTAAAAACAAAAACTTCATAGAAATGACAAAGAAAACAGGTCTGTTAAAAAGACTTACAAAATTAATAAGCTAATTTGATTTTTTTTCAATACTACACAGGTTACAACAATTTGTCTTTTTATTGAACACCTTAACAAATTATGCCTTAACAGTAAATTTCCGGAGATGGTTCAGGCATTCCTTCCTCTGCTATTTTTTGGTCTTCAGGCTTTCTTCATGCTTATTAAGCCTGCGGCGCATGGCATGGGTCTTCTTGGGCCAAAGGTCCAGGGTCTTGTATTTCTTGCCCTTATAGAATTTCCTGAGGTTCTCTTTCTGTGTCTGGTTGATGATAGGACTCGGGCAATAGGTTTTCAGACTACTCGGATCTTAGAGAACTTGGATGCTGTTCCTCCACTGACCTTGGCCACTCTCAATTGGGAAAGTTCCACCTTTAAATCATCCAACTGTTTGAGTAGCTCCTCCTTCTTTTCCCCATGAAGATCCCTAGCCTTGATTTTTGCCATGATCGCGGATCAGACACACAGCCACCGGCTTGCTAACTTGATTTTTTAAGAGAAAATCAAATTATCAAAATTTTTTAAATGAATAAGGTACACTTACAACGAAGAGACAAAATAAAAAATAAATGCCAGAACCTAGTATATATAACTATGTGCCAGGAAAACTAAAACTTTAAATTAGTAGCTACCTACAAAAACATAAAATACCACAAATAACAAGACAAGTGACAAAGAATAATTGAATAACTTTTGAATTGAATTGAATTGAATAATTCAATCTTGGAGGGCAAATCTACATCTCCATGTGTATATTTTGTATTCATATTCCCAGCATCTGGCACAATGACCTGCAAATAAGAGTTGTTTAATAGATGATTTTTGGATTGGATTGAACTCAAACAAGCCACAAATGAACTAGCACAGGAAAAAATACTAATAGGAAGCAATCAGCCCTTCAACTTCAGTTTCCGCAATGGTAATCTCTAAATTAATGAAATCACAGGCCTGGAACAAAATGAACAAAATGTCAGTATGAACCTTTCAAAATACAGTAATAGGGATTTTTTTCTTGGGTTTTGTGGTGATGTTTTGACTACTGTAGTTTTTTCAGAGTCCCCATTTTGTGTGATCTTGGACCTTTAGCTTCTTTAGGTCTTGTTTTCTGATCTGAAAAATGAGAGGCTTGAACTAGATGAATTCTAAGATCCCATTCTAAATCTCATGATGCTGTGTCAGTTACTTCTAAATATACTACACAGTGTATCAGCACCAGCCTAAGGCAAATGCCTCCACCTAGTGGATTCTTGCAAAACATGTTTTAGAATTCTAAATTTGCATTAGATTCATAAATGCCTAGAGATCATAGATTTAGATCTAGAAGGGACCTTAGTTCACTTTCTGAGCTGAGACTGACTCAGGCTAATCCCTTAATAGTTTATGTTTGATATAGAAAGAAATGAGACATTCATGGATTGTTCAATAATTAACAAAGGGAGATGATTTATTTACTTAGATAGCAGAAGGGTGTTCAACTAGTATATGCTCTGAGGACCAAACAAGTTGATTCAGCTCAGCTAAGCATCCTTGCCTCTGAAGTGCTGATCAAAGTACCCCAGACAACCATTAGAGTTTTGCTGGAGTTTGATGCAGTTATTTTGTATTTGGGTGACCAGGAAGTTATGTCAACAGGCTGAGACTTTAGTCCTCTGAGTAAATGAAGTCTTAAGACTTATTTAAAATCTATTAATTAAATTTTTTAATTATTTTAAAATCTTTTTTAAAAAAAAACTACCATAAGATCAGGGGGTCAGGACATTGTTCCCATAAGAGATTCCATTTAGTTCCACTTTCTTATTTAGCAAATAGGGAAATAAACTCTAAGATATCAAATGACTTGCCCAACAATGGTGGGGAAAAAGATTTCATCATAATAATTTTAATGTAAATTTTCCTTTATTTGTTCTTTTTTCAAAAAATATTTATTTTCTAGCATTCAGTTTTTAAAGTTTTGAATTCTGAATTTTCTCCCTCCTTCCATTCTCTCCCCCACCCATTGAGAAGGCAAGTAATATGATATTGATTATACATGTGAAATCATGCAAGATCTATTTCTATATTAACCATGTTACCCAAAAAGCTAGAAAAAATATAGTGAAAAAAACTATGCTTCAATTTGCACTCAGTTCATCAGTTCTCTCTCTAAAAGTGGATAACATTTTTTTCATCGAGTCCTTCAGAATTGTCTTGGATCATTTTATTGATCAGGGTAGATAAGTTTTTCACAGTAGATTATCCTTACAATGCTGCCGTTACTGTGTTCCATGTTCTCTTGGTTCTGTTCACTTCACTTTGTTTCAATTACTATATCTTTCCAGATTTTTGTGAAACCATCCTGCTCCTCATTTCTTATAGCCCAATAGTATTCCATCACAATCATATACCAAAACTGTTCAGCCATTGTTGTTGTGTGTTTGTCCTTCATTCCTGAAGAGGACCGTGACATCAAGAAGATGCCATGACTTGTAGTTGACTTTGATTTGAGTGAGAGAGGGTTATGCAAGGTCACCAACCTTACTTTCTTCTCCTGAGCCATCTGGGTCCAGTGGCCTGATATTCATCAGGACAGCTGGAAATGGCCCAGGATGCAATTCGAGACCTTGGCCCTTTCAAGCTGAGGTCTTACAGTATTCTCACTTTGTGTGAGATACACCCATTCAAAGAATAGACATCTTCAAGTAGTTGCCCAAGTGATAGCCCATTTAGTTAAAAAAAAATCAAACTGGGAGAAAAAGATCAGCAGGGTTTCTGGGTAAAAGACAAACAATTGCTATTTAGTATTTAAACAGCACACTGATGTACTGTTGGCAGAACTGTGTCCAGTCATTCTGCAACGATTACCATCAACCTTTCAAACCCCCAAATCACAGACTGTTTGTCCCTTCAACTCAGAGAAACCATTACTAGAACCATATACTCCATGAAGGTCAAAGAAAAAGGAAAAGAATTGATATCTACAAAATACTTAGAGCAGTTTTATGTAGGGGCAAAGAACTAGAAATCAAAGGGGTGCCCATCAATTGGGGAATGGATGAACAAATTATGGCACAAGATATAATAGCATATTCCTATGGTAAGAAATGATGAAAGGAACAATGTCAGAGAAAACTAGGTAGATTTCTATGAACTGATGTAGAATACACAGAACCAAGAGAATTATATGCACAACAACTATAAATTATAAAGAAAAAAACTTTGAAAGACTTAATAACTCTGATTAATGCGATGTCCAACTGTGATTCCCAAGGAATGGTGATAAAGCACTAAACAAGACATATATTTTCAGCTATAGTCAATGTGGAAATTTGTTTTGCCTGTCTAAAATATAATTATATTATATATAATATATTAATATATTATACATAATATGATATAAATATAATTATAAAATTTCCTCCCCCCAAAAAGGAGGGGGAGAGGAATCAAAAGAAAGAGAAAGAAGAAGTCAGGGTCATCGAGGCATGAAGAAACTAGGAAACATCACAAGCAGAATAATTTTACAAGTTATATACTGAGTTTATTACATACTTTAAGAAAAAAAGCAAGTTGTATGTATGATAGACTCTCAGGTTCATGTATGATCAATCTTCTTTTTCTGTTCTACGCATATGGAAACACTCATTTTATTTAGTTTCTAAGGTTTAGAATTTAAATTTAGAATTAAAAGAAAATTTTAAAAATGAATGTGATGTAAAAATAAAAAGCATCTATTTTCTTAAAGATTAACGATTAGAAGAAAAATATGCAGCGTTTTTGATGAGTTGACAAATACCTGCTGAAGGATATGCATCTAACACTGAGCTTAATTCTTGTCTGGAAGTACAGGTCTTAGAAATGAGTTAAGGTCAGAAAAGTTTTGCCCAGAAGATAAATGGTAGTAGTTGGATCACAGTTTAGCCAGTAGTAAAGATTATGACAGAATAGGTGATGGTATATGACTCAACTCATAGAATATTGAAAAAATGATATAAAATGATATAAAAATATATATGATATAAATAAAAAAATGATATAAAAATGATATAAACAGAATACGATAAAATTAAAAGTCCAACAGTTGACAAATAGCACTGTTTCTCAAAGTCTAGTAAGCTACAAGTGGGACTTGCAAACCAGAGAAGGTTATCCCAAGGGAACAGAGATATATTAGTGTAACTTTTCGCTTCTCTTTAATAAATTCCCTCCAGATTGATATGTCAGCCATTCCCCACCTTGATAGGCATTCCCTCAATTTCCAACTCTTTGCCACTACAAAAAGAACTACTATAAATATCTTTGTACAAATAAGTCTTTTTTTCCTTTTCTTTGATCTCTTTAGGATAAAGATCTAGTAGTGGTAATCCTGGGTCGAAGAGTATGCCAAGTTTTATACTTCTATTTGGCATAGTTACAAATTGCTCTTCAGAATGGTTGGATCAGTTCACAACTCCACCAACAGTACATTAATGTCCCAATTTTTCCATATCCTCTCCAACATTTGTCATTTTCCTTTTCTGTCATGGTAACCAATCTGATAGATGTGAGAAGGTGTCTCATAGTTGCTTTAACTTGCATTTCTCTAATCATTAGTGAATTTATAGCACTTTTTCACATTTATTGATAGCTTTGATTTTTTTCTTCTGAAAACTGTCTGTTCGTATACTTTAACCATTTATCAACTGGGGAATGACTCCTTTTTTCATAAATTTGGCTCAATACCCTATGTAGTTTAGAAATGAAGATTTTATCAGAGAAATACTATAATATTTTCCCATAGTTTCTGCTTTCTTTCCAATTTTGGCTTCATTAGTTTTGTTTGTGCAAAACCTTTTTAGTTCCATGTAGGCAACATTACCCATTATGCTTCTTGTGATCCTCTCTTTCTTTTGTCTGGTCATAAACTCTTCCTTTCTCCATATATCTAACAGGTACTATTTTTCATGCTCCCCTAATTTACTTATGATCCGAGCATGTATATCTAAATCATTTATTCATTTTAACCTTCTCATGGTATACAATGGGAGATGTTGGTCCATTCCTAGTTTCTGCCAAACTGTTTTTCAGTGTTCCCTGCTATTTTTGTCAAATGTCAAAAGCTTAGATCTTTGAGTTAATCCAATACTTAAATTATTATGGTCATTTTCTATTATGTATTGTGTACCTAATCTCTTCTGCTGATCTGCCCCTCTATTTTTTTAGCAGTACAAGATTGTTTTAATGGTTATCACTCTGGACTATAGTTTGATATCTGTTATTACTAGGCCATCTTCTTTACCTTTTTTCATTTATTCTCCTGATATTCCTCACCTTTTGTCCTTCCAGATGAATTTTGTGATCATTTTTCTAGCTCTATAAAATAATTTTTGGTAGTTTTGTTGATATGGTGTTGGATAAGTAAGTTGATTTAAATAGAGTTGCTATTTTTATTATATTGACATTCTCATGTTAACCTATGGTCAATTAATATCTCTTCAATTGTTTAATCTGTCTTTATTTGTTTGAAAAGTGTTTTATAATTGTGTTCATATAATTCCACCAATTGACTTAGTGGGTATGTTCCAAAGAATTGTATATTGTCTGCAGTTATTTTAGGTGGAATTTCTCTTTCTATTTCTTCCTGCTGGGTTTTGTTAGTAGTATATAGAAATGCTTACAGTTTATGTGAGTTTATTTTATATCCTGAAACTTTGCGAAAATTCCTAATAGTTTAAACTAGTTTTTAGTTGATTCTCTAGGGTTTTCTAAGCATGCCATCATATCATCTGTAAATAATGATAGTTTTGTTTCCTCATTGCCTATTTTTATTTCTTTGAATTTTTTGTCTTATGGCTGTAGTGGTGATAATAGACATCCTTGTTTCACCCCTGATCTGATTGGGAAGGCATTTAATTTATTTCTATTACAGATAATACTTACTTTTGACTTTAGATAGATGTTATTTATCATTTCAAGAAGGGCTCCATTTAGTCTTGTACTTGTTAGAGTTTTTAAATAGATATTGTATTTTACCTAATGTGTTTTCTTCATCTGGCAGCTAGATGGTGCAGTCGATAGAGCACCAGGGCAGGAGTCAGGAGGACTTGAGTTCAAATCTCACCTCAGATACTTGACACTCACTAGCTGTATGACCTTGGGCCTGTCACTTAACCCCCCAATTGCCTCATATCCTAGGTCATCTTCACTGGATTCAGATGGCTCTGGAGAAGTGAGGCTGGTGACCTACACAGCCCTCCTTCACTCAAAACAAAGTCAAGTGCAAGTCATGTCATCATTTCTCATCATCAAGAAGACCATCATGGCATGGTCTTCTTCAGCAATGAAGGACAAACACACAAACACACTCACCTTTCTTCATCTATTGATATAAGCACATGATTTTTATTGTTTTTGCTATTAACGTGGCCTATTATGCTTATAAGTTTCCCAATATGAACCAGTCCTACATTCCTGTTATAAATTCCACCTGGTCATAGTATATAATCTTTGTGATATATTGCTATAATCTAATTGTACGTATTCAATTTAAAATGTTTTCATCAATATTCATTACAGAAATTGTTCTATAGTTTGTTTTTTAATCTGTTTTTGCTTTCCTTTGTTTAGATATTAAAATTGTATTTGTGTTGTAGAAGGAATTTGGCCATATTCTTTCTTTAAAAGTAGTTTATATAGTATTGAAATTCATTTTTTTCATCATTTAGTAGAATTCACTTGTAAATCTATTTGACCAGGGGATTTTTGTCTTAGGGAGCTAACATAGGGGGTTTTGTGTAATCTATTTACTCTTCTGTTAATGTGGGCAATTTATATTTTTGTAAATATTCATCCATTTCACTTAGACTGTCAGTTTTATTGGCATAAAATTGAGTAAAATAGCTCCTAATCATTGCTTTAATTTTATCTTCATTGCTGATGCATTCATCCACTTCATTTTTGACACTTTAACAGCCATAAGATATTGAATATAATTTGAAAGTAATAAAATTGGATGTGTTTTTAAATATTTTTAATTCATACTCTTTTGACCTGGGTCCAACTTGGATCAGCCTGGAATGACATAATGCACTTGTCAGTCAATCAATTTTTCAAACATTTATTTAATCATAAGAAAGGATACTCAGCAAAGACATGCATTGTAGACACCTTTAAGTTGATTCAACTGAGTGAACTTCCTTGTATCTGTTACCTATGGTGATCTGAAAGCCAAGCATCAAAGCACACCTGTAGCTCGTTATGGCTATTTTCTATTTAGATAACCAGGAAGTGATGTCAGTATACAGGATATTTTGTTCCCTTTCAAGAAGACATTAGCTAAATTACATTGTAGCAAGAGATTAGGATATTATTTCTGCTAGTCAGTCAATATACAGTTGTTAAGTGTGACAGGCACTCTCCTAAGTCCTGGGAATACAAAGGAAGACCAAAGACAGTCCCTGCTCTCGAAGAGCTCACATGCTAAAAGATGAGATAACATGCAAACTAATATGTACAAACAAGTTACATGCAGGAGAAGCAGAAAATAATTAGCAGAGGGTAGGTGCTAGAATTAAGAGGGATTGAGATAAGATTTCTGTAGAAATTTGGATTTTTATCTAAGACTTGAAGGAAGCTTGGGAAGTCAGGAAGCAAAAATGAGGAGGGACAGAATTCTAGGCATGAAGGACAGCCAGAGAAAATGCCCAGAGCCAAAATGGAGTGTCTTGTTTGGGTAACAGTAAGATCAGTTTCACCAGATTGAGGAGTGTACAGTGTGAGGTATAAGGTATAAGAAGACTAGGAAGGTAGTAGGGGGCTAAGGTTATGTAGGGATTTGAATCCCAACAGATGGTTTTGTGTTTGATCCTGGAGGTGGTTTGAAGTCACTGACGTTTATTGAGTTTTAGGTGACATGGTCAGACTGTTGCTTTAGGAGTCAGTTAAATGGAGGATGGATAAGGATTGGGGAGAAATGTGAACCTGGCAGACCCACTAGCAGGCTATTGTAATAGTCCTGGTGTGAGGAGGAGAAGAGGGACTGCACCAGGGTGGTAGCAGCCCAAAAGGAGAGAAGGGAGCACATTCAAGGGATATTATGAAGGTGAAATTGACAAACGCTGGCAACAGATTGGATACGGAGAGTGAGAGATAATGACGAGCTGATGAGCCTCGTTGTGTATTTCATCATGCCCTCTTCAGAGCCGTTTGCTGTGTTTGAGTTTTGTTTACCTTTCCATTTACATCATTTTAGTCATTACATATGTTGTTTTTCTTAGTTCTGCTCCATACATTTTACAACACTTTGCTGAACTCTTACCATGTTTCTCTATGTTCTTCATATTCATCATTTCTTATAGCATATAATATTCCATTACAGTAACATACTACAATTTATTGAGCCATTCTCAATCAACAGACATCTGCTTTGTTTCCAGTTTTTGCTACAACAAAAAGCGAGGCAATAAATATTTTGCTGTATATCAGATCTTTCTATCGTTAATTTCTTTGGGGTATGTGGAAATCCCTACATCAAGAGGAATTACTATTTTAATCACTTAGTATAATTCCAAATTGCTTTCCACAATAGTTCTGCCAATTCATAGCAGTATCAATGCAGTATTGATACAGTGCCTTTTAACAACCCATTCAACATTGACTATTCTCATTTTTCATTACCTTGTACTTAGTGTTGCTTTAATTTTCACTGCTCTTATTGTTAGCGATTTGGGACATCTTTATTATGATTCTCAGTAGTTTGCAATTCTTCCTTTGAAAACTTGTTCACATTCTTTGACTGGTTGCCTATTAGAAAATTACTCTTGCACCTATGTATTTGTGTTAATTCCCCATACACATACACACACGTATGTATATGTATACATAAATATATACATTATGTATATATTAGGGAAAAAAGACCCTTATCAGAGATATATAACACAAATATTTTTTTTCACCAAATAAACAAATTCCTTTCTTATCCTGAAGTTTTTTAGAAGACTAATATTCAACGTCTAGATTCTCCAACACACAATAAATGCAGCAAAAAAACTTTTTTAAGTATTCAAATGCTGATTTATACTTATAAGAAAGAGGTACTTGGGTTTTATAGCATTTTCATATAAATTATGTCATTATTTTCTTTCTAGATTCACATAATGGAAAGGACATTCTAGAGAGCACATTTCCTTAATAGAATCATACACTACCAATCCCATTGTTTTTCATTATAAATAAAAACTATATGATGACAATTACAAAATTACTTGAATACTTATTACTTTTTTAAATTTTATTTTAAATAAATTTATTTAACTTTTTACATTCATTTTCACAAGATTTTGGGTTCCAAAATATTCTCCCCATTTGTG
>CM053772.1:143763601-143838775 GCA_028658325.1 Potorous gilbertii
CAAATGGGGAGAAAATTTTGGAACCCAAAATCTTGTGAAAATGAATGTAAAAAGTTAAATAAATGTATAAAAAAAAAATCACTGATCTTCAAAACAACAAGCAAATACACTTTCAAAGAGATCTGGTATATGGAGGGGATAGTTACTGATTGCTCTTCAATTTAGAGTAAGCTTCTGGAATTTGAAAGAAAATCAAGAAGAAAAATGAAAAAAAATTTCCTAATTGAGGATAAAGACTGGAGTGCTGAAGACTGGAAAATGGTAATGTTTACTACTGAAACTTAACTTCTTCATTAAAAGCTATATTAAAACCAATGCTGAAAGTCCAGGTGATCCTGTAAGATCTGGGCATTTACATTACACTGTTAATTTTTTTTACCTTATATGGGTCTAAAAGTCTTGTTTCCACTGAGGAAATAATGAATTCTGTTTAAAATGCTGACCTGCTGAGAAGCAGAACTATTCTTGAATTACAGAAATTGACAAACGGTGATGGAGATACAACACTGCAAGACCACATTGACTCACGCCATACATATGAAAAAGTCAAGATAAGTATAAAGAATAGGAAGATTAGTATGCTTCAATGTAAATTCATCTCCTATTTTAAAACATATGGACAATAAAGAATAAACTTGGGGGGATAATATTTGTCGAAGGCTTAATATCCAATGCTTAATATCCAATTGATAAATAGTGTAATTTCCTGAAGAAGAATTAAAAATTATATGTCAAAATATTGACGAACTTAAAGTCAAATTTTAAAAACAAATGTAGGGAAAGAAGCATATTAGAAGATTTCTAAAGATGTAAAAAATTGTAAAGTTTATTTTATAGGTCAATGCATTTAAGTGTTTTACTTTGTCCAGTTAATTTGCTCAGCATTATAGTACTACAGAGTTACCTAGAACACTGGGAAATTAAATGAATTGCCTAGGGTCACACAGCTAGTATGTGGCAGAGGTGGGACATGGAAAGAGTTCTTCTGACTCCGAACTCCACATCCTCTCAGGATTCCCATACAAATACTACCCCTCTCATTTTACTATTAGGAGACATCCTGTTTTCCAGAGCTAAAGCCAACAAGCAAGCTGTGCCCTGAGCTTGGCATGACAACAATCCTCTGGATGAACTCTGCTGCCATAGAATCCCAGAATTGTTTCCACACCAGCCCCAGGGGGTCACTGAGCTCAGGCAAAGACCTGCAGGAACCATGTTCCAATCATGAAGCTCTGCTATGGATCAAATTTGTCTCATTGTCAAGGTTACAGGTCACTGAGTTGTCACTGCCATATGTATCAAGGTTTGATCTCACTAAAGTGAGTCTCCTCCTCCTCCTCCTCTCTGGAGATCCCAGAGTATAGGACTAGTTTCCCTACTCCATTAGAATAACTTTCTTTTCTTTTTTGCTTATAACCACAGTTAGTTTTTTTTTTCAGAGTTAACCACAGTTACGTATTCACTGTGGCTCTTTGATTTTATTTTACTGTTTTTAACTGTGACTTTGATAACCTGTTTGAGCTCCTTGATTTTTTACTTTTCAGAGTTAGCAGCAGTTGCATAACCTTTGTGATTCCTTAGTCATTTGTTTTTAAAGTTAATCATCCACTATACTATCCTGCCTCTAAACATTAAGAATGAGGGAGTAAATAACATTGAATAATGTAAACTCCCAAGGAGATTTTATTTCTGACTTCTAATCCTACTGCATCTAATGCTTTCTTCTACTCTGGAACAAACTTGTTCAAAACCAAAAGGTTCTAGCAAAGCATCTTCAGTTGTTACTGCATCTGTGACCTCTGCTAGTTATACTTATGACTTAGTAAGACTAAATCTTCTAGATTTTCTCCAGATTAAAACACAATAACTATATCATTTAAGAACTACTTTCTTAAATTAACAAACTCTGTAGTCCCTTTGACCCAGTGATATCACTACTAAATGTAACCGTAGCCATGCCATCCCTGTGCAATATTCCAGAGGTGTGATGGAGTCAGTTCCAGCCAACCTTGGGAAAGCCCATTGTTAAGTTTTCAATATGAGTACTTACATTCAGAAATCAGCAGTCCTACAAATCAGGGCTTGATATGTTGTTTTGTTGATTGTCTAACCTTAAGAAAGTATAAACAATGCCGAATAAACTTAAGTGTGTTCCCATTTTCTTCTTTTGTTGAGAGCTGGGTTGTTAAACATTTACCAACGCATCCCTGAATTGCTCTATAAACATTGCTTCAACTCAGCAGAAGTGAGGTAGAAGGCTCAAGGATAGTCTAGTGACTATCAACTCCTCCTCATCAGTAGCAGCAGAAGCAGCACTGGCATGTATATAAAGTTTTAAGTTAAAGTTTGCCAAGTACTTTATCTTTATTCTCTCATTTGAGCCTCACAACACCTTGTATAGATCTGTTCCCTGATCGGTTACACTGGGACCTTTGGAAAAGGACCTGCCCAACCAGAGTTTTCCTTGTGAGAAAGTGTATCCTAACACTTGGATGTGGAAATTACACAGGTATACATCCCAAAGAGGTCAAAGAAATGAAGAATTATGTCATATACATATATATGGACAAATATATATGTACATATATATATATATTTACAACAGCACTTTTTGTAATATGAAAAATTGTTACTTGTCCTATAACTGTAAATAGAGCCCTTTGTAAATTGTAGGGTGTTTTAGAAATATAACTTATGATTATTACCTAAAGGTTTCTTCACAATACTGAGGTTGCTGAGAAGGTATAAAGGAATGGCAGCTGGATGAGAGTTTGTCTGCCCATAAATCTATTTATGCTTGAGCAGGGACCACTATAAAACAACTTTCCTTTGTGTCCAGGAAGGAAATAAGATTTCTTACAAAGGAGAAAAAGAAACACAAGCCCCCTTCTGAAATATTCTGGGAAAATGCAAAGTCAAGGCGTGCTTGTAGTGTGGGGAGAGAGCGAAGATTCCACTGGAAAGCCTTTCTATAAAAGCCGGGCGAAAGGGCTTTCTCGGTTAGAGAAGGTCATGATTACTTTGTGTCTTTATTGCTTATTTCCACAAATGTCGGATATGAGGAAGATTTGAAAATTAAGTGAGTCTCAGAAAGGTGAGCCACACTTTCTGTGTAGGAAAAAAAAAAACAAGTAAAATCTTCCTTTAAGGATTCAACGTTCAGTGTATTCAATTTTCAATAAATTCTTTTCCTGGATACTGACATTTCTCTGGGTGCAGTATTTCCCTGACCCTGCCTGGGAAGTCCTGTGATCCTCACGCCTGAGTTTCTCACAATTTGGGGGATCGTTCAGGATTCTGAAGACTCAGGAAAGGTAAGACAGAACAGAGGTAAGAGAGGTCCTGCCCACATTTAGAGTGGTCCCACTGTCCAGACTGAAAACCCTCTTTGATGTCCTAAAGGACTCAAGATCTTGTTTGAACAAAGAGTATACAGACAAATGCAAGAGAGACTGGAAAGCCAGAGACTGTGCAAGCCAGGTCACCTGAGCAAAGTAGGAAATTCTGGGATCAAAGTACTACTTTGTCAAGTCTAGAGTTCTAGGTTGAGAAGTAAGGTTTGCCTAGAATGAGAAATAAGAACTCTAAGAAAAAGGAACCTGGAGAGGATGAGAGGAATCCTCCGAGCATTTCTCCACATAGTCCATTAGTCATAAAAAACAAAAAACCAGAGACAAAAGTATAACGAATAAATAGGTCACTGCAACATTTCAAAATGGCCATGTCCCAGGAGTGGTTGTATGTTCACTTTGTAATCTCATGTGGAACTTGGGGTACAATACTGGTGTCAGCTCATCTGATGCCTTCCATAAATTCATATATTAAATACAGGACTTTATAGTAAGAAGTAGAATATAAAATGTATATGTATATATACATACATATGTACATACATACATATAAATATTTATAATTATAATGAAGTTTATTATAAAAGAGTATAAGATAAAATTAGATTACCAGATGGCACTATACTCAAGTTGTCAGTCCAAACTCTTACACAATAAAGATTTTCTCTAATGTACTTCAGTGGGCATCTTACCCTACTTAGCTGTTTGGCTTCAAAGAGTTGAGCAAGAAGAAAATCCTTTCTGACTGGGACAGAAATTTTCATCTTTCTGCTGCTATGTAGTTTATTTGATACATTAAAGACAAAAGGGAGACATTTTCAGTATTTCTATATATTTACCCCATATCTCAGAGCTCTTCCCCTTACCTATTATGAAAAGATGATCAGGATCTAGGTTTGGAAAAATGAGAACAAGGGAGAAACCAGAAGAAGGGCCAGCATGCAGATTAATGTCCCAACTGAGTCCCAGAAAGGAATTTCCCAAGATTGTGCAGTTAGTGGCAAAGGCTTGATTCTAACTGATTCACCTAATTCCTGGTACAGTACTCTTGTCAACTAAGTGCATATGCATGTACCCTACTGGCTTAACTTTTTACTAGATGACCTGCAAATTTTATTCACTAATTAAGCAGTTTAGGCAATAAGCAAGCAATCTTCCTGATTGTTAGTGTAATAAGGGTGATAGGAAAACCCCTCATCAATGTGATAAACCCCCATCAGTCACACTGATAAGATAATAGGGCAGATCACCATGGATTCTTGTTAGAAGGAAACAGTTGGACACAGGAAATTCCTAATGATTGACTGATGGGATCATCTACCCCTCCTTCTGTATAAAAGCAAGCTAGTCACGATCTCTGGATTTCTCAGCTCTTCAGGACTTGATCTTCATTTCTCTTTTAAACTTTCTTCTAAAGGTGTGAGAGATTTAAAAGCAAGGTCCTTTATTTTTCTCTGACCATTACCAAGAGCAGCAATGGTGACTGACAACAGAAGCACACAACAGTGATATTCTAGACTGTATGATTCTGGGGTGGGTAGAAGGCAGATAAATTCCCTTCCCACTACTTGATGCAGTTTGCAGAAATTCAGGAATTCAAATAATTCCCTTCTTTACACAGAAGTTTGGGGTTTAGGAAGTATTTTCAAACTCCCTCCTTATGCCCTGAATAACCACATGTTGCCTGTTTCTGCTATATCACCACTAACTAGAGAAAAAGACATCAAATTTCTCTGATATACAATATATCTACAAACTTCTCATACTAATGGTCCCCAGGGAATAATGAATCATGACCAGAACAACAGAAAAGCCACCTCAATATGGTCAAAACCGTACTCATTATCTTTCTTTCAATACCCTTTGACCCATAGATATGCTGATAGGCATGTACCCAAAGAGGTCCACAACAAAAAGAAAAGCCTTATTTTACACTAACATATTTAAAACCAAACTTTTTGTAGGAGTAGACAGTTGGAAACAAAGTCCATGCCCATCGATTGTAGAGCAGGTAAACTAGTAACAGAAATAGCTGACATTGTATTAGCATCACTGGTGTGGTCGGCACTTTGCTAAGCACGTTACAAATGTGATCTCATTTGATCTCACAACAACCCTGGAAAGTAGGTGCTATTATTATAGTCATCTTACAGATGAGGAAGTAGATACACTCACTGGTCAAGTGACTTGCCTAAAGTCACACAGTTAATAAACAATGATGTCAGAGGTTTTAGTAACTGTAAGTCCAACATTGAGCCACTTATCAGCTGTGATAAGTGAATGTAATGAAATATTAATGTTATAATAAATGAAGTAAAGGAAAACATATAAACTGATAGGAAAACAACATACCCAATGATTATAACAATAGAAACAGGAAAAGCAATAAATAAAAAATAGTCAAAACTGAATTCTGCAAAATACAAGAGCTGACCTTGGCTCCAGAAAAGAAACAGCTTCTTTGCAGTAGCTGCAAACCACAGATGTAGACTAATGATTATATTGCCAGACTTTTCTCCCATATTATTTTGAGTGAAAAATAATATATTATTTACACATAAACTAATCATACATAAAATAAAATGAATACAACATATCTAGATATGTATAACTTCTGAAAATAACTTTAATAAAAATCAATGTGCTGAGCTATGTGTTTAATGATTACTCAAAATGTTTTCTTCAGCTCCTTATGCATTTTTTTATAATCTGTTCTCACTACTCTCTTCCCACTGAGCAGATTTTTTTAAAAAGAATAGAGAAAAAAAAAACAGAGCCATCAAGACAGATATGCAAAATGTGTCAAAAAACAAATTTCTACAATGACTACATATATATTTTAAAATGTATGCTTCTTTCTGAAGTTTAAGTTAATCATCTTTCTAACAGGAATAAATGGCATATTTCATTTTTATGGATGGTTATTGCATTAAGTAGAGTTCAAAAATTTACAAAACTTGTCCTTCTCTAGAACATTATGATTAGGTTGTTATCCTTGTTCCGTTTACTTCACTCTGTATTAGTTCATCCAAGTCTTCCTAGTTTTCTCTCAAACTGCATTTTATCATTTCTTACAGCACAGTAAGACTCCATTATTTGTATATACCACAATTTGTTTAATCCTTTTCCAACAAGAGAACAACATTTTAGTTTCCAGGCTTTGGCCACTATGAAAAGAGTTGCTCTAAATATTTTCGTGAATATAGATCTTGCTCCTTTTTCTTAAATTTCTTTGGCAGATTAAGGATAGTAGTGGCATAGCTGGATCAAAGAGTTTAGTTCAGTTTAGTAACTTTTGGGGCATTGTAAAAAAAATGCTTTCACCATAACTGAACTAGTATCTGGTTCTTATAGAAACAAGAAGGCAGCAAACTTGCCTTCATTGTAAATCTTTTCTTTTCCTACTTTCCAATTCCTTCCATCTTCTGCTACTCATTGAGTCTGGCTCCTTTCTGATGATACACAACCTCCATTGTACTGGCTGCATTTTCACTTATCTCATGTCCTTCCCTCCCCAACTCAACTCACTGGTCAAAGTAGGAGTCAGAATATACCCTGATCCCCACTCAGGAACTTGTCTCCCTTTGAGTTTCACTCAATCCATATCAAAAACTCAATCAAAATTGCAGTAGCTGTTGTCTATTTACCCCTAGGATACTCCCTTCCTTTGATCAATGAATTCAGTGCCTAGCCCACAGTCTTCTGCTCATGTTCAACTCCTGCCCTGAGACCACAGAATTTCTACATACATATCGGTATCTTTCAAACATCCTAACCTCGTAGTTCCTTCAATTGCTCATTTCCTGTGCCCTATTCTTTCACCACACCTCAGCCACACACAAAAATGGTCATACTTTGATCTTTTCAAACCCACAAATGAATGACTTCCATGTTCACAAATTCTGAAATTCTCTTATAGGATCAAAATCTATTATCAATTCATCTCTGCCTTACAAGCCCAAACTTCATTTTTCATTTATAACTTGCCTTGCAATCTCCCAAACATTGTTTTATGACATGACACAGCAAATGACATATACCTTTGGAAGTCTGGTAATCCCAATGGAACCTTTCTCAAAATGATATTTTAAATCCATAAAATCAAAATACATTTTTAAACAAAGGAAACCATTAAAAAATAGAAGTGAATTATTTTCCTTTTCTAAGTTTACAGACCTTTTGAAATCTATCCATGTACACTTAGCTTAAGAAACATAGCTTTCAGAATTTTGGTTTTCCCTTTCTCTCACTTCCCTATATATTATAAGCAGCACAAACAGCCCAAATTGTTGACCATCAAGTTTCATAGGAACAGTTTGGTTCTGAAAGCAAGCATTTACAGGAAAAAAATACACAAAAATAATGTTTGAAAAAGCCAAGAAGTAGTAGTCAGGTAAACAAAAGCAGCCTGCTTCTGGTTAGAGAGGAGATGTAAAGAAAGAGCTGCATAGGGGGAAAGGGACTACCTGCCAACTATGTCCCTTATTAGTTGATCAGTAAGTTACCAAACATTTATTAAGTACCCATTATGTACCAAGCAAAGAAAAAGAAAAGACAAAAAAAGCAAAAAACAGTATCTTCTCTCAAGGACCTCATCGTCTAATGAAAGAGACAACATGCAAACAACTATGTACAAAGAGGATGTTTTGAAGATAATGAAAAGGAAGGCCCTAATATTAAGGAAGACAGATTTTAGCTGGCACTGGAAGGATCCAGGAAGTGAACATGAGGAAGAAAATTCCAGGCATGGAAGATAGCTAGTAAAAATGTGTGTATTTGAGAAAGATAGTGTTTTGTTCAAGGAACAGCAAGGGAAGTAGTGCTACTGGATCCCAGAGAAATGAACATGGAGGGAAACAGTAAAACAAGAAAGCAGGAAGGGAATAGGTTACAAAGGGATTTGAGTACCAAGAAGAGTATTTTATATTTGATGCTGAAGGTGAAAAGGAGCCATTGGTGTTTATTGAGTAATATGGGGCAGACACGCACTTTAGGAAGATCTACTTGACAAATGAAAGATAGACTGGAGTAGGGACATACTTGACACAGGTAAACCAAGCAACAGGCTCTTGTAATATTCTAAGTGCATGGTTGGTGGCAATGTCACAGGAAAGAAGGGGCCATACATGAGAGACAGTACAAAGGTAAGATTAACAGAATTTGACAAAAATAATTGGGTATGGGGGATAAGAGTGAGGAGTCAAAAATGACTTATGAGCTTGGGTGACTGGGAAGGTGGTATCCTATTAGTCAGGTTTAGAAGAAGAGTAAGATAGGTAGAAAGATAAGGAGTTCAATTTTGGACACGTTGAGTCTGAGACATCTATGGGACATTTATTTTGAGATGTCCAAGAGACTGTTGGAGACATGAGATTGGAAGTCAAGATATAGGTTATAGATGGAGAAGGAAATCTTGGAATCATCAACAGAGCAATAAAAATTAAATCCATGTGAACTGATGAGATGACCAAGAACAATAGTATTGAGGGGAAGGGAAGATGGTTGAGGACAGAGTCTTATGTGACACCCACTATTAATGGATATTACCTGAACAAAGAGATAGCAAAGGATACCACAGAGAGGGTAGTTAGATAGGTAGGGAAGGTCAAGGAGTAAGCAGCGTCATGGAGAACTAGAGAGAAAATAGTCTCAAGAAGAGAGTGATTGGCAGTGTCCAAACAGCAGAGAGGTCAACAGGGATGAGAATTCAGAAAAGGCTATTAGAATTGTCATTGTCCTGATCTAATTAGTTCTTTCATGGCTTCTGCTTCTCCACCATCATTCCTGATCTCTGAAGAGTCAACAGTCAGATGTGGCAGGTGATCACCCTCTCCCCAATACATCACCTTTCCCTGTAATTATCCAGCATAAAGTCTGAATCTCAGCCATTGACTCCACTACTTCTTCATCTAGTCTGCATGGAGACTAGCCCCATCATGCCTGCCTCCCATCTCCTCAGTTCAAGAGTCAAAATTCAAATCTGCATCTTCTGGCTAAAAATATAGTTCTCTTCTTATTAAGACATGGCTCTAGATCCCTTCCTCATTCTACCATTTTATGATTTAATATCACAACTGAAAAAAACTCAGTGCTATGAATTATTCAAACAGAGTCCTTTAATTTTTTATTAAAAACTCAAAAGTTCCTACAAAAGCAACAATGATCCCAATTCTATAGGACACAGGTGATTTTGTATACTTGTCTTGAACTCTTCAGGTGCCATCTTAACAATGAATGAGTATATTCTTGCACAGGACACATCTATTGTAACTAAGATTTCTCTAGGTGGAAATTCTGCAATCTTAAATAAGGCTATACAGTCAATGTTCTCTCAGTGTTCTTAAAAAGTCAATCCGGTAAAAACCTCAAGATCCTAAAAAAATTAGCAATAGAGTACTTTTAATAGCTACAAATCCAATAACTGGCACACACACACACACACAACTTTCCTTGAAGGACAATGGAGGTCAAGTGATATGGTGGATTTTTTTCCATAAGCTTCTCTAATCTAAAACCCATCAAAAAATGCCAGAACTATCTTAATTAAGCTGAATTCACAAGAAATTAAAAACACTGCAAAAGATAAAAAATCTTATGAGATATCTTCAGAAACTTTAAATATTTGAAGCTCCTATTTGGTATCCTCACCCCTCAAGCCAGTCATCCTGAGAAGCCTCGCAGGCATATGTGTAAGACTGTGGAGGTTCTTGTCCCAACTCAGTCTGCTGTATCTCCCCAATTCCATTTACAAAACATTGAGCAGTTAGGTGGTGCAGTGGGTAGAGCACCAGTGCAGGAGTCAAGAGGACCTGAGTTCAAATCTCACGTCAGACACTTGACACTCATTAACTGTGTGACCTTGGGCAAGCCACTTAATCCCAATTGCCTCACCCTGGGTCATCTCCAGTCATCCTGATGGATATCTGGTCACTTGGTCCAGATGACTCTGGAGGAGAAGTGAGGCTGGTGACCTGCACAGCATTCCCTCACTCAAAACAAAATCAAGTGCAAGTCATGTCATCATTTGTCTGATGGCATGGTCTTCTTCAACAATGAAAGACAAACACACACACAGCACATGGAAAACGTTAATTCTGCTAAACAATAAATAAAGGTGACATAAAATGTGAGATGACACTAAATTTAAAAGACAAAATATGAAGTGTGAAAACCATGAATAAATTATAGAATATTTGAATAGTAGTAGAAAACACAATATATCCAATCATAAAATGTATGACCAAACATAAAACTGTATATAATACAAGTGATTTAATTTATGGAATTGTATATGCAGAGGCAACTTCCTTTTCCATTTTTGAGTCCATAGGATGGGGAAAATGAAAGAAAAAGTAAGAAATTTTATACAAAAATATTAAGAGAACAAGTGGGAAAGAGAGAATATTGCCTTTTGTGGATAGAAACTCTGTCAAAGGAATAAAAGTATAGTGCAGTTGTCCCTATCATACTTGGCCCAGCGAGGCAGCTACAATTTGTAGCCAACAGCAACATTTTCCCATGTACCACAGAATAAGGACTTGGGCATGGAATAGTTAAGAAAAAAACAAACCTTGGAGGCCTAGAGTCCTTATCTCAGCCCTGCCACTAATTAGCTTGTCACCTGGTACAAGTCAGCTCACCACTTTAGGCCTTGTCTCCTCATCTGAAAATAATGTAATTGTCCTAGAAGATCTCCAAGTTCCCTTTTAACACAGAAAAACAACAAGCACACTATGACCTAGGTAAATTTGATTTGCGATCTATTAGCCATCCCAAACAATTGCTCAGGAGACTGAGACAAGACAAGAGGAAGACTAGAAAGTGGGTGAAGGGAAAACAAGAGAGAGGAGAGGAGGAAATTAGTGAGAGGGGACCTTTATGTCCTCACCATGAAAGACCAGAGCCAAATCCCACAAGTGCTAACTTGTAGACTGTGGGCAAATCAGAGAGCCTTCTAAACCTATCTCCCCCTCTAGTTCAAAAAAAACAAAACAGAGTGAGGAAAAGCAAAAGCATAGCAGCTGTAACACCTACCTCAAAGGGTTGTTGTGAAAATCAAATAAGATAAGGAAGGTATTTAAGGGTGAAAACCCTTAAATCTTGATATAAATGTCAGTTACATATGTCACAATGCATATGTGAAATGATTTTTAAGACTATTTTATGGAGTCACTCAGTCTTATTTACTGTAAAGGTGGAATAATAAATGGCTGCCTAACATACTATTTCAAGGGGTGTTCAGAAAATATCCTTCCTTTTTTCCCATGTCCCACATATCAACTTTACCCATCTGATTGGGGGAGAAATACTATAATGAAAAAAGATTATTTCCTTAACATTTGCCTAACTCTGTTTATAAATGGCAGAGACAAATCACCCCTTCATAATTTCTTCAATGGTGTGGATATTAATGGATCATATTTAGTACAGAAGAAAGAGTGCTGAACAGAGCTGAGGCACTAAGAGACTTGGGGAGAATGGAACAGAAATGGCTTCCCTGCAGAGGTAGTCACCTTGTGTGACTCAGAAGGCTCTATTTTCTTCTATTACATTTTGGAAGAAATATGTCTCCCCTAAAGGGAGCTGAGTGAGATAGAGAGAGGAAGAGTTCCATCTGAAGGGAAAAGTGGGGAACAGAGTGGCTCTACCTCCACAAAGTTGGGGGCCATCTAAGAGGTAGATAGTTTTCTGTTAAGCCAAACCTCTCCAAGCCTCAGCCACTGCTACACTAGGGTCGTAGATTTAGAGATGGAAGTGACATTAGAAGTCATCTACTCTAACCCTCTCATTTTAGAGATGAAACAATTGAGACCTAAAGAGGTTAAATTATTTTCCCAAGGTTACAATGGGTTTGAAGTGCTGTGTCTGACTTCTAAACCAATACCTTTCCTCTTCACCACACTGCTTCCTGGTGGTGTGCTAATTCAAAGCAAAAAGGTGATTTTAAATTTTCTTTTAAGACCAGAGTCACATTGGGGATAAAATGAACATAGTTTCTTCCTTTCAAAAAAGATCACTAAGCATCTGTCTTTTGAAATCTCAAAAACAGGAATTTCTGCCAGTGCTGCTGAATCAGTTTCTGCTTTGTTTTTCATTTCAGTTAATGATTAGTGAGGCATGACAAGCAGAAATTTGAGAAGTGAGGGTTGCTTTTGCATGATTAACACTGGCTTCTTGAGTAAGCAGTTCATATGGGTTAGATGAAAAGATTCTCGGAAATGAAAACACTGGAGAGAGATTATTCATCCTTATCAGGGAAAACTGTTCATGAAAAACGATCATAAATTTTACATTGAGATGATTCCTACCTAAGGACTTGCAAGTTTTTGCTTCTAAATAGCAAAGTGACTGTATTTCAATATTCACAAGAGTCTTTTCATTTTGACTGTTATTTTTATGAAAGATGAGTTGCTGAAAATGAGAGGAGCTTCTAATTTGAAGATACTCATTTAAAAATAATCATCAGTCAGCCTAGTGATTCATTTCTTCCTGATTAATAATACATGTTCTTAATTTTTTCTTGATTTTTTTTAACAAAAGAGAAGCAGTATGGCAGAATGGATAAAGAGATAGTCTTGTCTTCAGGAAGACTTGAGTTCAAGCTCTGCTTCTAACACATAATAATTCTGTGACCTTGGGCTAGTCACTTTTCAATGCCCCCAGGTGCCTTTCTAAAACCTAACTCTAAGTTATGAGGAGTTTCCACATCAGTATTTCCATAGATCAATAAAATCATAGGTTCTGACCAAAATATAACTGGAGGGTCATCTCCAGATGTCCTGATAAAAATCCAATCAACCAAACAAACTTATTTCTTAAAAAAAAAAAAAAAAGTTAGCCTCGTACTTTGCCATCTTCCATTAGGAACTAGCAATGGAAAGAATTCATCTTTATTGGGCCAAATATGAAGAATTCCCCATTTTATCAACCTTAAAAGGTTGAAAAAGGTCCTTTAAAGGGAAAAAGGACCTTTTAAATATCTGGAGCTTCTATTTAGTTCAACTGATTTTCCAAGAGCCAATCATTTGTAAGTTCTCCCAATGGGGAATTCTATGACAAATACTCTGATTTGGCCTCATTACATCATAGCCTCATTAGGCATTATTTCACTGATTCAGTGATATGCTCTTTGCATTTTTCTTACAAACATAAGGTTTCTTAGTAGTAAAAGCTTGCCCAAATTCTGCCTCACCCATGGAGTAAGTCACTCCCCAGAGATGTAATGAGGGGTGGGATGAAAACCTGATAATAGAATTCTACCTTGCTCTAATTCCCTCCAACCCACCTCTGTCTTCACTTCTGTTTTCATTCTCCTACCTTATAACTCTAATTTCTGTAAGATTTAAATTCTTCTCCAGATAAACTTCTGGGTCAGGGAGCATGTCTTCAGTTTGTAGGCTACTGATTTCTATCTCCAGCAGCAATGTTCTTTTCACTTATATGACTAACAAACCCATTAGCCTTTCTTCTGGTCTCAGTGCCTGATCATTCAAGATTAAAAACTCATTATTATCTACTCCAAATTACATAAGACACAAGAACAATTAATTTTTACTTTGCTGAATTAACAATTCAACTTTTTTCCAATGAAGTTAATAGGAACCAGGGAATTTGAGGTGGGGTGGTATTAAGTAACTCAAAATGCAGCACCCTAATCCCACAAGGTCAGTGGGGATTTTCTTTTTATGCCCTCCCTGCAAACAAAGGCTCCTTATTTATCAAACCCATACTCTCACCCATGGACCGCTTTCTTTTAAAAGACAATTTCTCCATTTTGAAAATGGCTCTGAGGCCATTGCAAAAAATTTTAAAAACCAAAGCAACTAAAGCACTGCCAATTTATACCAAACATTGTAGGCAAATCTAAATTAAACTAATCCAGTCACTCAGGTTCAAGTTTTAAAATGCAATAAGATACTCTGTGGATCCTAAAATATAATTAAAATTTTACTTAATAACAAATAACTTAAATAAATTTAAAGGATACAAGCTTAAAATATTCTTCAATTCTTTATACTGAGTTAGCATAACAGACTGTATGTGTATATATGTATATGTATATACACATGTGTGTATATATGTATACATATTTGTATCTGGTGTATACACACATGCATACATACATGTGTGTATATATACATGTATGTATAAGATCAGGAAGTGCTCAGTTGAAACATCCAGTAAGCATTCTCATTAGAGTAGACTTCTTAAATCTCAAAAGGCCACAAAGCCAAAATGGCACCTTCACCCCTTAAAGAAACAACTCAGTTACATGCTGCCAAAGCAATGGCTTGATGAGGAGAAAGGGGAAGGGAAGTGAGGGAGCAAGGATGAAAAGGATAAAAGGGGAAAATGCCTCTGGAAAAAGCCTGGTGGGGATGCAAATACAAGCCTACTTTAGTCATGTGGCCACTTGTTTCTCTCCAAGAATAGCCCGGTAAAAGTATCCCTCTCACTATCCGCATAAAACCTGTACCTTTCCTGACACAAGTGGCATCCTCCAGTTCGGGAGTTTGACAGCTCCTGGGTTGGGGAGTTAATTTCCCAGCAGGAAATGACCTCTGAAATAACCAAAGACCTTCAAATATTGGAAGGAAGGCATTATGTCTCCTTCACTCCAGGCCAAATATCTCTATTTCCATGCATAAAGTGATATAAAGAAGAGTGGTGTTATAATGGAAAGAGAACCACTAGTCCTGTGATCAGAAGTAGACAAGTTCAAATTCTGTTTCTCACACTTGCTAGTTATGTGAACATGAGCCAGTCAAATCAGTCTTTCTGAGCCTCAGCTTTCTAATGCATAAAATGTTTTTATCTGCTTCACAGACATTGTAAGGAATATGTGAAATGTTGTATGAAAAGTGCTTTGTACACTACAAAGCTCTCTATGTGTTGGTTATTGTTGTTGTTAACTGTCAGTCATCATTCTAGAAGACTTTCTCCTGACACTATTGTCCCTGAAAGCTAGATGCTGCTATGGATGGTGCTAGACCTGAATTCAGAAGTCAGGAAGATAACGAGTTAAAATCTGGTCTCATGTAGCTGTGTGATCCTCAGAAAGATAGGTCACTTAACCCATCTGCTTCAGTTGCCCAAACTATAAAATGGCGATGATACTAACATCACCTACCTCTTAGAGTTAGTGTCATGACCAAATGAGATAACATTTGTAAAATTTCTAGAACTTGGGAAGCAGGTTTGTACTTCCTTTTCTGAAGTGGAACGTGTAGAACTCAGCATAAAATCCTAAATATGGTCTGAGAAAGGCATTATTACTTCCACTTTAATAGAACTCATCCCCACTTTTGAAGTAATATATTCTTGAGAAAAAGCATTATAAAGTTGAACTTCTGAAAAAAAAAATGCCTATCACCATTTTCCCCCTCAAGTTTCGTAGGGAAAGCTAAGCAGTTACTTATTTTCTCCACCAGATGTCAATCATGAATCAGTAAAGTGTAATGTACACAAAGGGTGCATTTGGCAATTCAGGAAATGAGAATAAACTTATCTTTCATATGATAGGATTCTAGGAGAGATGACCTAAAAGGTCAACTAGTGAAACCTTCTTCTTTTTTTACATGAGAAAACTGAGACCCTAAAGTCACACAGATTAAATGGAGGAATCTGCATTCCTGCTGTAAGTTCAGTGCTCAGATGCCATGATACCATAGTAGCTGCTCTTTAAAGTTTAACAAATCATTTTTATATAGCTTATTTCAAAACAACTTAGTATAAATGTTATAAATGTTATAAACTCCATTTGATAAAAAAGGAACTTCAGGGTCAGAAAGATTGAATGAGTTACACAAGATCACATCAATATTAAGTGAAAAAACTCAGAAACTGTCATTCTTAGTCTTAAGTTTTTTTTATTTCCCTTATTGGGTGTGGTCAGAGACCAGTAAAAACTGTCAGAAGAGGGGGTTAAAGGTTAAATGAGTGAATATAGGATGTTTTTAAGCATCAAATGAGCAAATTAGAAAAATTAAAATAGCAAAAAGTAATACTTATATGGAGAATTTCAATGATGATATCCTTTAATGCATCTGCGACCTCACTGACATGAGTATTCTCTCTATCACTGTAGATATTGCAGATCACACTTTCTCATTCTGCTTTATTCTTGTCCATCTTCCCCAAAGATTCTCCACAAAAGATGTACTTAACATGTTAGAGGCCTTTGAGTTCAAGGTTTTTTGCTTTTTATTTTCACATGAACATTCTTTTACCTTTTCCCCTCCTTCATTAAGAAAGGCAAGGAAAAACCAAAATCCTGGTTACCAACACGTATATAGGTGAGAAAAATAAGTTGGTATAATGGCTATATCCAATGAAAAGAAGTCTTGACCTTCACTCTGAATCCAGCACCTTTCTTTCAGGAGGTAGATAGCATATGCCATCATGAATCCTCTTTTGGAGTCATGGACTTCTCCAACAGTCTGGCAAAAACTGCAAACCCTTTCTCAGAATAATGTTTTTGAGTGCATAAAAGCATAAAATAAAATGAATATGATTACAAAGGAAACTAAATGTTAGTTAAAATAAAGATGCATTTTTTCCCATCCAAACTGATGGACTCCAGTTTATCTAAACTCCTTTTCTAGGTCTTTTTTACATTTCTGAGTACTTGGACAGCCAATCCCCTCAACCTCACTGTGTGACTGACTGTACCACCTCTTTCTCTGATCATTCATTTCCTCAATGGTGTCCTTTGACCACTTCTTGAACATCAGTCATTATTGAAAATGTGTGTCAGCCTGCTTGAATTCACCTTACATTGCAACTGTCTCTTGAAGCACTAGCAACTCTGATTCTTTATGGACCACTATGTTCCAAGATTTTCAATCATACAGAATTATGGGGAGAAAATCTGTTATAAAAGATTAGTTTTTAGTGCCAAGGAGCAGCCTGAATCTTCACAATTCTTGCTAAAGGCACCAAAGGGAAACAAAAGTCTAAGGAGGCAGACTGAGATGGTTCAGAAAGCAAAGACTCAAGTTTGTCCTCTTTATTGCAAGTTCAATTCCTAATATTTTTCTCTGTGACTACACATGTATACAAAAGAAAAACAATGAGATAATATGAATAGTTAACATCTACATACTTTTTAAGATTTTCAACATATCCTATTGAACCTCATAGCAATCCCGTAAGGTAGGTAATGTGTAGGATGATTTGCTTGAAGTGAGTAAATGATAAGTTTAACCATCTAAATGGTTGATTTTTTACTTTTTAATTGTTTTGGGTAAAAAGGCATGATACCCTAGATCTCATTCACTTATTTAACTGATCTCATTTTATGACATTTAGTTTTGACACAGGGATTTTCCTGATCAACTGTCAAAACTAACATAGAGTCTTTAATCTCAAACGTTCCAATGGCTATAAAAGGGCCAGGCCTTTGCTAGAATGCAAGGTCCTTGAGGGAGCAGGTATTGTTTTATTTCTGTCTTTTTGTCTCCAGCTCTTAGCACACTACTAAACACATAAAAACTCAACTCTTGCTGATTGATTTTTGTGATTTTTAACCACTTGTATGCTAGAAATGTATTTCATAAAGCTTACATTTAGGTTTACCCTCTTCCATTTCAAACTTGAGGACTTACTCCTGAATGGTAATGGTAATGGTAGCTTGTAATGCTTTGTAATGGTGATCAAATTTGACTTTTGAATTCCCGGATGGATCATTTCTTAGACTTAGTATTGATAGGCATTCATTCCACAAGATTTATTGTCTGCTATGTGCCAGAATTAGAAAGGCCTCAATGACCTTTATCACCTTTCTAATTTATCACTATTCTAAACAGCCCATTCCTCTTTTGGACAGCCCAAATTGGTAGGAGTGTTTTCCTGAAGTTGAGCCAAAATTTGCTCCTTTGTAATTTCTATACATTGCTTCTTGCTTTGTCTTCTTGGATAAAAAAAATCTAGTCCTTCCTTCACATGAGACAAACTTCATGTCCCACCCTCTAAACTCTGCTTTGAGTCTTCTCCAGACTAAACATGCCCAGTTCCTTCCACTGATTCTCAAAATAAGTAGATTTAATGTAATTTACTATTCTGATTGCTCAAGCTATGGACAATCTCCAGTTTATGTCCTTCTTGAACTGTGGTACCCAGAACTGTATCAAACAATACAGATGAAGTCTGACAAGGGCACAGCATAGAGGAAGTATGACTTACCTATTCCTGGAAGCTATGCCCAGCATCTTAATGCAGTCCAAAATCTTATCAGAGTATTTGGGGGCCGCAACACACTGCTGATCCACATTGAGGATTCAGCCCACTAAAATTCCCAGATCTTTTTCAGAATAATTAATAATTTACTATGCATTTTATATTTGTAAGGTTGAGGAAAGTATCTCAGTGCAAAATCTCATATTTATCCCTTTTGAATTTTATATTGTTAGATTAGCTCAGTGCTCTACCAATGATTCTCAACTTGAGGTCCAAGAGTTTGTTATTACAAATATTTTGATAACTATTTCAAAAGAATTATTTTTCTTGGTAATCATATATTTTATTTTATGCATTCAAAAAGATTATTCTGAGAAGGGCTTCACCAGACTACCAAAAGGGTCCATGGCACAGACACAAACACAAATATTGAAACTTTCTGCTACATTGACATGGAACCACTAGTCTAGTTATTAAAACATCTGTCCCATGCAGAGTCCATCTGATTTTATCACTGTCTTGATCCATAGCTCTCTATCTTCTTAACAAAACTAGTACCAAATATTTTATCAAGAGCTCTACACAGCATTACCCTCATCTACTAGTTTAGTAATTTTACCAGAAAAGGAAATGAGATGAGTTAATTTTTGATGAAATCATGGACCCTTTCTAGATGTTCACCAGTGGGACTGAAGTCCAACTCTCTGGCTATCATTTTCAGACTGTTCTTTTTTCCTTTCTTGAAAACTGAAACAAAAAAATGCATTTCTCCAAATATGAAGTACTTCTATTTTCCATACTCTTTCAAATATCACTTAAGGTGGCTTTGTTATCACATAATAATAACGGTTGATATTTACCCAGCACTTTCAGTTTTACAAAGCACTTTGTATATGTTTTCTCATTTGATCCATGCAACTCTGTTAAACAGGTGCTAGAATTATAATCATTCTAGTTTTACAGATGAGGAAACTGAATCTGAGAGAAGTTACAACCAGGGGGAGCTGGTCCTGGAACCAGATTGTGAAGAGCTTTGAAAGCCAGCGAAAATTATATTTTATACTAGAAGCATGGGGAAGTCTCTGGAACTTTGTGCACAAGAGAATAATATGGTCAGACCTGTGCTTTAGAAATATCAAATTGTCAGTTGTGTGTGTGTGTGAGGGGGTAATATTAGAGAGGAGAAAGACTGTGAAAAGGGAAGCTACTGCAATAATCCAAGTGAGATGAACTGAGGACCAGAACTGGGATATTGGTCCTGTGAATTGACAGAAAGAAAGATACTAGAGATGTTGAAAAATCATTGGATTGCTATAGTAGGAGGAGTTGAGGCTGATTCCAAGTTTATGAACCTGGTTGAATAGAAGAATGGTAGGTGCCTTCAGGCCTCTCAGGAACAGAAGTTAGAAATAAAAATAGGCAGGGGAATAGGGGTATGTGGCAAAAAAAAAAAAATTCTATTTTGCATGTGTTGAATTTGAGATTCCCATAGGTAAGCAATTGGAAATGTCCAATAGGCTTTTGACAGTGATAGGACTGGAAGCCAGGAGAAAACTAGAGCTGAGTATCTAGATCTGGAGAGATACCCGTTGAATCCCTGGAATTGATAAGGTCACAGAAAGAATGTAGAGAGGGAGAAAGGACTGAAGAACAGAGTGCTGGGGTAGTCTCACACCAAGGGGTTGAGACACGACTGATGCCGCAGCCAGAGACACACAGAGAAGAGGGTCGGAAAAACCCAAAGAGGAAAGGGTATGGGGACAAAGGAGGATGGCCAGCACCAAATGTTGCCTAGAGGTCTAAGCGTGAAGACTAATCATTGCTAAAGCTGAAGGGGTTTTAGTGGAGTGATGCGACAGGAAGTCAGACTACAAGGGGCTGGAAAGTGAGAAGACCCTGGAGACAGCTCTTTCTGGGAGTAATGAAGGGCCGTAATCTGAGGGGGAAGGTTTTTGTTTCTGTTGGGAGGGGGAGCAAGGTTTCTGTGTATTTGTAGGCAGCTGGGAATGAAAGAGTAAGCAGGGGCAGCTAGAAAATCAGAGAGGAAGGAACGGCTGGGTGGTGCAGACGAGGGGGGCAAGCGGTGTTTGACCCAAGCAATGAGGAGAATGCTAAGGGAGTTTTAGATCCACCATGGAGAGAGACTCCCATCCCAGTCCATGGTCCGTTTTCTCCTTAGGATGGGGCAGGCAGTGGCGTGGGCGGCTTGTGTGTCCTAAGCAAACCGCTGCTTTGCGCGTGGGAAGCTCACAGAGCAATGTTTACTGCGTGGATTGTCTTTGGGCCCATTTTATAGGGCATCGTACTCCTGTCTGGTCCTGCCTGTGGGGTCGTGCCCTCGTGGGCATCCCTCGGCTATTTCGGGTGGACGCGAGAGTCCCGAGAAAAGACCACGAACAGGCAAACACTCAAACCCCAGCCTGTGGTTCCTGCCGGCCCTGCCCCCACCCCGGCCCCCGTGGAGTGGTCCGCTAAGGGCTCGCGGGCTCGCCGCACTGCGGGAGGGGGCGGGGGGCCTCGGGCCGACCGGCGACAGGCGGGGGTCCGCGGTTGGGCAGCGACCACGTCACGGCCTCGCCTCCGGGCCGGGGCCGGAACGCAGCGGGTGGGCCGAGAGCTGCTTCGCCCGGGACCGCTCGGAGCTGGTCCCGCCATGGAAGGGGCCCGAGGCATCGACAACCCGGCTTTCGTCCCATCCAGCCCCGGCATTCAGCACCGCAGGTCGGAGCCTGCGGCCGAGGGGGAGCTGTCCAGGCCGGCCTCCGCACCCAGCGCCCCCGAGGAACAAGGGCCATCGGCCCCGCAGGGACCCCAGCAGCGGCCGCAGGCGCAGCCCCTGGAGCTGGAGGAGGGCCTGTGCGGCTGGGGAAACTTCACCCCGGGCTGCCTGCAGCGCTGGAACAACCCCAAGGGCTTCCTGTTCCACTACTGCCTGCTGGCCCTCACCCAAGGTAACCCCTCCCCCGGGGATGGGGGACATATATCTCTTTAGTGTCTATGATCTATCACGTCTATCTTGTCTATCCACGTTTCCCTGTCGTCAAGGAGCTTACAAGTCAGAAAAGACAATACATAAAAGGAAGTTGAAAAGTATGTGTGGATGAAAAGAGTAAGGTGTGTGTGAGAAGTCCCCCAGACATTTCAGCCAGATGAGAAAGGAAAAGTTCTGTCCTAGACCCCCTCCTTAATTGGAATTCATGGCTTCACCATCCAATCTGAAGGACTAAGGTGCGATAAAGGGTGGATGTAGTTGGTCAGGAAAGGATGAAAGCAAGAGGAGTCCAGTCCCCAAGCGGTCAGCACTAGTAGGAAGTGAATTGAAAAAAAAATAGAATCTATAAGCTCCCGACACTAATCTCTGGAGACGAAAGTCCTGATAAAGTTATTGTCTATCTTAAATTTCATTTTTTTTCTGTTTCTCTAAGCATGAGAATATAGCTTTTCATCAAGCTTTTTCTTGACTCCTGTGTATTTATCTGTGCAAGAAGAGGGTAAGGGTGAGTGGCTTCGGTATCCCTGTTATTCATTAACCTCATGGAGTTTACTTTCCATTTGGAAAGGCAACACTTCATTTATCCAAACTACTGGCACAACTGTGTTACAATTTCACTCTGTAAGGTGCTGTGTTAGGATACCAAACTGGCTTAGCCATGCTTCTGCCCTAAGGGAGCCTGCAGTCTAGTAAGGTCATCTGATAAAGTGTACCTATAAACCAAGAGAGAATGTGATGGAGTTTGCCATGGAAGTGTTACAGAAGATTTAAAGAGAAAAATGAGCTTACTTGTGGCAAGAGAACTTAGTAGAGGAAATCTCAATCAAGTATTAGGATGTCTCCTAATACTATCATGACATGGAAAAGATCTGAGTAGGAGAGATCATGTTATAGGCCGGGGAAGGCTCAGATATAAGAAAGTGCCTAAGTGTTGAGTAAGGAATGAGGGCTAGAGTTTACTGTTTTTGTAGGGGAGTGATTTATAGGTTTAATAGGATTGAGTACTAGGAGATTAGGTTGGCTGAAGACTGGAAAACTCTTGTTAATTCATTCTGGGATGAGTGATACTGCTATGAAGAACCTAGGAATCATGGCTGGGGTCCTAAAGAAACTATACCATAGGAGAAGAGGTATTTCATCACTGGTAACATTTAAGGGTATGAGTTTAAGTAGAAAAAGAGTGATTTAAGACATGTATAGCCACAGCGGCATTATCTGTAAACAAAATTTGGATTTCTGGACCAAGGTCTGATGGACAGGAATGTAACACACCTAATGAGGGCTTATAAAAACAATAGCTGTATTTAGGTATTTTAACATGGACACACGATAACTGTGTTTACTTATTTGAAGGGCTGTCGTGAAAGAGGGACTGAATTTGTTCTTTTTGGTCCTAGCAATGGGGGGGCGGGAGTTACCAAGGGACTCGTCTCTACGTTGTCTCAGGTTAAACTTCACAAATTTACCTGTCTTGCCCCAACCTCTCTACTGAAGCCCAGCCCCAAATCTTCAAGTGCCTTCTGGACATCCCAACTGGATGTTGTCAACTAGAGCAAATCTCTTGGCTTGTGGAAGCCAGAGCCAGAGCAGGAAGAAACAACTGTGCAGAGACTAAGACAGAAGTTTATTTCCTGCAGTGAGGAAATAGCATGCAAGCAAGGAAGGAAACTCAACACATGTGCTGGGGCTAAACCTTGATTTATGTTTGTGGCTACCCAGAGTCAAACAGTGTAGTGTAGCAACAGTGTAGTGTAGCAACAGTGGTGAGGTACAACAGCAGCAGTGAGGCAAGGTTGTCTAGTGACAGAAAGTGTATTCATATCAGGGCTTCATGCCTGGGCCTGTTGGTGCTTGGCCAAGATCAGGGACATGTTCTTTAGATGCAGAAGTGTTCATCCAGAGGGTGAGCGCAAAGGACTATTGTTATGTCAGAGTACAGCTTGCTTCCTGGGCTAGCTCTGGAAAGCAGGATGTCTCCTAATACTATCATGACAGTGTCTAATGGGCATCTTAAACCCAGCCTCTCCAAAATAGAATTCATTATCTTTTCCCTTAAACCAGGGGTGGCAAACCTGCAGCCTCAAAGTCACATGTGGCCCTCTAGGTATTTAAGTGCAGCGCTTTCACTGAATCCATACTTCATAGAACAAATACCCTTAATAAAAGGATTTGTTCTATAAAACTTGGACTCAGACAAAACATTGCACCCAAGGACCTAGAAGGCTACGTGTGGCCTCCCTCCTCCCCTCCTTTTCCTGTTACTGTAGAGAGCAACTTCATCTTCCCAGTTCCTCAGACTGGCAGCATAGGAATTGTCCTGGGCACCCCACTCTCTCTCATCCCCCATATCCAACCTTGCCAAGGCCTGTTATTTTCACCTTTGCAACATCTCTCAAGTCAGAGGCAGCTGGATGGCACAATATGAATGCCAGACCTGGAGTCAGGAAACTCTTCCTGAGTTCAAATTTGACCTCAGACACTTACTAGCTGTGTGACCCTGGGCAAATCACTTAACCCTGTTTGCCTTGGTTTCCCCATCTGTAAAATGAACTGAAGGAATGGAAAACCACTCCAGTATATTTGCCAAGAAAACCTCAAATGCCAAATGGAGTTATGAAGAGTAGGACAGGACTGAAAAACAATTAAACAACAAACATTGAAAATCTTGAAACAGATCAGTGCTAAAAAATTTAAATATAAAGCTCATAAATTAACATTACTCATGTTGTATTTTTATTTATTTTGTTAAACATTTTACAGTTATATTTAATCTGGTTCACACCACACTCCAGAGTTTTGTGGTCCTCAAATCTTACATCCATGGACTAGATGTCTACTTGTCAGGTATATAATGTTATACTAGGGATTTCTTTCATGTGTGGGTCAGACTAGATGGTTGCTGAGGACCTTTTTAACTCTCAGAATAACACTTCTCCATGTTCTTTTTATAATATAAATTTTTTATTCTCTAGAGAAAATTGTATTTCATGTTTCACGACCACATAGGGACACCTGTGAATGTTGATTTTTTAAAATATAAGCCTTTAACTTTATAAGAAACTTGGAGACAGTAAAGAAGTTTTGCAATTTTTCCCAAGGCAATCCAATCCATCCTTCTCTTCCTTTTAAACTCAAATCTTACTCATTATTCAGATGTATTATCTGTCCTAGATATGTATATTTGATGGAGAAACTTTATGTGGTTGTCTACCCACATACTAAGTCATTGACATTCTTCATTCACTTTGGGCGGTTTTTGGTATATATGGTTATGGAAAAACACATGAATGATTACAGATTTCCAGGAGGATTTGAAATGTTCAGTTCTTAATGTAGTCAGCAGCATGCAATTCACAAATAGAAGCTGGTGTTTAGAGCACCTTACAATCCATAGGAAATTCCTCTTTGGCCTGGACTTTTATACTGAGTCTTCTTTACTACAGCAATGAAGAGTTTTGGTGACTATACATCTTTTTTCCTATTTTATGGCTTTCTTGGTGGTTGTTACCAGAGAGTTTTTAACAAAGATGATTTTTTTCCTTATATCTGACAAGGAATCTTGAATGATTTTGATGCATTGACTCATCTGGCCTGTGAGGCTGTATTTAGTTCTACAGAATCAAAGGTTCTTTTTTGGAGGAGAGGAGAAGAAGGAGTAATCAATAAGCAATAAGTAGAGTAGGAAATTATGTTCTTTACATTTTAATTGTCAGATGGTAAAGATGTGATCCCATTATTGAATATCTATTGTGAAAGCCTGTTGCTAATGGAGGCAGAGTCAAAATGGTAGAGAAAAGGCAGGGACTCCCCTGAGTTCTTCCAAATTCCCTTCTAAACAACTGCAAATAGTACTTCAAAATGAATTCTAGAGCAGAGGAATGCACAAAAGGACAATCTGAAACAATTTTCCAACCCATGACAACTTATAAAGTATATAGGAAAGGCCTGTTGCACCCAGGGGAGGTTAGAATGCAGTCTAGCTCAGGACACACCAGCACAGGCTAGCCCCAGCAAACCAGCACAAGGCCTTGGGGGGTGACCAAATCAGCAGGAGCAGCGACTACTTCTGGAGCTTTCAGCCCACAGTTGATAAAGGGGTTCAGGAGACTGTAAGGGTCCCTTTACTGGCACTAGGTTCAGGACTTTATTGCATTTCTCATATTCAGATTCAGCTTACATTCCCAGGGTGAGAAGCAGCACTGGGTTACCACAGCTTACATCTACAAGGGAATAAGGATACTGGTCGGAGTTCCAAGATAGAGAAGTATGCTTTTATTTACTCACAGAGCAGAGCACAGTCCAGGAGAATAGTAAATATACTTTGATAGATCATACCACCTTGAAAGAACTAAAAATTTAGAGACACCCCCACCCTACCCCAAGCTATCTCTAAAAACAACTGCACAAAAACCTAAACCTCCACCCTGGAGCAGAGCACAATTTTAAAATAAAGTTAAAACTCAAGAAATAAATTGGAAAAATGAGCAAACAATAATAAAAAAGAACCTGACCATAGAAAGCTATTATGACAGGGAAGATCAAAATACAAAGGCAGAAGACAACAAAGTCAAAACTGCTACATCCAAAGCCTCAAAAAAAATGTGAATTCATCTCAGACCCAAAAAGATTTCCTGGTAGAGCTCAAAAAGGACTTTAGAAATGAAGTAAGAGAAGTGGAAGAAAAATTGGAAAAACAATTGACAGTGATACAAGAAAATCATGAAACAAGAGTCAACAGCTTGGTAAAGACACAAAAAAGTCTTCAAGAAAATAGCACCTTAAAAAACAGAATAGACCAAATAGTAAAAGAGGCACAAAAAAAATCCAATGAAGAGAAGAGATCCTTAAAAAGTAGAGATCAAATGGAAAAAATAGGTATACAAAAGACTTTAATTCTTTGAAAATTAGAATTAGGCAAGTGGAAAATAATGACTTCATAAGACATCAGGAAATAATAAAACAAAACCAAAACAATGAAAAATAGAAGAAAATGTGAACTATCTCATTGAAAAGACAACTGACAAGGAAAATAGATCTAGAGAGAGAATTTAAGAATTACTAGACTACCAGAAAGCCATGATCAAAAAAAGATCCTAGACATCATCTTTCAATAAATCATCAAGGAAAACTGAGCTGATAGTCTAGAACCAGAAGATAAAATAGAAATTGAAAGAATCCATCAATCAACTCCTGAAAGAGATCACCTAATTCAGCAAAAATCAGTAAAATCTCTCAGGAGGAAAATGGATATTTAATGAAATAAAGAACTTTAAAGCATTCCTAATGAAAAGACTAGAGCTTGATAGGAAATCTGACTTATAAATAAAAGACTCGAGAGAAGCATGAAAGAGTAAACAGAAAGAGAAATTGCAAGGGCTTCAAAAAAATTAAGCTGCTTGCATTCCTACATGGGAAAATGACACTTGTAACTCCTCAATCCATTGTTACAGCAAGGAGTATAGAGAAGGAGTATATAGAAGGAGTATACATATGTGTATGAGTTGAATATGATGAAATAATATCTAAAAAATAGATAAGAAAAAGAAATGCCCTGGGAAAAGGGGAAAGGAAGGGATAGAATGGGGTAAGTTGTTTCTCGTAAAAGACACAAAAGAACTTTTCCAGTAGAGAGGAAGATGGAGGGGGGTAGAATGGAGTGGGAGACAGCCCTTGAGACCCAAAGAGGGAATAAGTCTTTTGGGTTATTTATTATTATCATATCTATTTGGGTTACTCAAATTCATTTGGGTAAAGAAATCTCTTACACCACAGGACAGTGGGAGGGAAAGGGATAAGAGAAAGGGGACGGGGGAGGGGGAGAACTGATAGAATGGAGGATGGATTGGGAGAGGCAGTAGTCAGAAGCAAAACACTTTTTGGGGATAGATAGGACAAAAGGAGAAAGAGAGTAGGATAAATGAGAGGAAAAGAATGGAGGGAAATACATAGTAATCATACATATGAAAAAAATTTACAGCCAGTTTCTCTGATAAAGGCCTCATTTCTCAAATATGTAGAGAACTAAGTCAAATGTGTAAGAATACAAGTCATTCCTCAATTGAGAAATTGCCAAAGAATATGAACAGTTTTCAAAGTAATCAAACCTATCTATAGTCATATCAAAAAGTTCTAAATCACTATTGAGTAGAGAAATGCAAATTAAAACAACTCTGTGATTCCACCTCACACCTATCAGATTGGCTAACTTGACAGATGTTGGAAGGGATGTGGAAAAATTGGGACACTAATGCACTGTTGGTGGAGTTGTGAACTGATCCAACCATTCTAGAGAGCAATTTGGAACTATGTCTAACAGGCTATAAAACTGTGCATACTCAGCTATACCACTAGTAGATCTGTATCCCAAAGAGATTAAAGAAGAAGGAAAAGGACTTTTGTACAAAAATATTTATAGCAACTCTTTTGAGGTGGCAGCAGATTAGAAATTGAGAGGATTCCTGTCAGTTGGGGAATGGCTAAACAAGTCACAGTCTACGATTGTGATGGAATGCTATTGTGCTATAAGAAATGATGAGCAGACTGCTCTCAGAAAAATCTGGAAAGATATAAACTGATGCAAAGTGAAATTAGCAGAAGCTGTATATGGTAACAGCAATAGTGTATGATGATTAATTGTGAATGGTTTAGCTATTCTCAATAATACGATGATGATTCCAAAGGACTTACGAAAAAATGCTATCAACCTCCAGAGAAAGAACTGATGGAGTATGACTCTAGATCAAAGCATGCTTTTTAAAAACTCTTTATTTTTCTTGTTTTGTTTCATTTTGGTCTGTATTTTCTTTTACAATATGACAAGTATGGAAGTACAGTTTTCAAGACTGCACATATATAATCTATATAAAATTACTTCTCTTCTCAGTGCAAGAGTAGGCAAAGGGGAAAGAGAATTTGGAACTGGAAAAAATTTTTTTAATTTTATTTTTCATTTTTAACACATAATAAACACAGATAAATAAACACAAATAAACCCAAAATAACACAGATAAAACAATTCAAACTTTTGGTGAGGTGATACTTCTTTTTAAAGCATTTACAATATGGACCACAAAAGAATTTTTTTTTAAACATTAACTGAGACACAAATAATATTTATGTTGCTAACTTCACAAGCTCTTGACCTAATTCTCTCAACAGTATTACTAAGAATTAAAGGACCCTTACTTATTGTTGTTTGTCTAAAGTCCTTTGCCTAATAGCTTAATTTTAGACTTAACCTCAGATGTTCCCCTCCCCATAATCTATAATTGAATAGATCTGGTATTAAGCTTACAAACCTTTTGACTATCGGAAATTGCCACCAAGAGTAGGGACATTGGAGTGATACAATATCTCCCCAACTTCATGTCAATTACAGGCAGGATTAGATTGTTCACTTGCATTCAGTCAGGCTTACAGTCAGCCAGGTGTCAGTGGGGAAATTGAGTCAGGAGAACCCTACTTCAGCCCAGGCTGAACAGTCGCTCTCCCACCCTTCCCATGAGACCACCTTTTGCAGTTCATACCAGCATCTCATAGGCTTACTGGCATCATGGACTGGAAACTCAGACTGCTTTTCTTACTATGCATACCTGGAGTTAGAAGAACAGTCACTTAATAGTCCCATAGCATCTAAAACCGGCAAGTTCCAATAACCAGGTTTCAAATATGATTATAATTTCACTTTGGCTAATGAACATCTTTTGAGGCAAGTCTTAAGTGGCTTACATGCCTTTCTATATATGTTCTAATTCCTGATTAAATAACAATCACAAAATCAAATTTACCATTAAAACCTTAACTTTTCCCTCAATGCTAAATTTTACCCTAGGTTACCTTCCTCCAGGAAATTTAGACTAAAATTTTATTCCCCAAACTAAAGATGTCATTGATTTATTCTCAGTAATTGATTCAGTCAGTTGTTTTAATACTAATTGCTTTTACCTCACTTTGTAACATGTCCAATTTTTCTCCCCATCACTCCTCTCCCCCGCTTCCTAATATCTTGCATTCTGATTACTCCTTCCCTCAGTGTACTCTCCCTTCTATCACACCCCACCTTTCCCTTATCTGCATCTTCTCTCTTTTCTTGTAGGGCAAGATAAATTTCTATACCCCATTCCCTGTATTTCTTATTTCCCAATTATATGCAATAAAAATTCTCAACATTCATTGCTAATACTTTGAATTCCAACTTCTCTCCCTCCTCTCTCCCTCCCCAGCCCCACTAAGAAGGCAAGCAATTCAATACAGACTAAATATGTATTGTTTTGCAAAAGACTTCCATAATAGTCATGTTGTGTAATACTAATTATATTGCCCTATGTCCTACTCTATCCCCCCTTATTGTTCCCCCACAATTGACCTTGTCCCTTCTCGAAAATGTTTATTTCTAGTGACTCCCTTCTCCTATTTGCCCTCCCTTCTAACATTCCTCTCACCCCACTTGTCACCTCCTCTCCTACTTTCCTCTGGTGTGATATAAATTTTTATATCAAATTTACTAAGTATGTTATTCTTTCCTTCAGCCACATGTGGTCGTAGCTTCATTTTTCCCCTCTCCCTTTTCTTCTTCATTGAACAAGATTTTTCTTATCTCTTTATGAGTTATAGCCTGCTTCATTCAATTTCTCTCTTTCTCTTCCCCCATATTTTCCTCCTTCACCCCCGAATTTTTATTTCATTTTGTGTATGTGTGTGTGTGTATCATCTCTTCTGATTCAACACACCCTGTACTCTCCATCTATATATGTGTATGTGTGTGTGTGTGTGCATGTACAATCTCTTCATCTACCCAAATACTGAGAAAAGATTCAAGAGTTATAAATATTTTCTTTCCATGTAGTAATATAAACAGTTCAGCTTTAGAGAGTCTTTTATGATTTTTCTTTCTTGTTTACCTTTTCATGCTTCTCTTAATTCTTATCTTGGGAAGCCAAATTTTCTATACAGATCTGGTGTTTTCCTCAATATGAATGATTGAAAGTCCTATATATCTTTGAATGACCATTTATTCCCTTGAAGTATTATACTCAGATTTGCTGGGTAGGTGATTCTTGGCTTTAATCCCAGTTCCTTTGACCTCTGAAATATCCCATTCCAAGCCCTTCAATCCCTTAATCTTGAAGCTACCAGATCTTGTGTTATCCTGATTGTATTTCCACAATTCTCAAATTATTTCTTTCTAGCTGCTTGTAGTATTTTCTCCTTGATCTGGGAACTCTGAAATTTGACTACAGTATTCCCAGGAATTTCTCTTTTTGGATCTCTTTCAGGAGGTGATCCATGGATTCTTTCAATATTTGTTTTGCCCTCTGGTTCTAGAATAGCAGGGTAGTTTTCCTTGAAAATTTCATGGAAGATAATGTCTAGGCTCTTTTTTAGATTATGGCTTTCAGGTAGTCCCATAATTTTTAAATTGTTTCTCCTGGATCTATTTTCCAAGTCAGTTGTTTTTCCAATGAGATGTTTCATATTATCTTCTATTTTTTCATTCTTTTGGTTTTGTTTACTAACTGCTTGGTTTAACTCATAGTCATTCATTTCCCTGAACTCAATTCTGTCTTTCAACGAATTATTTTGTTCAGTGAGCTTTTGAACCTTCTCCTCCATTTGACTAATTCTGCTTTTTAAAACCTCCTTCTCATTGGCTTTTTGGACCTCTTTTTCCAATTGAGTTAGCCTCTTTTTAAAGCTGTTATTTTCCTCAGAATTTTTTTGATTCTCCTTTAGTAAACTACTAACTTGTTTTTTAAGGTCTTCTATTACCTGAGCCCAATTTAAGTTCCCTTTGAAGGCAGAGGCCTTGACTTCCTCTGACAGTATGCCTTGTTCTTCCTCATCAGAAAGGATGAGGGAAAACACCTGTTCCTCAAGAAAGTAACATTCTATGGTTTTATTTTTTTTCCCCTTTTTTGAGTATTTTCCCAGTCAGTTACTTGACTTGTGAGTTTCCTCTCCACAACCACCTCGCCTCCAGTTCCACCATGCCAGCACTGGGGACTGAGATTCATATGAGCTGCTCCAAACCCTCAAGGCTTTAGGAGGGGGCAAGGCTGCTATTCAGTGTGAGATTAAGATCAGCTGTTCATGTTGGGGCAGAGCTGCCACACAGGCTCAGTTCCCTCAGCGGGTTTCTGATGAGACCTTCAACAATGGATGTGGGCTACTGCCTGCTTTGGAAACCTAGTCTGCTGCTGCCTCTACTGCTGCCACCTGAGGAGGCCTGAGATATGGGGACACCCTGCTCCCTTTTTGGCCAGCTGCAAGACCCTCTCACTGACCTTTGGCACCTATGGGTTGAGGGATCTGCGTTGCTACTGGACATTCTGTCCCTGAAGCCTGTTCAGATCTGCTCCTCTCCATGCTGCATGGCCAAGGCTGGGCTGGGTTCTGCTCTGCATCCAGTGCAACAGACCTTTCCTGTTGATTTTTCAGGTCACTCTGGGCTAGAAATCTCCTCTATTCCGTTGTTCTATGGCTTCTGCTGCTCTAGAATTTGTTTAGAGTTCTTCTTTACAGGTATTTTATGGGATGTGGGGTAAGAGCTAGTGTATGTGTGTCTATCTACTCCACCATCTTGGCTCTACGCCCCCTGAATGAATGTTAAAAGTTCTTTTTGCAATGTAATTAGGAAAAAAACAAAATATTAAAGGAAACAGAAAAAAGAAATCCTGCTTATTCCCTGCTATATCTTAAATGAAGATACATTTGATTTGTGCACAGATAATTCTGTAAAGATTTTTATAGAGATAGTAGACCTATAGGTTTAAGTGTTTTGCTAATTCCCTGTGTATCTTTTTTCACTTATCAATCCCTTGAGAATCAGCTCTTTCTGTATTATAGTCATATCCTAGACCTGTTAGAGCAGAGGTCGAAGTTTACAATGAATTAAAATAAAGGATAAATGGAAATGTAGCATATATTCTTTTTACTTATACTCTTGAATGTCCTAGAGATGTTAAATGAATGTAAAGCAGTCCCCTCTCTCCCCTCCTCCCCCCACAGAAATAGAAAAAGTACAGAAATCATCTCAGGCAAGAAATATTTAATATTTTTGTCAAACAGAAATACATAACAGCCAAAGGTAATTTCTCCAGTTTATAGTATAAGTTCATTTGTGAAACATGGAAGAGGAAGAGGAGAAAGTGAAGAAAGAGGAGAGAAGACAAGGAGCAGTTATCACTGCATAAAATGTCCAAAAAGCTGTCAAAGAAAAACTAAACCTTTGGAGATACAGGTATGAAATATAGCTGAGTCAATTATCCTGTGAACATTGAATGAGAACAGCAAAGGGCATAAAATTGAATTGAGATTCCAAAATTTTTTTTCTATTTTCAGTGTCAGTGATTGTGAAACTACCAATTTTGGAAAATGAAGTAGGGAAGAGCTCTTTTACTCAGATTAGATCTTTGATCAATTTAGATGTGCCTTCTTTATTAAGTAGATAAGTCATGCCTGTGTCTCATGGGGGACTCTTGACTACATCCTTCCATAAATTCACCTCATTAAATTGTAAGTGCCTGGTTAGAGAGTAAGCTTCTTTAGGGCAAGAACTACCTTTTGTCCCTTTTTGTATCCCCAGTGCTTAGCAAAGTGCCTGTACATGGGAGGCTCTTACTGTGTTCTTTGATTGAATGACAAAAGGTATGTATGCCCAGTGTAGTAGAAGTTTTCCTCACTTTCTTTTGACATCAACAGGATACCAATGGGACATTGGAACTATCTGTCATCTTGATCCCTTTCCATAGAACTAGACCATCTTCTCTTTTTATGTCCATTCCTCTCATGACAATTTTTCTTTTGCTCCAAGTTCCTCATAGGTCATATGTTTCAATGTGTTCACACTTACTCTCTACTTCTCCATTCAGTGATATTTAGTTTCTTATCTTCAGAGACATATAACACAACAAATTTATAGAATAAATTCTGTCTTTAGGTAATGAAAATTTAAAGTCACTTAGTTACCAATTATCAGGCTATCCCTAAGAAGGAAAAGGAATAAATCACCAATAGTGATGTTTATCCCATTACCCTACTCCTAAGTAGATTAATAAAAATACATCAGACCTTAATGATTCATGTATTTGTGTACTTATAAGTCTCCAAAATGTTCATGATAATGGTATATGCATGCATCCAGGGCATCCTAGAAGGTCAATATGAGAAAGAAATAGGCATACCTTTAAAACAATTTAAAAAATTTTTGACCTTAAGCACCAAAAAAGAAAGAACATATATCTATATATATGCAACAGAACACAAAAAGACAGTTGATATTTCATGCCACTTTAAAAAACAATTTGCCATAATTTCCCTCGAAAACCACCTTTTATTTAATCTTTCTTCTGTTTTCATTGGTATGTTTTTTATAATGTTTGGATGACTTTTTTAAGTATCATAATTTCTAAATGCTTCTGTCTCCCCAACTCTCCAACTAAAAAAATGAGAGAGAAATAAAAAACAACTACCTTGTAACAAAGAGCATTGTAAATGAAAATTAATCCATACACTTTTGTATGTTTCTTTCTTTACCTTGTATCCACTGCCTCTCTATCAGGATATGGGTAATATATTTTATCAGTTTTTTTAGAGACAGTGCTTTCATCAGGCTTCTTAAGCCATTCAAAGTTATTTTTCTTTACAATGCTGTTACCTTTGTATAAATCATTCTCCTGGTTTAGCTTACTTCACTCTGCATCAGTTCCTACTATTCAGGACTCAATTGTCTTTTCACCAACCACTATTTAGTCAACTGTCCCCCTACTTGATTTTTATTGATATCTTTTGTTTCTCATATCACCCTGGCCAAGACATTTAACCCTGTTTGCCTCAGTTTCCTCATCTGTAAACTGAGCTGGAGAAGGAAATGGCAAACTACTCCAGTATCTTTGCCAAAAAATTCTCAAATGGGGTCATGAGGAATCAGACATGACTGAAAAACAATTGAGCAGTATCACCACATTTCCAAACAGATTTCTTTCTTCCCCTCATAAAAATAAATTTAAAAAAAAGAAAACAATTTCAACAAAACTAACCAATGTTGAACAAGTCTTTTCTCATATGTACTGAGATGTTCCACATGTGTAGCTCCCCACCTCTGCTGAGATGCAAGATCTTTTACTAAATAGTGCTGTCCTGAGTCTTTTAGGCACATTTTTATTGACATTATTGTACATAGACTCTAAAGTTTTCTTCATTTAGTATCCCATCTTATAAATCATTGCACATTCTGTAAACTCACAATTTCTTATGGCACAGTGACATTTCATTATATTTATATATGAAAGTTCATCCATTTACAGTTTATAGGCACCAATTTTTAAACTTTCACTCAACAGGGCTGCAGTAGATCTTTTGTCACATACAGAACCTTTTTTCTCATTACTTCTGTGAGTCATATATCCAGTAATGGAGTCACTGAATTAAAAGTGTGAAAAGTTTGAGTGACTTTTCTTACAAAATTTCAAATTGGTTTTCAGAAAGTTTGGATCAATTTACCATTCCACCAATAGTGCTTTATTGTGTCTGCCTTCCCATGACTATTAAATTATTTATATTTATTTATAATAGTTGTATTATATATTATAATATATAACATATATAATTTATCAAATTATTTATATTTAACATGACTATTACCATATTTTGTCATTTTACTTATTTCTTGAATATAGGGCAAGTCTCAGTCATTTTCACTAGCATTTTTCTTAGTATTTGAAAGATTTTTCATATGGTTGTTGACTGTTTGCATTTCTCATCAACACTGTTCATACTCTGTCAATTTATCTATAAGGGAAGAGCTATTAGTTTATACATATATATATTATATACACATACATATATATGTGTCAGTTCTCTGCTATCTTAGATGTCACATTTATCAAAGATAATGTAATGATATTTTTACTTGACACCTTTTCTTATCCTTACTGCACTGATTTTGTTTTTATAAAAACTTTTTGATTTTATATAGTCAAAATTATGCTTTATTTTTATTAATATTGCTGTCCTATATTTGATGAAGAACTCTCTCTCTCCCCTCTCCCAGTCTTTACAGAAGTAAAATGTAGATACTTTAAAAAAAATCATGTGGGCTTTTATATTTAGGTAATGTATCCATCTGGAGTTTTTGGTGATATATGATATAAGATAGCATTTCAACTGAACTGTTTTCCAGTTTTCCAGTAATTCTTGAGTAGAGTTCTTCCTATTAGTCTTTTGTGTTGGATTTATCAAATGCCAGTTTACAGTGTTCAAATGTTTTTCTAGTCTCATCCACTGATCTTGCTTTTCTGTTTTTAAACTAGTGTCAAATAAATTTTTGATGCTCACTTTCTTAAAAAGAAACAAAAAAAAATCCCTATATTCCTTGATATTCTCAGCCTTTTGTTTCTCCAAATGATTTGCTATCATTTTTTTCTAGCTTTATAAAATATTTCCTTCATAATTTGAGTGATAAAGCACTAAGCCTATACTCATTTAAGTAGTATCACCATTATTAAATTGTCATGTCCCAACCATGAACAATAACTGTCTTTCCAATTATTTACCATTCCTTTTTTTTATAGAGTGCTTTTGGTAGTATATTTATATTAGTTTAGTTACATAGGTCTTGAATGGGGTGGGGAACCCGTGGCCTTGAGGCCACATGTGGCTTTCCAGGTCCTTGAGTGTGGCTTTTCGATTAAGTCCAAATTTTACAGAACAAATTCTTTTATTAAAGGGATTTATTCTGTGAAGTCTGGATTCAATCAAAGGGCCTCACTTGAAGATCTAGAGGGCCACATGTGGCTTTGAGGCTTCAGGTTCACTACTCCTAGTTTAGGGGAAAAGACAATGAATTCTATTTTGGAGATATTAGGTTTAAGATATTCACTAGATAATGTCAAGTTGTTATTAGGAGACATCCTGTTTTTCAGAGCTAAGTCCCAGGAAGCAAGCTGTACTCTGAATTTGACTATATATGTACATATCCTTTTAAATTACATTAAAATTACCTTTCTCTGTTTAGGGATTGTAGGGTTTTTGTTATAAATAACTATATTTTGTAAAAGATTTTTGATACATCTAATTATAACATGTGATTTAATGTGTTTTGTTATCAGTTTTTTAATAACTTTTCCTAATATTGAACCATTCTTACTTATCTCTTCTAAGATCTCTCTTGGTCATGGTGGGGGGAATTATATATTGTAGTTTTTGCTAAGTTTTTATCTTAAAATTTTGCATTGATATTCATTAATGATACTGGTCTATATTTCTCTTTCTTTGCTTTATCCTTGCCTGGTTTAGTTATCATGCCTGTTATTCATCTCATGAAAGGAAGTGGGTAGAGTATTATTTTGTTTTGTTTTTTAATTTTTGAGAATGACTTACGTAGCATACCTATTAACTGCTCTTGAAATTTTTGATAGCCCATTAACCTGTCTGACTCAGGGTTGTTTTCCTTTTTGAATATTCCCTTACAGCTATTTCATTTTTATTTTCTCAGAGTGGACTGTTTAAGATCTCTATCATTTTCTGTTCATTTGAGATATTGTATGTTTTTGTGGGTATTTCATTTTTCTTAAATTCTCAGTTTTCCTAGCTTATTATATACCATCACACATATTCAGTAGGCTATAAAAATTTTTTAAACCCAACAAAAACCTTGTTATGATGTTGCCTTTTAGTTTTTTTGTTGTTGTTAATTTAGTTTCTTCCATTTTTTTTGGCCAGGTGAAAGGTTTATTAGTTCTGTAATTCTTTTAAAAGAAACAGTTTTTTAATTTTATTTTTCAGTTACGTATTTTTTTGTTTTTGTTTTTTCTATTTGTACACAAATTCTTAAAATGTTCTTTTTTATGCTCATTTTACATTTTTTTCTTCATTTTCCCAGTTTTAGAATGGCCACTCAGTTTGCTAATCTTTTCTTTTTCTGTTTTGTTAATACATATTTTCAGAGATTTTTACCTCTGAAGATTTCTATAGCTATATCTTAGAACTTTTGTTATGTTGACTCATAATTCTCATTTGATTCCCACATAATTATTATTGTTTCTGTGATTTATTCTGTGACTTACACATTATTCAGAATATTATTATTAAGTCTCCATTTAGGTATGGATCTTTTGCTTACCTCATCCCTGATATCTCATCAGCTATCAAATTTTGCCAAGTCTTAATTCAACTTCTACAAGGACTCAAACATCCTTTACCTTTTCTCCATTCAAAGAGACATCACTGTACTTCAGTGCCCCATCATCTCTCATCTGAGCCACTGCAGTGGACTCCCTATCCGTCTTCCTATCTCCAGTCTCTCCTCATCTTCTACGCAGCTGACAGCTGAAAGTTATATTCCTAGAGTGAAAGTCTGAGATCTGATGGTGTCCCTCCCATATTCAAAAACTTGGAAACTAGAGGTTTAAATTAGTGGATAAAATACACACACCTCTCGGTCAGTAGTTAAAGCCCTTTATAATGTCTTTGGTTTTTCCAGGTTTATTACATTCTGCTCCTATTTACATATAATGCATTTTAGGAAAACTAGCCTACTTCCTGTGTCACCTACCCAACATTCCGTTTACTGTTCAGGACTTTCCATAGACTATCCCTATGCTGGAAATACTCCCTTTCCTTACCACTAATTCCTAGAATCTTTGCTTCCTACAAGACTCACTTCCTACATGAAGCTTCTCCTGATCCTGGCAGCTGTCGGAAACTGTTTCATTTTTGTTTTTTGTATCCTGGCACCTAATTAAATAACAACAGACATTTCTATATGCATACTGTGCATGTGGTACTATGCTGGCACTGGCACTTGTAACTTTAGCAAGTTGGAGTTATAAAGAAAGGCAAAAACATCCCCTTCCCTGAAGAAACTCACATTTTATGGGAGAATAGAGCATGTAAGTGTAATGCATTTAAAATAATTCACTCATTTGAAGCAGAGGGAGAAATATAATCACCCTGAGACCCACTTCTTCCCTATCTCTTCTGCTTCAGAGAGTTTCAGATGAGAAGTTCCGAGTTCTGTCATAATTCTTCTGAGCTCCCATTTAAGAAAATTTCTAGGCAGAAGTTCCCCTCTTGGATCATTCCTCCAATCAATCAATACTTAAAGAAATAATTTAGACTATTCATTGGAAGGTCAAATGCTGAAGCTTAAATATTTTGTCCATGTAACAAGAAGAAGGGACTTATTGGAAAAGACATTAATTTTGAGAAAGGTTGAAAGCAAGAGGAAAGGGGGATGGCAGGGGATGAGTGTCATGGAAACAGTGAAACCCATTAACTTGGACAGATTTCAAGAGACAGTGGAGGATAGAAGGACCTGGTATGCTGTGGTCCATGGGGTCATGACAAGTCAGACAAGACTGAACAATAAAAAGACAGATGTTAGACTCTCTGCCTAGCCTCACATTTATAATTGTCTGTTGTTAACTCCTGGCTTCTTTGTGGCTGAGGCAAAATTCAGTTTATTGGAAACATTTGGGTAATATAAAAGTATGTTATAATATAGTGTAGGTGGAAAGAGAAGCATTAGAAAGGAAAGTTTGGAGAAGAGCTGACCTTTTTTCTTGGGACTTCTCTCAGCCTAGGTTCTCTGTTTCATTGTGTTGACAGAGCCAGTGAATCTTCTCACTTACCCTCTTCACTACAGCTAAGTCTTCACTTTGCTTCTCAAGGTATGCTAGAAATTCTGTGTCTTCCATTTATCAAAATTGGTGAGTGTCTACAGTTAGTGGGCATGACCTGGATGAAGATCCACCAGAGGAGACTGAAGTAAGAGAACCAGCCACGGAACACAAGAGTGTTGTCCTGAAAACTTAGAGAGAAGGTAGTATCTTAGAAAAGGGAATGATCAACAGTGCCAAAGACTATAGAGAAGTTAAGAAGAATGACCAAGTATAGGTCTCTAGATTTAGTAATTAAGAGAGATGTAGTGACTTTTGGAAAGTAGTTTCAGTTGGGTGAGGAAAAAAGATAGATTTCAGAAGGTTCAGAAGGAAATGAGAAGAGAAAGTATAGACAACAATTTTTGATGACTTAAGAAATTTGGCCAAAAGAGGAATGAGATATAAGTTATAGCTAGCAGGATCAAGTGAAAGCTTTTAATGCAGAAGAATTGTATATTTGTAGTGAACAGGAAAGAGGGGATGATAGGAGAGATTTGCTATAGTAGAGGAGAGATGGAATAGGATCACTGGTACATGTTGAAGGTTTGCCTTGGCAAGGAATAGGGTCCCTTCTTTATGTGAGATGGTATAAAGAAGACATAGTAGTGGAAGATCATTGTGATTTGAGGGGCAAAGGATGTCTCATGAATGGCCTCCATTTTTTCAAGGAAGGATGAGGTGAGCTCCTCAGTGGAGAGAGAGGGTGGAAAGTGACGCCATGAAACACTTGAGAAGAGATAGAACATTTTGGAATAACTGCTCTGGTAAGTGAGAGAGAGAATTAGTTAGGGAGGTGTAAGAAGCTTGCCTTTCTACAGTGAGAATCCAGTTAAGATGATGTGTAAAATCAATTTGTAGGGCATGAAATAGTGAAGAATACCATGACAGAAGTGTTAAAATCATTCAGAAAGTAGGGAGGCTAACCTGCTAGTCTGTAGATAACAGTAAACAGTAATAAGAATTCTTGAAATGCATTGCATGAATTGTGTGTATTGCATGAACTTTGATCATATCTTGCCAATTTAACTAGCTATTATTGCCAGTAAGCCAGCAAGAATCAGAAAAACAAGTTTTATTACAATGTGGCACACACCCCACCAGCAATTGATGGAAATGTATATTATTCACAATTTATCTAGTAGTATTTATACATTACATGAAACAAAGAAAAATTATATAACTGTTTGTTATAGTGCAGCTGGTTATACCAAAGAAATAAAGTATGCTTGTTAAGAAAAAAAAATGTGTATCATTAGTTACAGGAGATAGAAAAAGACTGCATCCTGGTTAGTATAGCTAGTTTTTCTAAATGAAAAAAACTACCTTCCAGGCTAGATTAAAAAAAGAAAACATTTCACAGATTTATTTTTTTTTTTTTGCAGTTGGTCTTTTTATACAAGTTGAGAGAAGGAAGAAAGACATTGACAGGAACCAGCTACTACTGCTGGTCATGCGATTCACACAAGGATCATACGCAACAAAATGTTGAATATAGGATAAAATGGAGTCATTTATAAATTCTCCCAAGAATTCACTTTTCAACATATTGATTCTGGTTGTCTTTTACAGTTTTTGAATATACATAGTCTCATGATATCTTTTTTATTTCTTTGTAGGTATTGTGGTAAATGGATTAGTAAATATCAGTATCTCCACCATTGAGAAGCGCTATCAATTGAGCAGTTTCATGACTGGTCTGGTGTCATCAAGTTATGATATTTCATTTTGTTTGTTATCATTATTCGTATCATTTTATGGAGAAAGAGGACACAAGCCAAGATGGCTTGCATTTGCATCCTTTATGATAGGATTGGGATCACTTGTATTTTCTTTGCCTCACTTTACTAGTGGAAAATATCAGTTGGCATCTGAATTTAAAGGTAAGATGTTTCCTAACAACTTGTTGTATTTAAAAAAAAGTTTAATGTCTGTAGAAAATTGTCATTGGATCAAGGACTTAGACTATGACATCTTTAACCATGAATAAATAAATGAAAAAAGCATTTATTAAGTGTAATTACACTTAGTTTCAAGTGTGCCTTGTACTGTGCTTAAGAGTGTATAATTAGATTAAAAGATATGATCAGTCATATTTGGCTTTTTTCAAAAAAGTTCTATGTTAATATCAGCTCAGTCATCTTATTTGATTTTCCAAAATTTATACTTTAATGTGTGTTCTCTGAGATGACTAATTTGTTGATTTTCTAGTTTTTAATTACATGCTCCATTCTTTTGTTAATATAAATAATTCAAAAGTATTTTTCTCTCAAATACTGATTTATTGTCTCATTGTCATAATTTTCTTTTCTACAATTATTTGTGTTTCCATTATTTATTCTTTCACCTTCCCATTATGTCAGATAATATTATTGAACCTCAGAAATGGAGGCACTTCATGAGGAGCTCTGTACCTCTAAAACTCTGTCACCCTCAGTATCATCTTTCATTCTCCCACTTTGTTCCAGTGTCCAGGAAGAGGTAGTTCCTCTCTTTACTAAAGCCCATTACTTTCCATGCCTGTGCCCATGACTCTAGTGCCTTCTAGTCTGCTCTATAAGCTTGTCACTTAAGTCATCCCATCCCCACCCCCTTTCCTTCTCTCCTTGTACTTCTGTCTTTAAAAACCTTAACTACTCTGTCCAAGGTTACTAAAAATCTAAGTGCTGAATCTTGCCTTTTTTTAGTCCTCATTCTTCTTGACCTCTCTGTCATTTTTGATGCCATTGACTCCTCCTTTGTCCTAGACTATTTTTCTCTCTAGAGTCTCCTTATTTTGCCCACATGATTTTCCTTCTTCTATTTTATCATCTACATCTTGGTCTCTACATGGTATGCCCTGGGGCTGTCTTAGCATCTTATCTCTATAGGCCTTCTTGCTTAGTGATCTCATCTGCTCTGGTGCATCTTTGTCATGTGTATGGCTTTAAAAATCTCTTATGTAGCTCTCATCTCTCTCCTATTATCCAATTCTATATCATGCCTTTCAGGTAGCTTCATTTAGATTACCGTAGGCATCTTAGAGTCAAAATAGAATTTGCAGTGTTCCTTCCCACCCCAACTTCTCCCCTCAAACCTGCCATCGAATCCACCATTTTTCCTAACTTCTCATTTTTTTGTCAAATTCAGTATTATTCACTCAGGTTTACAGCCTGGGAGACATCCTTGACTGCATACTCCCTCACTTCACATATTCAATCAGTTACAAGATCCTATGAATTCTATTTTGATAACATCTTCAGTGTTTGTCCCCTTCTCTTCACTCACACAAAAATACCTACTTGATTCTGTCCCGTTCACCTGAAATATTGCAGTAGTTTCCTAGCTGGTCTCCCTCATCTTTTTCTTCAACCTTTCCTCCACACAGTTGCTAAATTGATATTACTAAAATGTAGATTTGACCAGGTCTCTACCCTGCTTAAGAACTTCAATGCTTCTTAGATGGAGTACAGTATCCTTTGTTTATCCTTTAATGCCCCTAAAAATCCAACATCAACTAATTTTTTCCAGACTGGTCTCTAATTACAAATCATGCAGTGTGTTCCAGTACAGTTGGCCTACATGCTATTCCCTGTACATGCTGTGGAAGGACCCTCTGAACTTGTTTTCTTGAGTTGCCTCTTTTTCAGAGATGAATCCCACTCTAAACTAACATAACAGTAATCTTTTGCAACTGAACTCTATTAAACTTTCAGAGCCCTTGAGATTGAGTCAAGTACAAGTCTGGCTCTGGCCAGTCTTGCCCAGACTAATAAACTGTACACCTGAGACCCTTTCAGATAAGCAGAACATTTTCCCTCCATGGTCCAAAGTTCGGGTGTCCTCCTGCTCCTTCTTGCTCCCCTTCCTCTGCTTCTCCCTTCCTCTTCTTAAACCACTCCCATTTGGGAGGGCATTGTCCTCCACTCCTCCCATGGGACCTCTCCTTGCTGTACCCTATGAATATCCAAGGCTTTACCTGTATTGTGGACTCCTTCATATAAGGAGTTCCCGTATGCATATATCTTTCTCTAGTAACAAATCAGGTTACTACCCATGTCTTATGGTGTCATGACTTTTAGTTAATAATGCCATTTCATGTTCTTTGCACAGCCTATCACAGGTGCCTGGATTGTACTCCCTCCTTCTCTCAGCCTACTGAAGCCCTACCTTCCGTTACAGTATAGTTCAGATCTTACATTCTGTGTGAAGTCTTTTCTAATCTCAACAATTGTTAGTGTCCTCCCCCTAAAACATTATTTTGAGTCTAGTTTGTATTTATTTGTATATACTTATCTAGGAACATATTGTTTTCACTTTGTAGAACCTAAGCTTCATGATAGCATAAACAGTTTCATATTTTTTTTTTGTATCTTGGTACCTAAGCCTGGTGCTTATGCTATGTAAGTGTTGTTTGTCTTTCCCGAAGAGGACCAGTGACATCACAGGGTGGTTTCGCAACTCCAGCATGAATTGGATTTAAGTGAGGCAGAGTTGCACAAAGTTGACAGTCTCACTCTTCTTCCAGAGTCATTGAAGTCCTGTGTCAAAATAAAAGTCAAGATGACTGGGGATGTTGGTATACACCAGTCACTCAATAAATGCTTATTGAATTGGGTTACATTCATATTTTCTTTATTGATTGTATTTTTACTTTGCTATAATATACAAAATAGAACTATTATTTATGTTAATTGTATCCCCAGAACTTAGCGCAGTGCCTGTCACTCAGATGAAATGTCTTGGTAAGTGAGCTGTTTAACCTTGCCCTTTTCAAAATTTCTCTATTTGGCCTGAAAGCTCTGAACCTAAGTTGTCACACTTATGAGTTAGATAAATTTCGTATTTTCTGATGGAATCTTGTAGATTTTATCAAGCTACATTTTGTCCTCTAGTTCTAATACTTAAAGAAAACTTGTTTATATGATTTTCTCAACTGTGTTATTCAGGATTTTGTTCCACCATTTTTGGAGAAGTTATTTACATTTTGTCTTCCCTCTTAGAATATAAGTTTGTCAAGGGAAGGGGGCTGTTTATGCTTTTTCTTTGTAACCCAAGCAGTGCTTAGCACATACTAAGGGTTTAATGAATATTTCCTGAGTGTTTCTTTTTAAGTCTGAGTAAAATTCTCTCTCTGTCTGTCTTATACTTGTGGTTACTTCCTTCACTTTTCTAGGTAAATGTAGTTATTGCACATATTTCTCTTTTTCTGAAGATTTTTTTAGGTTCTTTTATTCTAAGTAATTCTTTTTTTTACAAGGAGATCTTTTTTGTTTATTCATTTTTTTGTTCAACATGCTAGTTTTTTCCAGTCTTTTCCTCAAAAAGATATCTTTCCTCCACTTTCTTTATTTGATATATTTCTTGCTGTTTTCTGGGAATGATAAGGGTCTGGGCTTACTTACTACTTCTTAGTCATTTTACCAAAAGTCATAACTGAACATTTAAAAATAGAAACAATCATTATATCCTTAAATGATATTTCCTAATAACAAAATAAATTTTACCCCAATTTTATATTCTCAGACATATATAAAACCACATTTTGTATCTGAAGTTGTTACTGAGGTAATATATTTTTTCATTATAAACATTTAATGGCACATGAAAGAAAAATTCTAAATTGACATTAAAATTTAGATAATTTTTGATGTAGCTATATTATCATCTCAGAGGCATAAATAAAGATCAATGAGGAAATAATTTTTTTCTTTAGCCTAAGTCTGAATGCTTATATAAAGTGTGTGAGAAGTCTGTGTGCACTGTGCTAGATGCTAGATAAGTTACCAGATATATAGCAATTACTCAAAGATAGGAAAAGGACTTGCCCATTAATATCCATGAATTAGTTTGTAGTAGACATTGGTGTTTAAATAAGACGCAGTCCTTGACCTTAGAAAGCCTATAATCTAATAGAAATATTTGATATAAACATAACTATAATACTCAGTATTATATGTTGGTGTATTAGAGAGTTGTATACCAAAATGCTATATAATCTCTAAAAGAGAATGTCCTCACTGATCAGGGGCATCAGCCAAGGTTTCATGGACAAGGTAACCAGTGGAGATGTGTAAGATTCAGGTACAGGTAAATATGAACAAATACACATAACTACCTAGTATAGTACTGTATACATATGAACACTTAAATATTATTTGATTCTATACATACTGGTGGGTAGATATGCATAGCTGACCATTTATTACCAATGTATCATAACATTGAATAAATAAGTAGCTAATCCTCAGCATGATGCCTTACAAGTAGTTGGTTGCTCAATAAATATTTGTTGAATAAATATTCACTTTATTTTTAAAAAATTATTTTTCATTATTATGAATTGGAAAGACACCAACAAATACAAACATTTTCATATGTAAAGAAGAACAGAAAAGGAACTATATAGAGAGCCATGAATTACTGTTATTTATAGCTTGCTTTTTAGAGTAGATATTTAATTTAAAATAGCGGTTCCAACACTACCCAGCTTGTGCATGTCCCTTCAACTCTCTTCTGCTCTTTTCTGTGTATTTCAAAATGTTTCAATGCCATTACTTTTGTTCTTTTGGGGGAGGGAATTATTATCTCTGTCTCCCACTATAATTCAGTTCTTCCCCAGTAAAAGCTCTTTGGTATAAAAAAAGTTATAATAAAGCAAAACAAATACACACCTTGACCATGTCTGAAAATGTTTGTCTCATTCTGCAATTCTAGTCCATTGCCAATGTGAGATGCATGCTTCATCAACAGTCTTTTGGAGTTGCGTTGGATCACTTTATTGATCATAGTTTACATAAATGCTTCAAAATTGTTTACTTTCTCATAGTTGTGTGTAGTTGTATAAATTATTTTCCTAATGGTACTCACTTTACTCTGCCTGCATATCTTCCCAGATTTCTTGGAATTTGTCACTTCTTACAGTACAATGATATTCTAACATAATTACATAATACTTTGTTCAGCCCTTTCCCAGTTGATGGACATTATTTTCAATTCTTTACAAAAAATGCTGCTATAAATTTTGGGGGGGATACTTAACTTATAATACTCTATTAAAATAATTAGCTCATAATCAAGTCAAAGAGTATATCTGCATGGTTTATTTCCTTTTGGGGTGTAATTCTAAATTTTGCCTGTCTTTTTATACCTCTACAACAGCTGTCATTTCTCTTTTTTGCCTTCCTTGGCAAGTTGATGGTTGTAAAATAGAAACTAAGAGTTGTGTAAAGTAGCAGGTTTTTTTGTTGTTGATTTGGAACATTTTTTCAGATGGTTATTGAAAGTGTGTTTGGTTTTTTTTCCTCAGTTACCTATTCATATCTTTTGATCATATCTGTGTTGGGTAATGGCTTTTCTTATACATTTGTATCAATTCCTAACATTGTGAGAATCAAGGCTTTATTAAGAGAATTGTGCTGCAGAAAATTTCCCTGTAGTTTGCTATTTATCTTTTAATTCTAGGAACTGTGGTTTTCTTTCTGTTCAAAAAGTTTTACAGAACATAGACTGCCATGTTATCTCCTCTCACTTTCTCTATCCCTTGCTAATTCTTCACCATAGTCATAAAGATGAACCTCTTTCTTTCCTCTAATTTGTTTATGATATGACCTTTCATAGCTAGCTAACGTTTCTATTTGGAGCTTCTTGTGGTAAATGATGTGAAATATTGCTCTGAATCAAATTTTTACCACGCTTCGTTCTAGCTTTCCCAAAAATTTTTATTGAATTATGAGTCAGTGGGATGAAACACCATGCTACTGTATTTTATTGTTTCTGAGTCTTGTGTACCTAATCTTTTCCATGGACCTTTTCTGTATTTTAGTTAGTACTAGATAGTTTCGATGATTACTCATTTGAACTATAATTTAATATGTAACAGTGGTGTTTCTTCCACATTCCCCCTTAATTTTGTCATTATCCCTTAAAAGTATCCCTTGAGGTTCTTGACTACTTGTTCCTCCAAATGAATTTTTCCACTCTTATAAAGTAATCTGTTGGTTAGCGGATTGGTATGAATGACTCTGTAATTTAATTTAGGAAGTATTATAATTTTTAAAATTTATATTGATGTGATCCAAGCATATGAATAGATATCTCCAATTAATTAAATATTTCTTTCCAAAAAGAGTGCATTGTAATTGTATTCATATAATTTGTGTATGTGTGTGTGTGTGTGTGTGTGTGTGTGTGTGTTTTGGGAACTGAAACACCAAATATTTTAAACATTTGTTAATTGTTATGAGTGAGCTTTCTTTGCATTTCTCTTCATCATTGATTTTGCTGATAACATACAGAAAAGCTGATGACTTGATAGGTTTTCATATCTTCCTACTTTTTTGAAGTTACTAATTATTTAAATTAATTTTTGCTGACTCTAAGTTTCTGTATTTAATGTTGATATAATGTTCAAAAAGTGATCATTTTGTTTTTCCTTTGTGTATGTTTATTCCCTAAATATCTTTTTCTCATCTTATTGCTCTAGCTAGTATTTATGGAACACCAAATAGTAATGAAAATGGACAGTCTTGTTTTTACCCCATGTCTATTCCTTCTAGAAAAGCCTCCAGGGTTTCTCATTTAAAGCTCTTGGAAGATACTATTGACAATGTTAAAGGAAAGTTCATTGATCCCAGTGGGGTTTTTTTTATTTACAGAGATTAGTGTCTTATTTTGTCAAAAGCTTTTTCTGAATCTCTTGATAGAATTACGTAATTTTTGCTTTTTTGAGGCTACTAATATGATCCATTATATTTATAATTTTTCCTAATATTGAACCAACTTGGAATTCCTGGTATAAACCCAACCTGCACTTATTATATAATCCTTCTCATGTGTTACTCTAAATACTCTACTATATATATAGTCATAGCCATTATGGATGTTGGTCTCCAGTTATTTTCTTTATCTCTCCCTGGTTTAAGAAAGAGGACCATTTTTACCACATAGAATTGGGTTAGGATTACTATTTTTCAAACAATTTAGGTACTATTAGAATTCATTGTTATTTGAATGTTGGATAGAATTCTTATTGCATGAATTATGATGCCAAAAGTGATGATTAAGAGATAGTTAAAATTTTCATGTTTGGTGAAGAAAATATTATTTGTAGTGCATTTATATTTTGAAACTGTTAGAAAAAATTAATTGTTTTCATCTCTTTTTTTAAAGATACTTGCCCAGAAACAAGAATCAACAGCACTTGTCAATACTACATAACATCTTCACTTTCAAACTACTTATATGTCTTCATACTTGGACAGATGATGCTAGGAGTTGGAGGAACACCTCTCTATACCTTGGGAACAGCTTTCATTCATGACAGTGTTCCCACACACTTGTCCTCTCTATATATAGGTGAATTCTTTTACTGTTATAGTTTAGCCATTTTGGCTTCTTGTTGAAATGTTCTGTATTTGGATATAATCATTTAAATCTCACAGTTACTGATCCAAATATTGGAGACTTTCTCCATAAGAACAAATTATTTTGCTGTATTGACTCACCTGCTTGTTTAGGACATGAAAAATGAATTCTTATTTCTGCTTTTAGATTATGACCTTTGCAGATCTTGGATTTGATTGTGGTAACTAGTAGTAGTTATGCTGATATAAATTCAATTGTATTTGAAGTCCCTTCTGGCCACCAGCACTTCAGAATCTACCTGAGGTTTGGCACCTGAGTGCTAAAATATGTGACAAATGAGAGATTCTCAAGGTTTCCTCAACTTGCTTTCTGTATATCTTTTTTCTCTAATTCATGGTAGCTTGTTGGTTTTGTTTTCTTCTGTTTTAATGTCAGGACCTTTAAAGGTCTAACTTTGTCCCCACTCTTGTGCCATTTGGATTGGTTGTACAAAACATCCCTTTGGATTCATTAGTACTTAACTTATATTGGGTCAGAGGGAGACAGAGAAGTGAAATGGAATCAGACTTTAAAATTGGTAGACCTCTGTGAGGGCATGGAAGGACATGTTGTACTGTGTAAGTGATACAGTGCTATATTTCTTAACCCAAGATGAGTTTCCTTAATATTCTTTTATATGAAGATTAAATCTGATCCCAATAGATTTGGATATGTAAAGTTGTGGCAGATTTTTTTTTTTGGCGCTGAAACAGTGTAAATTTTTTTCGTTATTTATTTGATAATGTTAGAAGTAAAGTATTATTGATGCCACTGATCAAAATTGTGGTGTGGATAAGTCATGTACCAAATAAGTCCAAATTCATACAAAATTTTATGGTGATATTTAAAAAGGTCGAGGCATGATTTCTGGATAATTATTTTATTAATAATGCTAGCATTTTATTAATAAAAGGATCAGTGATATTCTTGAGTGCCAAAGACCAGCCATAGTGGTGGGCTCACAGTTTATGTGCCCTTGGAAGAGTGAATGTTTCTGAGAGTGGCAATCCACTCTGATTGGTTAACAAGTAATGAAAAAAATGAATAGTATGCTGAGAGTTGGACCTGTTGTAATGAGAGGCAAGGGAATGTAATCATGTTATTTACTTCCAAATCACCCTCAATCTTGAGGAAATCTAGACCAAGAATCTACATTCCCCACTAAAACCTGAGCAGAAGACAATAGGCTGGGAGTATCACCTTAAATTTCAGTGGGGTAACAATATCTAGAATGGGGAGAATGTTGATCCTACTTGCTATCATCAGTCTTGTCCTTCATAGGCTGTTTAGAAATGAAGACTTTAGAAAGGGGGGAGCTCTGAACCTCCCAAATCATTGGCTATTAATAATCATTTCTCTCATTATGACATAAGTAGTTATAATGTATAATTATTATATATACCATATTCCTAATTATATTACCTTTAACTAATATTAAAATTAGGTGAAACTAATTATAAAAACCAACCTTTGTCATAGGGAAGAGTTGAGAAAGTGCATTTCCCTCCTTTTTTTACAGAAGTGATTGACTATTGTTATGAAATAATTGTTTGTACTGTCAAATTCATTTCATATTTATTTAATATGTTGATTGATTTTAATGAACTTATTTTTTTCTTGTTTTAATTTTTTATAAGAAAATAATTGTTGAAAATGAGTGGGGGAAAGAATATATTTGGAAATGAAGATGATATAAAAAAGCCACTAATACAATTTTAAAAAATATAAACTTAATTTAAATAAATAATATTCATAAACAAGTACAAGTAGATGATGCTAGTTTAGATTCCTAATTTAATTTAAAATTAAAGAAAAATTACATTGTTATATTATAGAAAGTAGCAGATTATTATAATTCTACATATGAAGATGTTAAAATAACATTTACCTTTTAAAAAATGAAACCAGTAATAATGAGTTTTATATATTAAATCGTCCTGATTTCTTTATGGATTGGGTGACGAGTTCTTTAAATCCTACTTCTTGGTAACCACAAGACAATCTCACAAACCTATAAGAGGTATGTTTGCAACTGCATTTATTAGAAGAGAGAGGTACATGCTGGGGGAACTCGCTATACTAAGGAGCCCAGCAGTGTAAGGAAAGCTTTGGTATATGAGTTACAGGGGAAAAAGAAAGTATAGAGGAGGAAAAATAGACTAATCCCCTCTTGAAAGGTAGGCGAATGAATAAGTAAGATGGCAAAGCAACGTTCTTTGGGAACTGCTAGACGATGAGGATATGATGGCCTGTTTATTTACATGGGTCCCAATTGCACAAGCAGTTCCTCAGCATAGTGCAGACTGACTGGTGCTTTTCTTGATTCCCAAGGATGCACAGGGAGTCCAAGTTGGGATGCAAATAAAGAATTATTTCAGTGTGGGCATGGGGGTGGGGTGGGGTTTTGTCCTTGACATGTTTCAGGACCTCTTGCATACACTGGGTCCAGTGTTTCTGGAAAATATGGCAACTCAAAAAAACAAGACCTTTCAACAGAAGTTATTTTCCATCATTTAATACCTACAAGTAAGAAAAATTATTTATATTACTTTTTATTCTTAATCTTATTAGTATTTAAATGGTCTCCATGCTCAGTTGTATCATTGCTTCTAAAAGTCACAGTAGGAGGTAGTTAGTCATTACTGAGTTTAATATTTGAAAATGACAATTATGTATTGATGTTCAAAATTTGTTTTTTAGGGATTGGCTATGCTATGTCTGTCCTTGGCCCTGCCATTGGCTATGTGTTAGGAGGACAACTTCTAACCATCTACATTGATGCCAATATAGAAGAAGAGTAAGTCTTTATTTTCTTCCATATTTTCTATCATTTTTAATTGTGTAAAATGTTGCTTATAGATGCTGCTCTTGTTTTGTAAAATGAATGTTTTTCTCTTTTTAATATTTATAATTCTTCAGAAAGACTGTATAAATTAAATATTTTTCCATTGTATTTAAGTTAATTATATTATTATGTAATTGTATGTGATGAAGGCTGCAAAGCATTTTTAGCAAATTACCAAATATGAATTTAATGCTGTCACTAACTTTATCAGTGTTATGCTATTTATAGTGTACAATGTCTTTTTAAGTGAAGATAACAAGATTCATTTTTTTATGATAAAGCATCATCCACAGAACCTAGAGCTTCTGACTTATTTTTACTTTTTACTTACTTACCTACCTTTACCTTTCTAATTTCCGACCTAGAGGCTAATTAAATCATTAATATAGTACTTTAAATAAATGTCCAGGTGATTGATATCCTCCTTCTGTCATCACTTACAACCAAGTAAAGGTGGATTTTCAGATTGCTGTTCCATAGACAAAAACATCATAAGCTAAGACTGATCTTCATTAGTAGTGCTGCAGTGAAAAAACAAAGATAAAATACCCCTGATGCCAACCTGTATCAAATAATGCCAGTAAAATCTAAAATAGTATCTACTCTCTTACAGACATCGACAAGGTAACTGTTCCCTAAGCCACTGAACAATGCCTCAATCCCCGGGTATGGTACATTAAGCTCACATAAGGAACATTAGAAGCTTAGATTACCCATAGCTCTAGGGGCTGTATCTTTTGGATCTCATAGTTTTGTCAGCCAATCACAACACAAATAGTATAGATTCATTGCTAGGACATTAGATAATCTAATTACAAAAATATTTCAGTGACTTTCGCTCTGGTCTGCCTTTCCCATCTCCATTTTGCTGGTAGACATTCCTCTGCCCAATTCTATTATTTGTCCTTTAATACCCATTCTATTCTAAGTAATTTTGCCTACATTCTTTAACTTTTCTATAACTCTTGATTCTGGAAGAAACTTGACTGTCGCCTGATGATATTTTAGATGTGGCTTCTTCTGCCCAAGGTGAGATGTTACTTGTTTTCCACTGTCTTTTCCTGATCAAGCTTCCTTTCTACTATCGTCATTTGATAGCTACTTATCTTTTAAAGTTTACATTCTTCTTTACTGTTTAAGTGTGGGAACACCCCCGCACCAAAGGCTCTGTCCTTGGTCTTTTAGTTTTCTTTGCATTGATTTCATTTAGTACTGTGACTGAATTCTAGGTATCTGAGGTTCTCTTGACCTGTCTCCCACAATTTTCTTCTATGCTGGCATTAGGGCCATCAGCAGTGTCCAGCCAAATGAACAAAGATCACAGATCTCTGGCACACTTAGAGATCATGACAATCCTGAGAATCCTGACTTTACTTTAGAACTATCAATTTGGCAGCAATATCAAGAATGGGCTGGAGTGGAGAGAGACTGGAAGATTAATTAGGGAACTATTGCAATGGTATAGGTGAGACATGATAAGGGTCTGAAACTAGGTTAGTGGATGAAGAGAGAAGAACACATGCAGCAGATGTTATTGTGAAAGTAGAATTGACACGATTTTGCAACTAATTGAATATGAAAACGAGTTAAGAATGACTCTGAGGTGCAAACAGAAGTGGTGGAGAGGATGGTAATTCCTCTAACAGAAATAATTAAGTTTGGAAGAGGAGTGAGTTTTGGGTCAGGAGTGGACAAGACAAGTTTGGCTTTGGACTTGTTGAGTTTGTGGTACCTAGGAGACATCTATACGGAGATGCTATGGTAATGCGTTAATGAGTCTGGGGGTCAGGAAAGAATTTGAACCCATAGGAACTGTTGAAATCACTGAGATTGTAGAGAGAAAAAAGAAGTGCCAGGATGTAGCCTTGGGATACAGCCACTCATCGGAATCAGCAAAGGGCTTCCCTTTTCCTTCAGTAAATTACTTAACCCAGCTCCCTGTCTATGCTACGGTTCCTAGAATGTAGGTCATCTTAAATAGAATTGACATAAAGGGATGGAGGTGGGGTTAGGCTGGTGAGACTTTAGCATATTTGTAGGCAACAGAACAGGAGCTGGAAAAGAGGAATGGCAGTTTCTGCTGCTTCTTTGTTTGAAGGATAACGGACAAGAATCTCATCCTCCACTCAATATGCCCAACACATGAAAACTTACCTATGTGTGTTTGCATGCATATGTGCATACATGCACACTGACTTAGAGATGTCATTCTTGCCACTTGTTCTTACATCCAGACTCAGGATGGCTTAATGGATTCTCCATAAACACTCTTCTATGTGGAGACTACTAGCAGGTCAGAATTGTGCCATTGAGATATTTAGATCTTGATCTTCTCACCTCCCAAAATTGTCCCAAGGCCTGCAGTCTCTCTGGTCCTCTCCAGGTTAGGATTGTCTGATTCTGCTTGATCCTAAACCCACTGTTGATGGAATCAGTTCCAAGAACACTCAGGTGTCAATATTCTCTCATTCTCCTAACCACAGATTTAACTCTGAACATCCATCCTTGGGTAATCTTCTTAATTCTAGGCACTAATAGACTGTATTTAGGTGTTCACCCTACCTCACGTTGGTTCTATAATGTTTATTTTCTCTTCCTTTTTCTGCATGTGGTCTAATGGTTTGCTGCTCTCGTTCTCTCTCTCTTTCCCTCTCTCTGTCTCTCCCCTTGTCCCAAGATACTTCATTCAGTAATAGAGGTGTGTTCTATCATAAACACATGCAGATCTTTCGCTAACTCCATTATCCATCACAAAAACACTGAAGAGACAAATCTCACGGTTATTCCAAACTACAGCTGGTCATCAGGAATAGGGGAAATGTTAAGGTTCTCCAGTGGCCTGGGGAATGGGGTAGATTGGCAGTTAATAACTGTGGGCCAGTGAGTAAACACAGACTCTTCTTCATACTGATGTCTGCTTTTCCCTGTGATTTTTAACCTTGAGAATTGATAGAGAAGCAATGATAGACTCAAGTGATGGCAATGCCTTTGTAGGCAGACATGCTGTTGTGGTTGCCATTGTTGCCATAGTTGCCATTCCTTCAGCCTTCATGTTACTTATATCTTCTATGGTAATGGTAACAGAAAGCAGAGATTAGACAGTAGTCAGTTCCATAGTATTGGTCATGTTTGTCCCTAATTACTTGGGCTTAATTACCTGACACAAGCATGCCTAAGATAATCAGAGTTCAGAAATTATTATTATGCATTTACATCACTGACTTTGTGGCATGCACTCACCATTTCCTAAACCTTTTTTTTTCTATATTCATATAAGATCCCTACACAATAAAACCTAGCCCTAAAAACAAAACAAAACTTTCCCAGAAGGGCACACAACACAGGAATCCAGTACTACTAGATCCAAAAGTCACAATGTTCTACCACGAGCATTTACATTTACATTTCCTATTTCTGACTCAGTTTCTTCTGCTGCCTTAAAATGACAGACCAGTCTACAGATATCTTCTCAGTGGTTCTACTTCTGACTGTATTTATCTGCTACCTCAGGAAGCCTCAGAGTGTGAGAAAAGGCAATGAGAGCTATTGCATACTTTCTAGCACCACAGACTTCGGTGGGATATTTAGTGTTGTAACTTTGTGTTCCCATGTCACCTCCCAATCCCTCACCTGTGGCCCTCCTTGACCGTTATTTTTTGAGAAAATTGAGGCTATTCAATGTGAGCTGTTACCTGTTCATATTTTTTGATGCTATCAACTGGAGAATGGCGTCTATTTTTATAAATTTCTTCTCCCATTCTCTTCATTTTAAAACCCCTTGACATCATTTCCCACTGTCTTCTGTCTTCCAACTTGTTAAGGTCAACCCCGCTACATTTGCATTTAATCCCTTTCTGTCCTGACTTTTCCAGATGATTGTGCCCTCAGTCATTCCCTCTCACTCTTGAATCTTCAATCTCTCCTTATTAACTGGTTCCTTCCCTACTGTCTTCAAACATGCCTCAGTCTCTCCATTCTTAAAAAAGCTTACATTTGATCCTTGTTAGCTGTCTCTCTATATCTCTCCTTTCTCAGCCAAATTCCTTGGAAAAGTTGTCTCCTCTTGTTTTCCACTTCCTCTCTTCTCACTTCCTCTTTATTTCTACCTTTTTCCCCTTCATTCTTCAGTCTCTTCCCATGTCATTTCCTCCACTCCCTCTTCATTCTGGCTTTCACCCACTTCACAGCACAATTTCTTATTGGAATTTCAGACTAGAAATCCTGGAAACTCAACATGTCTAAAGCTGAGCTCATTATCTTTCCTTCCCAACCTTCTCCTCTTCCAAACTTTTTTGACTTTTTCAGGGATACTACTATTCTTCCAATCTCCCAGGTTAATTATATTGGTTTTATCCTGGACTTCTCATTATCACTTACTTTACATATCTGAGAAATTGCCAGATTTTGCCATTTCCACTCTAACATACCTAGAATTAGACCCTCTTTCCTCTCTTTTCACAACTGCCATCTTAGTTCACTTGCTCAGCAAGTGTCACTTGCTGAGATTATGGCAGTATCCTCCTAATTGCTCTCTTTCTTCAGTTCTGAAAGCAGAACAGAGCCCATGATTCCCCTACTGACTTAGTGTTGTTAAGATGTTTCATTTGTGTCTGACTCTATTTGGGTATGATGCCATTTTGAAATTTTCTTGGCAGAGATAATGGATTGGTTGGCCATTTCTTCTCCAACTCATTTAAAAATGAGGAATTAAAACAAACAGGCTTAAGTGACTTGCTCAGGGTCATGTAACTAGTGAGTGTCTGAGGCCTGATTTTAACTCAGAAGATGAGTCTTCCAAACTTTAGTCCCGAGACTCTCCACTGAGCCACCTAGAGTGATTTAGAGTGAATACAAGAATACAATTTGACAGCTTTTTCTAGGAATTTGAGTAAAACTTGAGGGGATTTTAGAGTTAAATGAGGAGTTTTTTAACAATTATTTTTCTTTATTTTATTAAATATTTCCCAATTACATGTAAAGAAGTTTTAACAATCACTATTTTTAAAATTATAAATTCTAAATTCTCTGCCTTCCTCCTGCCCCTGCCTACTTCTTGAGAAAGCAAGCAATTTGATATGGATTACACATGTGAAATCATATGAAATGTTTGTTAATATTAGCCATTTTCCAAAAGAAAACACAAGCTAAATGAAACAATAAAAATAAAGTTAAAATAGTACGCTTCAATGTGCACTGAGTTCATCAGTTCTCTCTCTCTGGAAGTGGATGGTGTTTTGCATCTTGGGTCCTTTGGAATTGTCTTGGATCATTATCTTGATCAGAGTGACTAAGTCTTTTATGGTTGATCATCTTTATAGTATTGCTGTTTCTGTGGACAATGTTCTTTTGATTCTACTGATTTCGCTTAGCATGAATTCATATAAGTCTTCCCAGGTTTCTCTGAAACCGTTCTACTTGCCATTTCTTGTAGAACAATGATATTCTATCACAGTAATGTGATACAGCTTGTTCAGTCATTCCCCACTTTGATGGACATCCCCTCAATTTCTAGTTCTTTGCCACCATGAAAGAGCTGTTATAAATGATTTTTTATAAATAGATCCTTTTCCCTTTTCTTTGATTTCTTTGGGGTACAAACCTAATAATGATATTGTTGGGTCAAAGGGTATACAGAGTTTAATAGCGCTTTGGACATAGATCCACATTGCTCTCCAGAATGGTTGGATCAGTCTATAACTCCAACAAGAGTGTATTAGTATCCCAATTTTTTCACCTCCCTTCTGGCATTTGTCATTTTCCTTTTTCATCATGTTGGCCAAGCTTATAGGTATGAGATGGCATTTAGGGTTTAGGGTTAAGGTAGAGGTGTTTTAATTTGCATTTTTCTAATCAGTAGTGACTTAGAGCATTTTTTCACATGACTATTGTTAGTTTTGTAATATTCTTCTGAAAATTTCTTGTTCATATTTTTTGATGATATTGACTGGGAAATGGTGCTTATTTTTACAAATTAGTCTCAGTTCCTATATATGTTTGAGAGATGAGGCCTTTATCAGAGAAATTTGCTGCAAATTTTCCCAGTTTCTTGTTTTTCTTCTCATTTTGACTGTATTAGGTTTTTTTTGGCACAAGCTTTTTAATTTCATGCAACCAAAATTACTCCTATTACATTTCATAATACTCTGTAGCTTGTTTCATCCTAAATTCTTACCTTATCCATAGATCTGACAGGTTCATTTTTTCTATGCTGCCCTAATTTGCTTATGATATTAACCTTCATGTCTAAATCATTTATTGATTTTCATTTTATCTTAGCATACAATGTGAGGTGTTGGTCTATGACTAGTTTCTGCCAAACTGCTTTCTGGCATTCCCTGAGAATTTTGTCAAATGTTGAATTCTTACTCCAAAAGCTTGGATCTTTGGGTTTATCAACCACTTGATTACCACAGTCATTTCCTACTGTGTATTGTGCACCTTGTTTCACTCTATTGGTGACTGGGAAAGTACAAGAGTATTGTCCATTATCTAAAACACAGGCAAAGATGCTGTCATGAAATTGACGTACAATACTGATGAGCTTCTCCAGGCAATCAAATTTTGGCATAATGTTCCAAAAGCCCTCACAACTGACAGTATTAAAGACCTTGGCCAGATCATTCCACAAGCCCTCACAACTGACAGTATTAAAGACCTTGGTCAGATCTACAAATGTGTAGAGACATACCTTTGTTCTGCTCCCGGATTTCTCCTGGAATTGTTGGGCAGCAAATACCATATCAACTATTCCGTGGCCCTTTCTGAAGCCACAGTGGTTCTCAGATAGATGACCATCTTCCCAGTGAAGGATCAGCCTATTAATGAGGACTCTGACAAGAATCTTGTCAGCAGTAACTAAGAGACCCCCACTGTGATCATCACAGGACAATCTATTTCCTTTTCCTTTTTAGAGATGGACAATGGAGGTGTCCTTGAACTCTGGGGGGACATCCTTCTCTTGCCATATAATCCAGAAAATTTCAGTCAACCTTTGTATGAACAATGGACATCCCACCTTGTAAATCTCAGCTGGAATAGAATCAGCACACAAAAGGAGCCTAATGGCATTCAAAACCTCTTCTTCTATTGGGACTTCATCTGGGAGGGATTAACTTCAAACTGAGGTAAATAGTCAATGGCTTTAGCATTGATTGATGACAATCTGTTGAGAACATTATGGAAGTGTGAATGCAGATGGTGCAACTCTGATGCTGGCCATGTTGTTCAAATGCCAAAATCACACTTGCCAAAAAGACTATTTTATGGAGAATTCGCACAGGGCATGCACTCAAATGCAAGGACACTCTTAAGGTCTCTCATAAGAACTTTGGAATCATTTGTGGAACATGGGAGACACTGAAACAGAGTCAACTAGCATGGTGTGCCCTTATCAGAGAAGATGCTGTGTTCTATGAGCAAAGAAGAATTGAAGTAGCTCAAGAAATATGAGATGTGTAGATTTAGAGAATCCAACCCATAGCTTTACATGAACTATTTGTACCTGAACTATGGTAGAGCAATCTGAGCTTGTACAATTCAGAGCAGCTGCAGTCAGATACAATGTAACTTGACTCTAACATAGTGATGTCATTTTGGTCCTCTTCGAGAATGAAGGACAACAGCTGTTGTGTACTTAATCTATTTCACTGATCTGCCTCTCTATTTCATAAGCAGTATTAGATTTTTTTGGATAATATTATAAGGTAGTTTGAAATCTAGAACTGCTAGGTCATCTTCCTTAACATATTGTTGATCTTTTGTTCTTCCAGATGAATTTTATTATCTTTTCTAGGTCCATAAAGTAATTCCTTTGTAGTTTTATTGGTATAGAACTAAATAAGTAATTTAACTAAAGTATAATTGTCATTTTTGTTATATTGGCTTAGCCTGCCCATGAGCAATTAATATTTTTCAAGTTGTTTAGATATATCCTTATTTGGGTGAAAAGTATTTTATAATTATATTTATATAATCCCTCAGTTTGACTTGGCAGTAGACCACCAAGTATTTTATATTGTCTTTAGTTATTTTTAGTGTAATTTTTCTTCCTCTCTATTCCTGCTGAGTTTTGTTGGTAGCATATAAAAATACTGATGATTTATGTGGGTTTATTTTATATCTCACAACTTTCCTGAAGTTGAAAGTTGTTTCACCTAGTTTTTTAGTTGAATCTCTAGGGTTCTCTGAGCATGCTGTTGTATCATCTGCAAAGAGTGATGGTTTTATTTCCTCATTGCCTATTTTCATTTCTTCAATTGCTTTTTCTTATTGTTATAGCTAGAATTTCTGGTACAATATTGAGTAATAGTGGTGATAATGGACACCCTTGCTTTACTCCTGATCTTATTGGAAAGACTTCAAGTTTATCCCCACTATAGATAACACTTGCTCTTAGTTTTAGATATCACTCATCATTTTAAGAAAGGATCCATTGATTGTAATTCTTTCTAGTGTTCTTAATCTATTGTGTTGCCGTTTATTAAAAGCTTTTTCTGCTTATATATGCTTATATGAATTTTGTGGGTTTTGTTATTGATTTGATCAATTATGCTGATAGTTTTCCTAATATTTGAACCATCTCTGCATTTCTAGTAGAAATCTTGCCTGGTCATAGTATATGCTCTTTGTGATATATTGCTATAATTCACCTGCTAGTATCTTGTTTAAAAAATTGACATTATTATTCATTACGGAAATTGATCTATAGTTTTCTTTCTCTGTTTTCTCTCCTTTATTTAGGTATCAAAACCATATCTGTGTCATAAAAGGAGTTTGATAGAACTCCTTTACCTGCTTTTTAAAATATTTTATATAATATCAGAAAAATTGTTTCTTAAATGTTTGGTAGGATTCATTTGTTAATCCATCTGGTCCTGGGTTTTTTTTTTTCCTTAAGGAGCTCATTGATGGCTCATTTAATTTTTTTTTCTAAGACTGGGTTATTTAAGTATTGTAATTCCTCTTATGTTAATCTGACCAGTTTATATTTTTGCAAATATTCATCCATTTCACTTAGATCATCAGTTTCTCTGGCATATAATTGGTAAAATAACTTCTAATACTTGCTTTAATTTCATCATTATTCGTAGTGTATTCACCTTTTTTCATTTTTTGTACTAGTAGTTTAGTTTTCTTCTTTATCTAATCAAATTAACTGGTGGTTTATCCATATTATTGGGTTTTTACCCATAAAACCAGTTTCTATTTTTATTAGTTCAATAGAGTTTTATTTTAAATTTTATTAATCTCTCCTTTGATTTTCAGGATTTCCAGTTTGGTGTTTAATTGAAGAATTTTAATTTTTATTTTTCTAATTTTCTTATTTGCATTCCTCATTCATTGATCTGCTCTTTTTCTCTTTTATTTACATATGCATTTAGAAATATAAATTTTTTCCTAAATACTACTTTGGCTGTATCCCACAAATTTTGATATGTTGTCTTATTGTTATCCTTTTCTTTAGTGAAATTGATTGTTTCTATGATTTGTTCTTTTATTCACTCATTCTTTAGAATTAGATTATTTAGTTTCTAATTAACTTTTAATTTTTACTTCCATGTCCCTTTATTAAATTTAATTTTAATTGCATCATTGTCTGAAAGGATAGAATTTAATATTTCTGCTTTTCTGCATTTGGTCATGAAATTTTTATGCCATAATATGTGTTCAGTTTTTGTGAAGGTGCTATGTTATAACTGATTAAAAGATATATTCCTTGCTACCCTCATTTAGTTATTTCCCCCACCCCACCCTGAGATCTGTTTTATCTAACATTTTCTGAGATTCTATTCATTGCCTTTACTTCCTTCTTATATATTTGTAGTTAGATTTATCTAGCTCTGAGAGGGAAGAGTTGAGGTACCTCACTAATACAGTTTTACTGTCTATTTCCTCATGTAATTCATGTAACTTCTTTGAGAATTATATCTTATGCCACTTGGCATGTATATGTTTAATATTAATAATACATTATTGTATGTGGTTTGGGGGGGTTCTTTTTGTTTTTTTAGCGAAATATAGTTTTCCTTCTGTTTTTAAAATTAGGTCAGTTTTTGCTTTTGCTTTGTCTGAGATCATAATAGCTCCTCCTGCTTTTTGTACTTCAGCTGAAGAATAGTAGATTTTGCTCCCATCTCTTATTTTAACTCTGCATGTGTCTCTCTATTTCAAGTGTGTTTCTTGTAAATAACATAGTGTTGGATTTTCATTTCTAATCCATTCTGTTATGTGCTTCCATTTTGTGGGTGAGTTCATCCCAGTCAAACTGACAGTTATGATTCCAACTGTGCATTTCTTTCAGTCTTGTTTTCTATTTATCCTTCTCTCTTTTTTCTTGTTCCTCTTTAAAAGTCTATTTTGCTTCTGCCCATTGCCTTCTTTTATCTGCCTTCCCTTTTATCAATACCCCCAACCACACCTTTCTTTTATCCTCTTCCTCTACTACTTTCCTGTTAAGATAGATTTTTCTTACCAGCTAAGTATTGTAGTGCTAATGTGATACCCACAGCAGCTGCTATGGATATGCATGTGTATTTCTAGGGTAAATTCACAATATATAAATTCTCTTTCTCAAAGATGAAACCAAGACATTTATTCAAACACCAGAAAACCAAATCCATTATAGCAACAAGGAAAACTATACACGTTGTCAATTCAGGTATCCCAGGCCTTCCATCCATCAGGCTTCCCCACAAACAAGCCCCCTTAGGCAAAATCACTCCCTCTCTCACTCATGCTAACTACTCTGCTCTGCCTGCTCTCTCTCCCTCTCCTCTGCTTCACTCTTTTGCCCTGCTGCACCCTTCCAACTCTATCCTTTCAACAAGCTCCTCCCACCATTGGCTCCAGGTCACATGGACCTATTAAGGGACAGGAATTCTCTTACCATTACAATGTGATTGAGGCTAAAACATTGCCCGCACCATTCCCCTTCCCCTCTCCAAAGTAAAATCTCTTCCTTGTGTGCTTCCTTCATATGAGATAATTTTCCTCATTCTTCCTTTCTCTTCTCCATTCTCCAAGGGCATTCGTCTTTCTCACCTATCCATTTTGTATTTCATTCTAACATAATCGACTCAGTCGTGAACTGTCTTTCTATGTAGAATATTTCTAAATGCCATCATTACCAGGTAATAGAAACTACAAAAAAAGAATCTTCTAGCCCAAATCAGAGTTTTACTGTAAAAAACACTCTAGTTCTGTACTATTTTCAACACTCTCATTAATAACACTACGGGAATAGTCTTCTGTTAGAGCAATCTACTAATGAATAACTTCTGTTGTCATTATTTCTGTCACCATACCAGAATTCTCCAGTTGTTCCACAGGGTCCATACTTCAATTTCTGAATGCTCCTGAGTTTGACTGTAGTCTCAGATAAATATTGTTTCAGGTACAACTATAGTGGATGTCTCTTTAAGATTCCCAGTGCTTTTCCCTTTGTCAGGCTGTCTCTCCTATTTTGAATTTTGTCTGTGTTGTCAGTCCAGCTGATCAGAGGTGCTAAACCAGAAACACTGGCCATGATATTTGTAGTATTACTATATTCCAGTGTACATAAGGCTTCAGTTAACCCCTGACTGCAAAGACTGAAGTTTGACAATGAAATCTTCTATCCATAAATTTGATAGCTAATTATTTTCCTGCATATCTCTACTGGGTTTTTTTGTTTTTGTTTTGTTTTTTGTTTGTTTGTTTGTTTTTCTTATACAATGAGACCTTTTATTCTTGGTCGCATAGCCATTTGGAATTTAGACAAAAGGCATAAGGTAGTGATGAATTGAATTTTTTCCATACTGTTGTCCAATTCTCATAGGGGTTGACCCTTGTCTTTATTGAACACTAAGCTACTAGGTTTCTTACTTTTGTATATTTTGTGCCTAATCTGTCACACTGATAAATTTTCATATTTAAGTAAGTATGATAATTTTTTGATAATTACTTCTTTGTAGTATAGTTTGAGATCTGCCTTCTTCATGCTTATTTTTTCATTATTTTCCTTGAGATTCTTAACATTTTGTGCCTCCATGTGAATTAATTATTATTTTTTCTAAGTCTATAAAGTATTCCTCTGGAGGCTTATTTGGTGTGGTATTGAATAAGTAAATTAATTTGAGTTATATTGTCATTTTATTCTATTGGCAGGTTGCATCATCAAGGAATTAATATTTCTCTAATCATTTAGTTCTCTTTTAGTAGTATTATTATAGTTTTTGTATGTATCTTGGTAGGTATGTGACCAAGTATTTTATACATTCTCTAGTTTTTTTTAAAAGGAATTTCTCCATCACTCCTTGTTGGGTTTTATTGGTATTATAAGGAACTGATGATAATTTGTGTGGATTTATGGTTTATTCTGAAACTTTACTGACATTATTAGTTATTCCAGTTAATTTTTAGTTGTCTCCTTAAAGTTCTTTAAGTACATCACATAATTTACAAAAGTGACCATTTAATTTCTTCATTGTTAATACTTATTCCCTCAAATTTTGTATGTCTTATTACTATAAAATCATACATTTCTAGTACGATGTCAAATAAAAATGTTGACAATAAACATGGTTGCCTTACCTCTGATTTTATTGGAAAGGATTCTACTTTCTCACATAGCATATAATGTTAGCTCTTGGTTTCAGATATACACTGTTTATATTAAAGAAAAAGTCCATTTATTCCCGCTTTAAATTTTTTTGTCAAAAGCTTTTTTTTGTATCTATTGAGATAATCATACGTTTTTTTGGCATTTTGTTATTAATATGGTCAATTAAGTTTATAATTTTATTCATATTAAAGCAGCCTAAGTCTAAGTCATAGTGCATCATAATCTTTGAAATATGTTATTTTAGTTAGTTTGATAATGTATTTTAAGTTTTTATGTCAATGTTTCTTAGTGATGCTATCTATTGTATATTTTTCTATTTTGACTCTCTCTTTTTTATATATCAAGGCCATATTTTTCTAAAAAGGAATTTGAAAGGATCTTTTCCTTTGTTATCTTTGCAGTTTGTGTAATATTGGAATTAAATTTTATTTGAATGCTTCAATGAATTTACTTGTGAATACATTTGTTTCTAGGATTTTTTTTCTGTCTTGGAAGGTCTATTTAGGGCTTGTTTGATTTCTTCCTCTTAGATTGGGTTGTTTGTATTCTCTGTTGCTTGTTCTGTTAATGTTTGTACTTTATATTTTTATCATAATTTCAGATAAGCTGATTTTATGGCATATAGTTGCACAAAATAGTTTCTGTGAATATCCTTTATTACTTCTTCTTGTATTTTGAATTCCCCTTTTAAATTTTTATTATCAGCAAGTTAGATTAAAAAGAAGAAAGAGAGAAACTAATTACTTAATGCTAATATTTTATCCCCTCACACAGCCTCTCTCCCAAAAGCATCTAGTTTTATTGATTGATTCAGTATTTTTGTCTGTGCTTTTGTTCATTTGTTCCTTGATTTCTATTTTGGTGTTTAATTTTTTTTTATTGTTATGATTTCACTTGTTTTTTTTTTAACTTAATGTGCAATGATCTCCTTTTTTTATATAAATCAGAGAAATTGTATCCTTAGTATCCTTTGACTGCATCTCCCCAATTTTGCTAGGTTGTCTTATTTCTGTCATTTAATGAAATTACCCATCCTTTCTGTAATTTGTTCTTTGATCTGCCAGTTTTGAAGGATTAAGTTATTTCTTCAGCTCGTTTTTAATGCTTTTCTCAGTGGCCCTTTAATATAATTTTTATTGCAAGTTGTTAGTAAAAGATGTCTCTAATATTTGCTCTTCTGCATTTTTGAGGGTTTTATATCATCATACATGATCAGTTTTGCAGACTGTACAGTTGAGAAATAGGCATAATTCTTTATATTCCCATTCAGAATAAACTTCTATTTAATTCTTAACTATTTCATTTGTTGCTTAGATTTACCCAGGGCTAAAAGTGGGTACAATGAGATCCCTTTCACTATTACAGTTTTACTATCTATTTTTCCTTCTAACTAATTTAATTTTTTTTGTTAAGAATTGCCATTTGGTGTATTTAAAGTACTGAAATTAATTTGTCTGTTATCTTTCAGCAAAATATTGTTTCCCCATTTATCTCTTTTAATTAATTCTATTTCCTATTCTTCCTTGTCTAAATCATACCTGTAACTCCTGTTTTATTTGTTTATTAGTTGTTTGTTTTTGGTTCAGCTGAAGAAAAGTCGATTTTGCTTTCATTTTAACTCTGTGCAAGTGTTTCAAATGTGTTTCCTATAAATAACATTGTTCCATTTTGTTTTCTAATCCTTTATGCTATCCTTTTGTTTTATGGGTGAGTTAATCCCATTAATACTCACATGCTAATACCTGTCCTATGATTATTTCCATTTTGTCATTCATAAATACTCATGAATATTAATTATTTCTTCAAATCCTAGTTTCTTACACTTTTTCTTCTCTTTATTCCTGCCCCATGTTTCTGATGAGTTATTACACTTTCTTTTTTATCTTTCCTCCAGTCGCTATCCATTCTCCAAGCTTAGAGTTTGTTTTGCTTATGAAAAATCCCTCCTTTGATCGACTTTCCCCCTTACAATCATCCCCTTTCCCTCTTCCTAATCCTTAGTGCATTCCTTTTGGACTGAATGTATTCCTATACCAAACTCTGTGTTCGAGCGTGCGTGCGTGCGTGCGTGTGTGTGTGTATAATAATAATAGCCTTTCTATGGTGCTTTCAGGTTTGCAAGGTAGTTTATAAATATTATTTCTTTTATCCTCACTACCCTAGGAGCTAAGAGCTATTATTATTCCCATTATACAGATGAAGAAACTGAGGCAAATAGGGTTAAGTGCCTTGCTTAGGATCACACAGCTATTCAGTATTTAAGGTCAAATTTGAACTTAGATCTCATCATCTTCCATGTATTCAGTTATAATCTCAATGCCGATGATTCTCAGATACTTATCCATCCCTGATCTCTCTGCTGATCTCCAATCTCACACCTCCAAACCTTCTATTAGATATCTTGAACTGGGTATCCTGTAGGCATCTTGATGTGTCCAAAACTGAACTCGTTATCTTCACTCCAGATCTTCCTTCTTCCTTACTTTGTGTTCCTACCACCTTTGTCTCCCAATAGGCTCACAACCTAGGTGTCATATTCAACTTTTTATTCTCACACTTTCTGTGTTCAATTGTTATCAGGTCTTGTCAATTTTACTTTGGTAATGGCACACAGTTCTTCCTCTTCTCTAACACTGCTACCACCTTGAGTAACTTGAAGAAGTCTATTCATTGAATGGATGTATCTCACTAAAAGTGAGAACATGATAAGACCTTAGCCTGGAAGGACCAGGGTCTCCAATTGCATCCTGAGTCATCTCCAGTTGTCCTGATGAATATCAGCCCACTCACCCAGATGGCTCAAGAGAAGAAAGTGAAGTTGTCTTTGCACAGCCCTCCCTCACTCAAATAAAGTCAACTGCAAATCATGTCATCATCTTGATGTCATGGTCCTCTTTGAGAATGAAAGACAAATACAACAACAACCACCTTGGTGTAGGGCCTCATCACCTAAAGTCTGAACTGCTGTAATAGCCTGCTTGTTGGTCTCCCTGCCTCACGTCTCTCCCCACTCCAGTTCATCCTCCACTCAGCTGCCAAAGTGATCTTCCTAAAGTTCAGTTCTGATCATATTACACCCCTCTCATTCAATAAACTCCAGTGACTCCTTATCAACTCTGTGATCATACATAAAATCCTGTTTGGCATCTGAAGCCTTTCATGACCTTCCTTTCCCTATCTTTCCAGTCTTCTTATATCTTACTCACTCCAACATATTCTGTGCTACTGCCCTCTCTATTGTACCTCACAGTGTCTTTCTCCCATGCCTCCTCATTCCATCTGAAATCCTATCTTCTACGGGAAGCCTTTTCTAATTCTCTTCAATGCTAATGCCTGTCCTATGATTATTTCCAGTTTGTCATTCATAAAGCTTTTCAATACATAACTTCTTTGCATGTTGTCTCTCCCATTAGACTATGAGCTTCTTGAGATCAGGACCTATCCTTTGTTCTTTGTATCTCCAATAGACAGTAGATGCTTACTACATTTTTATTGATTGACCAAAGTCTCTTAACTCCAAATCCAATACTCTGTCCATTGTACTATCTAGCTACCTTTATATATATTTGTATATGTGTGTTCTGCTCCCCTTTGAGCAGTTTAAATGAAAGTGACATTTATGTGCTACCTACTCCCACTACTTCATCCACATTTGTATATACTTTTACTTGTAAACTGCAGTTATATGAGAGAAGTTCTCTCCACCCTTCCTTCTATTTTCTCCTAGTTTATCTATTCTTACTTTAAAGAAAAAAAGAATTCCTGAAACATTCTCTAGATTTTTGTACAACTGGATCAACTATTTTTGGGTGAGCAGCCTCTAAAATGGTAGTATTACCTGTAGGATCCTAATCTCTACTTAGACCATAGTATCACCAATTTTCTCAATAATGTGTGACTTATACTCCTGCTAGGTGAAAAGAAAGAGTAGCTTTAGGCAGTACTTACATTTTGCTGAGCATAAGACATGTAATTATCATAGGTGGACTTTTGAGATGATGCTACAAGTATCAGTTCCTAGATCTTAAATCAGGTCCCAGACATGGACAACACAAAATGCATCTTTTGGATAGCCTTCCTGTGATGGGCAGTGAAACAGCAAGGCACACAGAAATACATGAAAATAAGAAAACAGCTACACCCAATACCCTTGCAACTATTCTGCTTCACTGTCACAAAAGTTCTACTATTTTCTTCCCTTTCTCCCCAGGCTTGATTGCTTTGCATCTATACAGCATTGACCAGTATAAGAGAAAAACATCGACAACATCTTTTTGTTCTTTCCCATTCAAGCTAACTCCCTTAGAGTGGCTCACGGGGCAATTCCCAGGACAGAGTCCACCCTCTCCCCTTCTGTCTTGCATGGATAAATAATACTTGTTCTTCTGTTTTGCTAACATGGGGACACAAGAAATTGGCCCATCTCCAGGGGGCCATAACTCAAGGTAATTGCCCCAAATAGAGTAGAAATGTACCTATACAGCATGGAGAGATGGGGGAGACTAGTCACAATGATGTTCATTGGTAGACTATATTCAAATGCAAAATTTATATTTTTTCCCCTTAGATCCCTGATGTGTAGCCATTTTCCAGTGGTCTAGAAAGAGAACCAGATTCACAGAATAATGAATGTAGACTCCTAAGATTCCCTCTATTCCAATCTGTGTGCCTGAAATTTCTTCCACAACATACTTGACAAGTGGATATCTGCTTTCCTTGACCTCTAATAAAGAGAAAAATCAATACATTCCACTTTTGTCACTTTAATTATTAATTTCCCCTGTATCTTCTCTGTGGCTTCCATCTGTTGCTTCTAATTCTGCCTTCTTGGGGCAAGCAGAACAAATTTAGGCCTTCTTCTACCCCCCTAAAGCCTTTCACCAGTCTGTGTATGGAATGTTCTCTAGTCTTTTCATCATCTTGGTAGACTTTCTTTAGAGATATTTCAGTTTATTATCTTCCTTCCTAAAAGTCTGCTTCTCACACCTGAACAGGGACTATTCCAAATATGGTCTGAACAGGGCAGAGCTGAGCTCAGAAAAAATGTCATCTTCCTTGTTATGAATATGCTTCCTCATAGCATTCTTTTTGAGGCCACACACTGATTCATATTGAACTTTTGATCTACTAAAAGCTGCAATTTAAAAAAAAAAATTTGTTCTTATGCCACAGTCATAATCCATCCCCAGTTGAACCTTCCTTTATAACAAAGAAAAAGAGTTAAGCTAAACCAATCAATACACAACTGACATCTGCTGGCATATAGCACCCTGTAGTCCCCTCCCTCTCTTCTAAGATGAAGGAAGTGTGTTCCATCGTCTACTGCCCAGGACCAAAACTGATCATCACAGTAATCAAGTGCTGTTGACTCAGGTTTCCTCTATCCAGCGCTTATTAGGTTGATTGTTTGTTTAACCTAAACTGTAGGAGAACAAATGTCATCTGTGTTTTTTTAGGAGTAGAAGGGTAAAGGATCTTGTGAAATCCTGTTTGGGCCCTTTACACTAATTTGGACAGATTTTGATGAATATTTCCTCTTTTCTCTGTAAATCCTCTCTCCATTGCCTCCCAAAATGAAATATTCCAACTCTCTCTGATAAATCCTAGTCATAGGAACAAATTTGAATTCTGAAAATACTCACCAAAAATACTCCCAAATAAACATAAAAGTACTAAATGCAGAAAAGGAATGCAAGACAATTTACATACTAAATTTCTCTTTTCAGAGCACAATTTTGGTATTAACCCTGTATCGGTTTCAGATCTTGAAAATCTGATTTTAGTGACTGAATATGCACATTATATAAGAGCTCCATAGCAAAATAATCTTCATGTTCCATGAACTTGGTTACAGTGGGATTTCATCTGTAGATATTTTAATATTTTTGCTTCATACCACTTTCTATGAAAGCAAACTGGTATGTTTTAAAGAGCTGACTGTATTAGAGACAAAAAAGACAGAGGCCTTTATTTTGGTAATTATAATATAAACTAGTGACTTACATGACAAAATATTACACAAATTATGAGTATGTCTACTATATCAAACAAGGATAAACTCCTCAAGAACTGAGACAGTTTCAGTTCGTATTTGTTTGCCTTGCACTTTGATATATGCTTATTGATTAATTAAGTGGTGCTGTTCTGCCTCAGAAGGAATTTCTATCTATCTAATCATCCATTCAACAATCATTTGTTAAGTAGCTACAATTATGTATAAAGCACTTGCTAGGCACTGGGGAGATAAAGAGATGATAGAGGACATGGCTTCTGCCTTATAATATCAAAGTAGAAAAGTATTTCTGTGTTTGTAACAGGAAGCTAGAATTGAATCTTTTTGTTTTCTTATTTAAGCATCGACGTCACTGAAGATGACCCACGCTGGCTGGGTGCATGGTGGATAGGCTTTCTTATTTCCTGCTTCCTGGGATGGTCTATGATTATACCTTTTTCTTGCTTTCCAAAGCATTTACCAGGTAAATGTTAAAAACAAATTTCTTAACATAAACTTCATTCTTACACTAGGTACTGAAATCTAAAACTCGCTTGACCAGTGTATTTATTTTTCATTGTTACCATTGGATTTGCTGCTTTGTTCCTAGAAGGCAGAAGTATTACTCTGGTAACAATCCATTTCAATTAGCAGCTGGTTTGAAAAAATCTACTCTGCATTATTCAAAAATAATCTACTTTACATTCATGGGATGACTCTATGGACAAAATTAAATAACGTGTGCAAGTACGTTAATACACTAAATTATTATTTTATAATTCAAATAAGCAATATAATCTTATAAAAATACATTTTATTGACTAAATAAATTTCAGGAAAGTAACAGCCATCATTACCACTATTTTATCTTTCAGATTAAGGTACCTTTAATTTATTAGAACAAAATAAAATAGGTACCATTAGCCTAAATAAGTAATCTATTTGGGAAAAAATTTCCATATAGCACTATATCTTTTCTGCATGAATGGTCCATAATTCTGTAAGAGGACTGAGTAGTAAAACTGTTCAATTTTTTTTTTGGTGATATCTGACCTTATATTACTGTTCCTAAGTTTTCTTATTTTGTTTTAATTCCTCTGCCACAGTCGTGGATTTATTAATTTTTCCGCCTACTGGTCATCTCTACCTGTGTATCCCATATTTCAAATTCAACAAGTTTGAATTATTATTCTTTTCCCTAAATATATTCCTCATCTGATACCCTCTATTCCTTCTAAGGGTACCTTCCAGGTGTACTCTAATTATAACTGTAAAGTCATATTTGAGTCTTTCCTTTCTCTTTGACTCCTTATAACTACTCAGCTTCCAAATTTTGTCAGTTCTTTCTCTATAACATTACTGGCATTCATCCCTATTTTTCCACTTTACAATCATTACCCTAATTCAGGCCTTCATCATCTTTCATGTGTACTATTGAAATAGTCTCCTTACTAGGCTTTCTATTTTCCAACTTTCTTTTCTCTAATCCATTCTCCACACAACTGTCAAAATACTCTATGTAACTCTCCTATCCCATAATTTTCTGGGGTTCCCTATTTCCTTTAAATTAATCTGCAGACTCCCCAAACTGGCATTCAAAGCCTTTCATAGTCTTGTCACAGCCAGTCTTTTCATGCATTTCACAATATTCTCCTTTGCATATTCCATGTTACGTCAAAACCACCTTATTTATCATTCCCCAAAGACAGAACTTCATCTTCTAACTCTTTGTCCTTGTCCATTTTTATGTCCTATGTCTGTAATTCATGATCTTTCATCTTCCCCATTAGAATCCTTAATGACCTTTAAAATTTAGCTCAACTCTGCCTCCCACATGGTGCTTTCTTAGTGTCCTCGGTTGTCCGTCTTTTCTTCTTTTTCAAATGATTTTTTAGTTTTTTACATGTATCCTTGAAGTCACAGATTATTTTGTTTTTGTTTTCTATTGGTATCCTGAATATCTAGGACAAAGCTTTGTACATGAATAACTTTTTGTTAAAGTTAATCAAATGTGAGATCCTGTGATCTAAGCTATTTGGAATCTAGCAGAACAAATCGAGTACTTCTCCAGCATGATGGCCTTCCAAGTGCCTGAAGACAGTACCTCATGAAATCTCCCTTTTCTCGGAGAAAGACCACAATTCCTCCTGATCTTAATATATCATAATCTTGAGGTTCTTCACTATATATAGGATGCCCTTCACTGGGTGCTTTGTAAGTTATATTATCTTTGCTAAAATGTCACAGCCATAAAGAACACAATAATCTGGGTATGATCTGACTGTGGCATAGAACACCAGAATGTCAACTCCCTCAATTTACAACAGCCTAAGATGGTATTGGCTTTTGTGGCTGCCATATCATACTTCTCATTGAAATTGGGCTTGTTGTCCATTAAAATTTTCTTATCGTTTTCAATTAACTATGTCCAGCCTTGCTTTCCCGGTCTTGTACCTGTAATGTTGATTTTTTTTTTAATCCCCTTATAAAATTTTGTGTTATTTTATTACAGCTAGGATTCTAACCTACTTATATCATTTTGGATCCAGATTCCATCATCCAACAAATTAGCTATCCCTCACAGCTCTGTGTCACCTGCACATTTGATAAGCATATTATATATGCCTTTAGCTGAATCTTTCATTTAACTGGATCCAGATGGCTCAGGAGGAGAAAGTGAGGCTGGTGACCTTGCACAGACCTCCCTCCCTCAACTCAAAGTCAACTGCAAGTCATATCATCATCAGATGTCATGGGCCTCTGAGAAGGAAAGACTAACACAACAGAGACATTTAAATGTTAAACAGCATGGGGAGAAGGAACCTTTCCAGAGGATGACAGTAAAGACCTTTACCCAAATTGATATCAGCTCTTTAATGAGTATTCTGGGTCTAGTCATTCAACCATTTCTGAACATGCCAAACTATACAACTTTCTTTTGCCTAGTTCTCCTTTCTCTTAACAAGTTTACAGCAGCATTTATGAGAGACTTTGTTAAATATATTCATCCCATTTCCCTAATGAACCAGTGTGCATTCCTGGCAAGAAAGGAGAGGAGGTTAAATTTTCATGATTTATTCTCGATGAAGTTGTGCTGGTTCTCTGTGATTATCTTCTTTTCTAGACTTTTATTATCTATTCCTTACATTGTAGAATTCTTCCTGGAATCAAAACCAAGCCTATGCTTCACAGACTCTCCCTCTGTCCACCTCTGTCCCTCACTTCGCTTTAAAAAAAACCCAAAAAAACAGATATTTGTTTTTTTACTAAACCCATATTGTCTCTTCCATTCTTCGCAATTTTTTAAAGATCTTTATGTTCAGAGCAGGCGATTTGAACTCTTTAAGAGTAGCTTCTGTTACTCACATTACCTCCCTTTGATTTCAGTTCTAATTATTAGCCAGTTTTGTTCTGTCCTAAGATCATTTTCCTTGGCAGAGGAAACAAATAAAACAAGAATTGAGTAGTTTTGTTTTCTCCTTAATCATTCCTTGATCCTGAGATAAATGAAAAAAAAAATTCTATTTTCCTAAGTAGCCCATTTATTCTGGCCATTATTGAAGCTGAGACTGTTCTAACTTTCCTAGCACCTGGACGGTAGTCTAGCCAAATTGGCCTTGTGGTTGCTCACGTGTGATACTGCCTGTGTCAGCTACTTGCCTTTGTCCTGGCTGTTCATTGTACCTGGAATGTACTCCTTTGTTACTTCTGCCTCTTATAATTCATGACTTCTTTCAAAACTCTGTTCAAGTGTTACCTACCTGCTACATCAAAGTTTTCCTGATTCCAATAGCCACCTTGTATTCCCACCACTTTACCTTATATTTCTTTTGTATGTATCCTGTATTTATATATATGTACACACATACACATATATGTACATACTCCTTGAGGGCAGGAACATCCCTGTTCATCAGAATAGCATTTACTTTGGCCCTCCTTGACCTTTTGAAGTTAGAATTAATATAAAAATTTCACTTAGTTTTCTCCCTCCATTGATTTGTATCCTAAATGTATTCTACTTTTTTCCCTTTCTTTTTTTCTGAATTTTTTGCATAGTTTTTTTTTACTATGCAATGCAAATATATTTGTCACCATTTGTCCCTTTTGAATAAATGGCATCATCATCTTTCTAGAACTGAATTCCATCCATTTGTTTTTCTCACTTTCCATCAGTATTTTTGTTTTCATTACCTTTTAATCATTTTTATTCTTATATGGTCATTCTGTTGGGTCCTACTCCTTTGTGTTATTTCATAAAACCTTTTCCAGTTTTCCTTGTGTCGTAATTGATGTCATCCTAGTCGTCCATTACAAGAATGTACCACAATTTATTTGACTCTTTCCCTACTGTTAGTAAGGTTGCTTTTCGTCTTTTATAATTACATCTAAGGCTGCTATGAAAATCTTTGAATGACTGGTGAATCTTAGACTTTTGTATGCTTACAGAGTTTATGAGTTTCTTAGGCCTTATTACATGAGCATGGTCCATAAGAACAGCATTTTAACTGCCTAGTCACCCATTACTAAGTTCATCTCCTTTCATTGACTTTATTTTCATCAAAATACATTTAAAAATTTTTTTGTGTTGAGACAGCTAAGTAATACAGTGGATGGAGCATAGGACCCTTGGCAAGTTCCTTACACTCTCAGGGCCTCAATTTTCTCTTCCGTCAAATGAAGGGATTAGATTTGATAACCTCTAAGCTATCTAAATCCATCATCTATAATCATCTGTAAAGTGGAGGAGGAACTGAATCCAAGTTTCCTTCCAGTTCTAAATCTTCAGTCTTGTACTTTAAATACATTTAAAGGAAAGAAAGCCATTCCCCAATTGATGGGCATCTCCTTGATTTCCAGTTCTTGGCTACCACAAAGAGTGCTACTATAAATATTTTTGTATATGTGGGTCCCTTTCCCATTTTTATAATCTCTTGGGGATACAGTCCTAGTAGCGATATTGCTGGGTCAAAGGGTATGATTTGTTGTATGATTTCTTCCATTTATTTTAGTGCGACTACATAGCATGACTATAGTGAAAATGTGCTCAAAAGGAAAGTATATGTAGAACCTATACGGAATTGTATGCTGTCATGGGGAGGGAGGTGGGGGGGGAGAGAAGGTGTAGGGGGGATAAAATCTTTATTTTAAGGAAGTGATTGTAGAACATTAAAAA